>OY986055.1:2904172-3285478 GCA_963920205.1 Stenodema calcarata | reverse complement strand
TGCCGATTTGCAATACAGTCTGGTATAGACGGAAGGGTGATCTGCACAAGGAAGATGATAAACCGTTGTGTCAAGAATTTGCAGAGTTTTGGTTTATTATCTTCGATAATGAACCATTGGAATCGCCCAAAGAAAAAAAATTTTTTAACCCCCCCTCAAAATTTGTTGGTTTACGTTTCAAGATACGTAGATTCAGAAAATCGAATAAAAAAAAATCCGTCCGTCCGCCGTACGCCGTACGCCGTCCGCCGTCCGCCGTCCGCCGTCCGCCGTCCGCCGTCCGCGCCACTTTGCCCAGTTAACGTTGAGCTAAAATTACGAAATTTGGTTTCTGGGTTTGGACCAGCCCCACAATGATCCTCGAAACTTTTCATAACCCTAGGTCAAGGGGAAGGGGTTCAAAATGAAATTTAAAATTTCGACAATGTCATATCTCAAAATATTTAACTGAACCGTGCAATGTTTAGTTCACTTTTGAATGACCTGAAAAATTACGAATCTTTTAAGACCAATTGGATTTTTGTGCGACCAGCCGTACGTTCACAGTGAGCGCGCAAAGGTTTAGGAAAAACACTAACTAAACTTCGCGTCGAAAACGCCCGTTAGATGGGTGAACCCCCAGACGCCCAGAATAAAACTACCTTTTTTCATCTTCCCGGTAAACTACAGTCTAGAAATTTTAACCGTGAGACGGGGATAGACCACATTGCAATATTCACTCGGTTTCTCATCTGTAAAATTGTTTAAATAATACCTTTTTGTAATAATACAAATTAAATTTTCATGATGAGGTATTGACTTGAAATTTTAAAAATAGGTCAGAAATGGATGACATTTCAATATTCACTCGGTTTGTATGACATGGTATGAGTATGGTATGGTATAATATTGTATGTATGATTTGGTATAGTACAGTATGGTATGATAGGAAAGAAATTAGTATGGTATGGTATGAGTACGGTGAGAATATGGTATGGTGCCGATTTGCAACACAGTCTGGTATAGACAGAAGGGTGATCTGCACAAGGTAGATAATAAACCGTTGTGTCAAGAATTTGCAGAGTTTTTTTATTCGATTTTCTGAATCTACGTATCTTGAAACGTAAACCAACAAATTTTGAGGGGGGGTTAAAATTTTTTTTTCTTTGGGCGATTCCAATGGTTCATTATCGAAGATAATAAACCAACATGAAGTACGAGGTACGCGGTGTGGGTGTGGGAGGGGGCGCAGAGACATAAAAGGTCTCGTCGTATGACACACTAGTTGGCCTCCTGCCAGCCGTATTACGTCATACGCTAGTGCGTCATAGGCTCTGACGTACTTGTTGGCCTCCTGCCAGCCGTATTACGTCATACGCTCGTGCGTCATAGGCTCTGACGCACTTTTTGGTCTCCTGCCAGCCGTCTTACGTCATACGCTGGTGCGTCATATGCTCTGACGTACATGTTGGCCACCTGCCAGCCGTCTTACGTCATACGCTCGTGCGTCATAGGCTCTGACGCACTAGTTAACCTCCTGCCAGCCGTCTTACGTCATACGCTCGTGCGTCATAGGCTCTGACACACTAGTTGACCTCCTGCCAGCCGTCTTACGTCATACGCTCGTGCGTCATAGGCTCTGACGTACTTGTTGGCCTCCTGCCAGCCGTCTTACGTCATATGCTCGTGCGTCATAGGGCTCTGACGTACTTGTTGGCCTCCTGCCAGCAGTCTTGCGTCATACGCTTGTGCGTCATAGGCTCTGACGTACTTGTTGGCCTCCTGCCAGCCGTCTTACGTCATACGCTCGTGCGTCATAGGCTCTGACGTACTAGTTGGCCTCCTGCCAGCCGTCTTACGTCATACGCTCGTGCGTCATAGGCTCTGACGTAATGACCCGCCGGTCGCTTGTGTTTTGACGTGATCTGAGGGAAAGGGTGAATCAAGGGAACAAATTTTCCCCGTTTCAGTTTATGTGCCAAAGCAAAGACATGAAAATGTCAAAAAAATGTGTAAATAGGTACCTACCTAAGCCCAACTGTAATGTCAATTTTCTGACAATGAGTTTTCGACTATAGTTTTCATACCTTTTAGCGAATTTTCGAAGAAAAGGAAGCTATTGTTCTCGGTCCAAAATTTTTAAAACTCGAATTTCCGAAAGATTTTTGCGCCAAAATCCGTTTCAGACCATCCTGAATTCACTGCCAAAAGACACAAAAAATCATATGTATATATTTTATATATTTATATATTTATATATTTATGTATTTATGTATGTGTCATTCCAGACGATAACTCTCGATAGAATTGAGATAAAAAGTTCAAATTTGCACACAAAATCTGTCTTGGCAATCGACAGGCTAAGTTCGAAGATGGGCAGAATCGGGCCACTCTAAGGGGGGGTGTAGGGGAGTTTTAAGGGGGGGAAAATTACCCATGAAGTCCAAATTTGAAACAATCTGACATGTGACACCTCATTTTAAAGGTTTTTTCATGCTGAACACGATGGCGAAGTCAGAATTGCGATATCTCATTTCATTTCCAAACTGGAGCATTTTTAAGATGAAGAAACGTGGTTTTACTTGAGATGCTTTTCGCGGTTCATCTGCTCTAATCTGATACCGGAAAGAGATATCACAATTCTGACTTCATCATCGTGTTCAGCGTTGAAATGTCCAAAAGTTGAGGGGGGTTTTGGGGATGTTGTGGGAGGGGGAGGGGTCACTCAAAAAATGAAAGTCTGACAAGTGACACCTCATTTTAAAGGTTTTCACACGCTGAATAAGATGGGGGAGTCAGAATTGCGATCCCTAATTTCGTTCGCAAACTTGAGTACTTTGAAGGTGAAGAATACGTTCTTCATGGTTAATCTGCTCTAATCTGATGACGTAATGCGATATCGCAATTCTCACTTCTCCGTCGTGTTCAGCGTTGTAATGTCCAAAAGTTGAGGGGGGGTTTTGGGGATGTTGGGGAGGGGGAGGTTCACCGATAAATTTCAAAAATGAAACGGTCTGTCAAGTGACACCTCATTTTTAAGGTTTTTACACGCTGAATAAGATGGGGGAGTCAGAATTTCGATATCTTATTCCGCTCTCAAATTGGAGCACTTTGAAGATGAAGAAAAGTGGATGTTACTTGAGATGTTCTTCATGGCAATCATGTTCTTTAATGAAGATGTTTTACATAAAACTAATTACTCCTTCGAAAATTCGCTCTTATAGTCATGCTGCATGACTGGGGATTTTTACTTAAGTACTTATTGCAATTTGAGACTGATAATGAGCTGTTTGCAAATAAAAAGTCTGATAACTACTTTATTACATCTTATTAATCTATTTTCAAGTTCCGATTCACAGTTGAATGTATTTTATTTAGATGTCGTAAAATTCGAAAACGATGGAACCTGTCGACTACTGACTCAAGTGATACTGCCGACTTCTAACACATGTAGGTCGACTACTAGTGCAAAACCATGTCGACTACTGAAGAAAATGTTGGTCACTGGTGTCGACTACTACCTAGAGCATTGGGATTTTTTACAAAACTTGTTTTTCCCTTTTCAAACCATGTTGAATAATATTTCCCGCTGCCAGGTCTTTTAGGGAAGGATCTTGGGTACACAATGAACAGGTTTGCAATGAGAAAAAAACCGAGTGAATATTGAAATGTCATCCATTTCTGACCTATATTTAAAATTTCAAGTATCTAGCTCATCATCAAAATTTAATTTGTTTAAACAAATAGGTATTATTTAAACAATTTTACAGACAAGAAACCGAGTGAATATTGCATTGTGATCCAGTTCTGACCTATTTTTAAAATTTCAAGTCAATAGCTCAGCATCAAAATTTAATTTGTATTATTACAAAAAGGTATTATTTAAGCAATTTTACAGATGAGAAACCGAGTGAATATTGCAATGTGGTCTATCCCCGACTGACGGTTAAAATTTCTAGACTGTAGTTTACTGGAAGATGAAACACTAGGTCTAAATGTCTAGATCCTAAATGTTAGATTAATTATTATTATCAATTTTATCAAGTACCTAGTGAAAATTATTATAATTTATTGTTAGGTATTAATAATTTGTATTTATTATTAATAATTATTATTATTAATTATGATTAATTAATACGATATAATTCTGGGGTTTTAATTACTACGTCGGTAATAATTTGACATTTTATGTCTTTGCTATGGCACACAAACAAAAAAATCGTCACGAAAACTCTTGTCGAAAAGTAACTTCCTCATTTTCCAACCCATGAAAATCGTTCACCACTCGTTGGAAAGCCCTCAATTTATCGAATATTTCCATGCCCTGCACACGACCGTGGATGTACGGAAAGCTGAGTTAAACAGAAGACAATGTAGAAGACAATGATACTACAACCGAAACAGTTGTAGTATCACAACATGAGTGTTTAATGTACCATGGTTTATTAGGGTGTATATATAGGAATGCTACGTGAAATTGTAGTTGGGTGTTAGAGGTGTTTTCGAGTTCATTTTGAAGTGAATTTTGAAAGTAAACCTTAATTCACAGGATAACCGAAACAGTTGTAGTATCACAACATGTGTGTTTAATGTACCATGGTTTATTGGGGTAATGAGGGAGGAAATGGGGGGGGGGGGGTGATGGTGGTGGGGACTAAAGACATAAAATGTCCCAATGTGTTGCAGACTCGTATGCAAGCGTTTATCTTAGATTTATGTATAAGGATTAGGAGCATAACAACGATGATATAGATTTCATTACATATAGAGTTTTCTATAAAAGAAGTACCTACCAACAAACATTCGAAATTACTTTCATTTCCGTAGCACGAAACGCACCTCAGAACAACAAACTCGACATCACTTAAGCCATATGATGTTCCAAAGATCTTGTTAGTATGAAAATGGACCTGTATTTCAACAGTTTGATTCACGATCGTGTTGTGAGGCACAATCTTTGAGCCGTCATTGTGAACGAACGGCTGGTCGTACAAAGCTGCGGATGGTCTTAAAAAATTCTACGGAACAAACTCTATCTGAATATGAAATAAAAAACATACCGTTCTATATGAATTTTTCGAGATATGGAATTTTCAAAATTTCAAAATTCGTGTTGAACCCCTTCCCCTTGACCTAGGGTTATGAAAAGTTTCGAGGATCATTGTGGGGCTGGTCCAAACCCAGAAACCAAATTTCGTAATTTTAGCTCAACGCTAACTGGGCAAAGTGGCGCGGACGGCGTACAGACGGATTTTTGGTTTATTATCTTCGATAATGAACCATTGGAATCGCCCAAAGAAAAAATTTTTTTAACCCCCCCTCAAAATTTGTTGGTTTACGTTTCAAGATACGTAGATTCAGAAAATCGAATAAAAAAAAATCCGTCCGTCCGCCGTACGCCGTACGCCGTACGCCGTACGCCGTACGCCGTACGCCGTACGCCGTCCGCGCCACTTTGCCCAGTTAGCGTTGAGTTAAAATTACGAAATTTTTTTTATGGGTTTCGACCAACCCCACAATGGTCCTCGAAACTTTTCATAACCCTAGGTCAAGGGGAAGGGGTTCAAAACGAATTTTGAAATTTTGAAAATTTCATATCTCGAAAAATTCATATAGAACGGTATGTTTTTTATTTCATATTTAGATAGAGTTTGTTCCGTAGAATTTTTTAAGACCATCCGCAGCTTTGTACGACCAGCCGTTCGTTCACAATGACGGCTCAAAGATTGTGCCTCACTACAGGATCTTGAATCAAACTGTTGAAATACAGGTCCATTTTCATACTAACAAGCTCTTTGGAACATCATATGGCTTAAGTGTTGTCGAGTTTGTTGTTCTGAGGTGCGTTTCGTGCTACGGAAATGAAGGTGATTTCGAAGGTTTGTTGGTAGGTACTTCTTTTATAGAAAAATTATTACCGACGTAGTATTAAAAACCCCAGAATTATATCTTATTAATTAATCATAATCAATAATAACTATTATTAATAATAAATACGAATTATTAATACCTAACAATAAATTATAATAATTTTCACTGGGTACTTGATAAAATTGTTAATAATAATTTTATCAAGTACCTAATTTAGCATCACTAATTATTAGTGATAATTGATAATAATAATTAATCTAACATTTAGGATCTAGACATTTAGACCTAGTGATCTAGACAGAAGGGTGATCTGTACAAAGAAGATAATGAACCGTTGTGTCAAGAATTTGCAGAGTTTTTTTATTCGATTTTCTGAATCTACGTATCTTGAAACGTAAACCAACAAATTTTGAGGGGGGGTTAAAATTTTTTTTTCTTTGGGCGATTCCAATGGTTCATTATCGAAGATAATAAACCAAAAAATGCAAAAATGTCGATCTTTCATTGAGGATGAAATCGGCCTTCGGGAAGATCAAGTTTTTATGAGACGTCCAATTAACTTTACCAAACGTCATTAAATGATCTATTCGAGTTATTCATATGAGATGAAATTTTCATCTCATATGAATAACTCGAATAGATTCAAAATCAACTTTATTCTGGACATTCGCCAAAAGTTGATTTTGAGTCGAATCGAGTTATTCATTTGGGATGGAGATGGATCTTCGACATGACTCGTACCTATGTTCGACTCGAAAACTTCGAAAAGTCAGTTTTTAATCGAGTGGAAAAGGTAAGGCAACTGATATTAATTTATGTTGTATTAATTTCAGCTCTATAAACGTATTGTAGTTACTGAAAAGTAAGGAGATTACGAGGTCTTACCACGCATTTTCACCCGTTTTAATTGTTTTCCTCCGATCAATTGTAAACATTTCACCAGATAGCGACAGAAAGACCAAAGTTGCTCTGAATACATTTCCACACAGAAGGAATCAATGAACTCTTATGGCTGGGGGTCATTCCAAAATTTGCGTGGTACGAAAATATGTGACGTTTTTGGCGCCATTCCCGTGGTAGAGACTTGAAATTTGGCATGAAGCCTCCTTATTAGGACTAACATTTTCAGCAGCATAGGGCCACGATCAGCTGAGCAGCTCGTAAAGCTAATTTATATTGTAGGGTACTAGTAAGATGGCTACTCACAAACAACTCTAATTTCTATGCTACTCACTCTGTGAAGCTGTAGATTAGCTTCAGGAGCCACTCAGCTGATCCGGGGCCTGGGCAGCATCAAGTTAACCCATTAGTGGCCAGCGGGCTAGTAGCTGAACGGCGAACCTTCACTCCCTTTTTTCCATTTCTCGGTGTTCTATGAACTCAGGTGTTTACATTTGAGCTTTCTTGCTAGTTGAGACCCCCACCACGATAGGAAAAAGTTTAGTTTGGTTTCAGCTGCCATTCCGAGTGTTTCATTACTTGTAGAATATGAGTGACAATTTGGACCTTGAGGAGCTTCGGAATTTATTTGCGTAAGTACTCTGACTCTTGAATTTTATGCTATTTTTGTGTTTGGTTTTACTCTATGATACTTACTAAGCGAGTAGCAATAGAAAAGTCGATGAGTATTTCATTGAAGCTCCGGGAAATAAGGTTTGTATGATGATGTTCCCAAACTAGCCCACTAGCAGTTCTCGAAGTCTCATTGATTTTTTTTTTTTTTTTTGACATTTTATGTCTTTACTATGGCACATAAATGAAAAATCGTTACGCGGAGTGCGTTACGGGAAGTGTGTTACGAGAGTGCGTTACGCGAAGTGTGTTATGAGAGTGCGTTACGCGAAGTGTGTTACGAGAGTGCGTTACGTGAAGTGGCTCTAGAATCCAGTTTTTTCCCTAATGATCCCACGATTCTGAGATTTGGTATGTGGCCCCTTGAGGGACTTCTGAACACAACTGGCCGATCCCAGATCAGCTGAGTGGCTCTAGAATCCAGTTTTTTCCCTAATGATCCCACGATTCTGAGATTTGGTATGTGGGCCCTTGAGGGACTTCTGAACAAAACTGACCGATCCCAGATCAGCTGAGTGGCTCTAGAATCCAGTTTTTTCCCTAATGATCCCACGATTCTGAGATTTGGTATGTGGCCCCTTGAGGGACTTCTGAACACAACTGGCCGATCCCAGATCAGCTGAGTGGCTCTAGAATCCAGTTTTTTCCCTAATGATCCCACGATTCTGAGATTTGGTATGTGGGCCCTTGAGGGACTTCTGAACAAAACTGACCGATCCCAGATCAGCTGAGTGGCTCTAGAATCCAGTTTTTTCCCTAATGATCCCACGATTCTGAGATTTGGTATGTAGGCCCTTGAGGGACTTCTGAACACAACTGACCGATCCCAGATCAGCAGAGTGGCTCTAGAATCCTGTTTTTTCCCTAATGATCCCACGATTCTGAGATTTGGTATGTGGGCCCTTGAGGGACTTCTGAACACAACTGACCGATCCCAGATCAGCTGAGTGGCTCTAGAATCCAGTTTTTTCCCTGATGATCCCACGATTCTGAGATTTGGTATGTAGGCCCTTGACGGATTTCTGAACACAACTGACCGATCCCAGATCAGCTGAGTGGCTCTAAAATCCTGTTTTTTCCCTAATGATCCCATGATTCTGAGATTTGGTATGTGGGCCCTTGAGGGACTTCTGAACACAACTGACCGATCCCAGATCAGCTGAGTGGCTCTAGAATCCAGTTTTTTCCCTAATGATCCCACGATTCTGAGATTTGGTATGTGGGCCTTTAAAGGAACTTCTGAACACAACTGACCGATCCCAGATCAGCTGAGTGGCTCTAAAATCCAGTTTTTTCCCTAATGATCCCACGATTCTGAGATTTGGTATGTGGACCCTTGAGGGACTTCTGAACACAACTGACCGATCCCAGATCAGCTGAGTGGCTCTAGAATCCAGTTTTTTCCCTAATGATCCCACGATTCTGAGATTTGGTATGTAGGCCCTTGAGGGACTTCTGAACACAACTGACCGATCCCAGATCAGCTGAGTGGCTCTAGAATCCAGTTTTTTCCCTAATGATCCCACGATTCTGAGATTTGGTATGTAAGGAAGGCCCTTGAGGGACTTCTGAACACAACTGACCGATCCCAGATCAGCTGAGTGGCTCTAAAATCCTGTTTTTTCCCTAATGATCCCACGATTCTGAGATTTGGTATGTGGGCCCTTGAGGGACTTCTGAACACAACTGACAAAGCGTGTACTATTCGTGGCGTCGTATGCACTCCTTGAAGGTCCATTCGAACTCAAATAAACACCTCGAGTCGATATGAAGTCAACTTTTTTTCGTTTTCACGAAGTATTTGAGTCGACAAATGCTCTTCTTGAAGGTCCATTCGAACCCAAATGAACACCTCGAGTCGATATGAAGTCATCTTTTTTTCGTTTTCACGAAGTATTTGAGTCGACAAATGCTCTTCTTGAAGGTCCATTCGAACTCAAATAAACACCTCGAGTCGATATGAAGTCAACTTTTTTTCGTTTTCACGAAGTATATGAGTCGACAAATGCTCTTCTTGAAGGTCCATTCGAACTCAAATAAACACCTCGAGTCGATATGAAGTCAACTTTTTTTCGTTTTCACGAAGTATTTGAGTCGACAAATGCTCTTCTTGAAGGTCCATTCGAACTCAAATAAACACCTCGAGTCGATACGAAGTCAACTTTTTTTCGTTTTCACGAAGTATTTGAGTCGACAAATGCTCTCCTTGAAGGTCCATTCGAACTCAAATAAACACCTCGAGTCGATATGAAGTCAACTTTTTTTCGTTTTCACGAAGTATTTGAGTCGACTAATGCTCTTCTTGAAGGTCCATTCGAACTCAAATAAACACCTCGAGTCGATATGAAGTCAACTTTATTTCGTTTTCACGAAGTAATTGAGTCGACAAATGCACTCCTTGAAGGTCCATTCGAACCCAAATAAACACCTCGAGTCGATATGAAGTCAACTTTTTTTCGTTTTCACGTAGTATTTGAGTCGACAAATGCTCTTCTTGAAGGTCCATTCGAACTCAAATAAACACCTCGAGTCGATATGAAGTCAACTTTTTTTCGTTTTCACGAAGTATTTGAGTCGACAAATGCTCTTCTTGAAGGTCCATTCGAACTCAAATAAACACCTCGAGTCGATATGAAGTCAACTTTTTTTCGTTTTCACGAAGTATTTGAGTCGACAAATGCTCTTCTCGAAGGTCCATTCGAACTCAAATAAACACCTCGAGTCGATATGAAGTCAACTTTTTTTCGTTTTCACGAAGTATTTGAGTCGACAAATGCTCTTCTTGAAGGTCCATTCGAACTCAAATAAACACCTCGAGTCGATATGAAGTCAACTTTTTTTCGTTTTCACGAAGTATTTGAGTCGACAAATGCTCTTCTTGAAGATCCATTCGAACCCAAATAAACACCTCGAGTCGATATGAAGTCAACTTTTTTTCGTTTTCACGAAGTATTTGAGTCGACAAATGCTCTTCTTGAAGGTCCATTCGAACTCAAATAAACACCTCGAGTCGATATGAAGTCAACTTTTTTTCGTTTTCGCGAAGTATTTGAGTCGACAAATGCTCTTCTTGAAGGTCCATGCGAACTCAAATAAACACCTCGAGTCGATATGAAGTCAACTTTTTTTCGTTTTCACGATGTATTTAGTCGACAAATGCTCTTCTCGAAGGTCCATTCGAACTCAAATAAACACCTCGAGTCGATATGAAGTCAACTTTTTTTCGTTTTCACGAAGTATTTGAGTCGACAAATGCTCTCCTTGAAGGTCCATTCGAACCCAAATAAACACCTCGAGTCGATATGAAGTCAACTTTTTTTCGTTTTCACGTAGTATTTAAGTCGACAAATGCTCTTCTTGAAGGTCCATTCGAACTCAAATAAACACCTCGAGTCGATATGAAGTCAACTTTTTTTCGTTTTCACGAAGCATTTGAGTCGACAAATGCTCTTCTTGAAGGTCCATGCGAACTCAAATAAACACCTCGAGTCGATATGAAGTCAACTTTTTTTCGTTTTCACGAAGTATTTGAGTCGACAAATGCTCTTCTCGAACGTCCATTCGAACTCAAATAAACACCTCGAGTCGATACGAAGTCATCTTTTTTTCGTTTTCACGAAGTATTTGAGTCGACAAATGCTCTTCTTGAAGGTCCATTCGAACTCAAATAAACACCTCGAGTCGATAGGAAGTCAACTTTTTTTCGTTTTCACGAAGTATTTGAGTCGACAAATGCTCTTCTTGAAGGTCCATTCGAACTCAAATAAACACCTCGAGTCGATATGAAGTCATCTTTTTTTCGTTTTCACGAAGTATTTGAGTCGACAAATGCTCTCCTTGAAGGTCCATTCGAACTCAAATAAACACCTCGAGTCGATAGGAAGTCAACTTTTTTTCGTTTTCACGAAGTATTTGAGTCGACAAATGCTCTCCTTGAAGGTCCATTCGAACTCAAATAAACACCTCGAGTCGATATGAAGTCAACTTTTTTTCGTTTTCACGTAGTATTTAAGTCGACAAATGCTCTTCTTGAAGGTCCATTCGAACTCAAATAAACACCTCGAGTCGATATGAAGTCAACTTTTTTTCGTTTTCACGAAGTATTTGAGTCGACAAATGCTCTTCTTGAAGGTCCATGCGAACTCAAATAAACACCTCGAGTCGATATGAAGTCAACTTTTTTTCGTTTTCACGAAGTATTTGAGTCGACAAATGCTCTTCTCGAAGGTCCATTCGAACTCAAATAAACACCTCGAGTCGATACGAAGTCATCTTTTTTTCGTTTTCACGAAGTATTTGAGTCGACAAATGCTCTTCTTGAAGGTCCATTCGAACTCAAATAAACACCTCGAGTCGATAGGAAGTCAACTTTTTTTCGTTTTCACGAAGTATTTGAGTCGACAAATGCTCTTCTTGAAGGTCCATTCGAACTCAAATAAACACCTCGAGTCGATATGAAGTCAACTTTTTTTCGTTTTCACGAAGTATTTGAGTCGACAAATGCTCTTCTTGAAGGTCCATTCGAACTCAAATAAACACCTCGAGTCGATATGAAGTCAACTTTTTTTCGTTTTCACGAAGTATTTGAGTCGACAAATGCTCTTCTCGAACGTCCATTCGAACTCAAATAAACACCTCGAGTCGATACGAAGTCATCTTTTTTTCGTTTTCACGAAGTATTTGAGTCGAAAAATGCTCTTCTTGAAGGTCCATTCGAACTCAAATAAACACCTCGAGTCGATAGGAAGTCAACTTTTTTTCGTTTTCACGAAGTATTTGAGTCGACAAATGCTCTTCTTGAAGGTCCATTCGAACTCAAATAAACACCTCGAGTCGATATGAAGTCATCTTTTTTTCGTTTTCACGAAGTATTTGAGTCGACAAATGCTCTCCTTGAAGGTCCATTCGAACTCAAATAAACACCTCGAGTCGATAGGAAGTCAACTTTTTTTCGTTTTCACGAAGTATTTGAGTCGACAAATGCTCTCCTTGAAGGTCCATTCGAACTCAAATAAACACCTCGAGTCGATATGAAGTCAACTTTTTTTCGTTTTCACGTAGTATTTAAGTCGACAAATGCTCTTCTTGAAGGTCCATTCGAACTCAAATAAACACCTCGAGTCGATATGAAGTCAACTTTTTTTCGTTTTCACGAAGTATTTGAGTCGACAAATGCTCTTCTTGAAGGTCCATGCGAACTCAAATAAACACCTCGAGTCGATATGAAGTCAACTTTTTTTCGTTTTCACGAAGTATTTGAGTCGACAAATGCTCTTCTCGAAGGTCCATTCGAACTCAAATAAACACCTCGAGTCGATACGAAGTCATCTTTTTTTCGTTTTCACGAAGTATTTGAGTCGACAAATGCTCTTCTTGAAGGTCCATTCGAACTCAAATAAACACCTCGAGTCGATAGGAAGTCAACTTTTTTTCGTTTTCACGAAGTATTTGAGTCGACAAATGCTCTTCTTGAAGGTCCATTCGAACTCAAATAAACACCTCGAGTCGATATGAAGTCAACTTTTTTTCGTTTTCACGAAGTATTTGAGTCGACAAATGCTCTTCTTGAAGGTCCATTCGAACTCAAATAAACACCTCGAGTCGATATGAAGTCAACTTTTTTTCGTTTTCACGAAGTATTTGAGTCGACAAATGCTCTTCTTGAAGATCCATTCGAACCCAAATGAACACCTCGAGTCGATATGAAGTCATCTTTTTTTCGTTTTCACGAAGTATTTGAGTCGACAATTGCTGTTCTTGAAGGTCCATTCGAACTCAAATAAACACCTCGAGTCGATATGAAGTCAACTTTTTTTCGTTTTCACGAAGTATTTGAGTCGACAAATGCTCTTCTTGAAGGTCCATTCGAACTCAAATAAACACCTCGAGTCGATATGAAGTCAACTTTTTTTCGTTTTCGCGAAGTATTTGAGTCGACAAATGCTCTTCTTGAAGGTCCATGCGAACTCAAATAAACACCTCGAGTCGATATGAAGTCAACTTTTTTTCGTTTTCACGAAGTATTTGAGTCGACAAATGCTCTTCTCGAAGGTCCATTCGAACTCAAATAAACACCTCGAGTAGATATGAAGTCATCTTTTTTTCGTTTTCACGAAGTATTTGAGTCGACAAATGCTCTCCTTGAAGGTCCATTCGAACCCAAATAAACACCTCGAGTCGATATGAAGTCAACTTTTTTTCGTTTTCACGTAGTATTTAAGTCGACAAATGCTCTTCTTGAAGGTCCATTCGAACTCAAATAAACACCTCGAGTCGATATGAAGTCAACTTTTTTTCGTTTTCACGAAGTATTTGAGTCGACAAATGCTCTTTTTGAAGGTCCATGCGAACTCAAATAAACACCTCGAGTCGATATGAAGTCAACTTTTTTTCGTTTTCACGAAGTATTTGAGTCGACAAATGCTCTTCTCGAAGGTCCATTCGAACTCAAATAAACACCTCGAGTCGATACGAAGTCATCTTTTTTTCGTTTTCACGAAGTATTTGAGTCGACAAATGCTCTTCTTGAAGGTCCATTCGAACTCAAATAAACACCTCGAGTCGATAGGAAGTCAACTTTTTTTCGTTTTCACGAAGTATTTGAGTCGACAAATGCTCTTCTTGAAGGTCCATTCGAACTCAAATAAACACCTCGAGTCGATATGAAGTCAACTTTTTTTCGTTTTCACGAAGTATTTGAGTCGACAAATGCTCTTCTTGAAGGTCCATTCGAACTCAAATAAACACCTCGAGTCGATATGAAGTCAACTTTTTTTCGTTTTCACGAAGTATTTGAGTCGACAAATGCTCTTCTTGAAGGTCCATTCGAACCCAAATGAACACCTCGAGTCGATATGAAGTCATCTTTTTTTCGTTTTCACGAAGTATTTGAGTCGACAAATGCTCTTCTTGAAGGTCCATTCGAACCCAAATGAACACCTCGAGTCGATATGAAGTCATCTTTTTTTCGTTTTCACGAAGTATTTGAGTCGACAATTGCTCTTCTTGAAGGTCCATTCGAACTCAAATAAACACCTCGAGTCGATATGAAGTCAACTTTATTTCGTTTTCACGAAGTATTTGAGTCGACAAATGCTCTTCTTGAAGGTCCATTCGAACCCAAATGAACACCTCGAGTCGATATGAAGTCAACTTTTTTTCGTTTTCACGAAGTATTTGAGTCGACAAATGCTCTTCTTGAAGGTCCATTCGAACCCAAATGAACACCTCGAGTCGATATGAAGTCATCTTTTTTTCGTTTTCACGAAGTATTTGAGTCGACAATTGCTCTTCTTGAAGGTCCATTCGAACTCAAATAAACACCTCGAGTCGATATGAAGTCAACTTTTTTTCGTTTTCACGAAGTATTTGAGTCGACAAATGCTCTTCTTGAAGGTCCATTCGAACCCAAATGAACACCTCGAGTCGATATGAAGTCATCTTTTTTTCGTTATCACGAAGTATTTGAGTCGACAATTGCTCTTCTTGAAGGTCCATTCGAACTCAAATAAACACCTCGAGTCGATATGAAGTCAACTTTATTTCGTTTTCACGAAGTATTTGAGTCGACAAATGCTCTTCTTGAAGGTCCATTCGAACTCAAATAAACACCTCGAGTCGATATGAAGTCAACTTTATTTCGTTTTCAAGAAGTATTTGAGTCGACAAATGCTCTTCTTGAAGGTCCATTCGAACTCAAATTAACACCTCGAGTCGATATGAAGTCAACTTTTTTTCGTTTTCACGAAGTATTTGAGTCGACAAATGCTCTTCTTGAAGGTCCATTCGAACTCAAATAAACACCTCGAGTCGATACGAAGTCAACTTTTTTTCGTTTTCACGAAGTATTTGAGTCGACAAATGCTCTCCTTGAAGGTCCATTCGAACCCAAATAAACACCTCGAGTCGATATGAAGTCAACTTTTTTTCGTTTTCACGTAGTATTTAAGTCGACAAATGCTCTTCTTGAAGGTCCATTCGAACTCAAATAAACACCTCGAGTCGATATGAAGTCAACTTTTTTTCGTTTTCACGAAGTATTTGAGTCGACAAATGCTCTTCTTGAAGGTCCATTCGAACTCAAATAAACACCTCGAGTCGATATGAAGTCAACTTTTTTTCGTTTTCGCGAAGTATTTGAGTCGACAAATGCTCTTCTCGAAGGTCCATTCGAACTCAAATAAACACCTCGAGTCGATATGAAGTCAACTTTTTTTCGTTTTCACGAAGTATTTGAGTCGACAAATGCTCTTCTTGAAGGTCCATTCGAACTCAAATAAACACCTCGAGTCGATCTGAAGTCTACTTTCTTTCGTTTTCACGAAGTATTTGAGTCGACAAATGCTCTTCTTGAAGGTCCATTGGAACTCAAATAAACACCTCGAGTCGATATGAAGTAAACTTTTTTTCGTTTTCACGAAGTATTTGAGTCGACAAATGCTCTTCTTCTTGAAGGTCCATTCGAACTCAAATAAACACCTCGAGTCGATATGAAGTCAACTTTTTTTCGTTTTCACGAAGTATTTGAGTCGACAAATGCTCTTCTTGAAGGTCCATTCGAACTCAAATAAACACCTCGAGTCGATATGAAGTCAACTTTTTTTCGTTTTCACGAAGTATTTGAGTCGACAAATGCTCTTCTCGAAGGTCCATTCGAACTCAAATAAACACCTCGAGTAGATATGAAGTCATCTTTTTTTCGTTTTCACGAAGTATTTGAGTCGACAAATGCTCTCCTTGAAGGTCCATTCGAACCCAAATAAACACCTCGAGTCGATATGAAGTCAACTTTTTTTCGTTTTCACGTAGTATTTAAGTCGACAAATGCTCTTCTTGAAGGTCCATTCGAACTCAAATAAACACCTCGAGTCGATATGAAGTCAACTTTTTTTCGTTTTCACGAAGTATTTGAGTCGACAAATGCTCTTCTTGAAGGTCCATGCGAACTCAAATAAACACCTCGAGTCGATATGAAGTCAACTTTTTTTCGTTTTCACGAAGTATTTGAGTCGACAAATGCTCTTCTCGAAGGTCCATTCGAACTCAAATAAACACCTCGAGTCGATACGAAGTCATCTTTTTTTCGTTTTCACGAAGTATTTGAGTCGACAAATGCTCTTCTTGAAGGTCCATTCGAACTCAAATAAACACCTCGAGTCGATAGGAAGTCAACTTTTTTTCGTTTTCACGAAGTATTTGAGTCGACAAATGCTCTTCTTGAAGGTCCATTCGAACTCAAATAAACACCTCGAGTCGATATGAAGTCAACTTTTTTTCGTTTTCACGAAGTATTTGAGTCGACAAATGCTCTTCTTGAAGGTCCATTCGAACTCAAATAAACACCTCGAGTCGATATGAAGTCAACTTTTTTTCGTTTTCACGAAGTATTTGAGTCGACAAATGCTCTTCTTGAAGGTCCATTCGAACCCAAATGAACACCTCGAGTCGATATGAAGTCATCTTTTTTTCGTTTTCACGAAGTATTTGAGTCGACAATTGCTCCTCTTGAAGGTCCATTCGAACTCAAATAAACACCTCGAGTCGATATGAAGTCAACTTTATTTCGTTTTCACGAAGTATTTGAGTCGACAAATGCTCTTCTTGAAGGTCCATTCGAACTCAAATAAACACCTCGAGTCGATATGAAGTCAACTTTATTTCGTTTTCACGAAGTATTTGAGTCGACAAATGCTCTTCTTGAAGGTCCATTCGAACTCAAATTAACACCTCGAGTCGATATGAAGTCAACTTTTAACATTGAAAAGGTTTTTGCCCCCCGCCGAAAAACGACAGGAAAAAGTGACATGAAAGTAGCGCTATGATTTATTTTGATTTTCACGTACAACCGATCGTTGCAAAGGAAATTTATTTTCGCCGTTATTCATCGCAAAAAATTTGTTCACCACTTTTTGGAAAGCTGTGAATTTATTTGACACCAGACCACATGCCAGGCTGCCAATTTCCCCCTCCTTACATTCCGGAGAACCATTGGTTACGAGTTCATTTTGTTGAGAAAACTTCTTATTGGAGTGAAGTTCTGGCTTAGTTACCTACGACGAAAATGATGCTGATGTACCTAGCCTAACTACTAAATTATTAAAAACCAATTACACTCTCGCTGATCACGAATTCGACAAATATGCTTGACGACAAATGTGCTTGACAACCTGATGTTATTATTGATAATGCGCATCTTTTTTTATTCGTTAGAAAAAGCAATATTTAAAGAGTTCACCGCGAACTGTTCTTTAATAACGAGGTATCTTAAATAATACGGTGGAAGAAAGAGAAAGAGGGAGAGGGAGCAAAAACCTTTTCAAGGTCCGTCACATTTTAGCCGTTAAGCTCCAAGCGGAAATCATCCGGGGGTGCAGGGGGCGAAGCGCCGAGTTTTTTTTTTGGATGTCTTGGGGCTTCTATAGTGGCAGTCAACCCCCCCTCCCTCCTTTCAAAACTACAAGTCAATCGCATCCTGAGATATTCTTTCAAATCCTTCAAACCTAGTCCTGCAGGTCTTAAGACTCGTTCCGTAAAGTTTATTCCCGAAACTAGATGAAGAGTCAGAACCTCCTCAAGACTTACATGCTTCACAACCTACCAACTCAAATGCAAAGTGAACTACAAACAGATATTAAAAGCTTGGAATTAAATTCTAGGTGGTTGAACTCACCCAAGTTGTTGCTGTTGAACTCATCCATAAAGTAGAAACTTCCTAAAGTATAACTCACTCCGCCAAATGCACCGTTTGAGTTCATATTGACCGTTCAAAGACTGAACCGAATCACCAGAGCGAGAGACGGCTCGGCAAAAATGAATAATCGATATTACGAGACCACGAGGCTCCGGAAAAGGCAGTACCTACCGAGAATTCCGTCTGGCGGGTGACTGAAAGGTTGTTCTCGTTCTCGGTGGTACTTCTCGTATGACATCGAAGAATTGCGTTCCTACAGTAACAGAACCTAAAGTAAAACCGAAAAATAAAATTACCTACTCTGAAGGAAAATCTCCAATGTTTCAATAGCCACTTTCGAATGTTTCAACGCACTGAAAACAACAAAGAGAATAGAACGACTCGTAGAACCCGTAGCCGATAACGACTGTCGGACAATACTCATAAAAGTTCGCATTCGTCGAATTGCTGATGATCCCTAAATCAGGAGTCTGTTGATACAAACGTCAGGTTTTAGAGCTTTCTTATTTATGTTTTGTCGGCTCATTTGGTCAGCAGTGCCGCTGCCTGCGACTTTCTTCTCCTTCCTCGGCGATCGAGCTTGTTCTAAACACATTTCCGCGGAGGCCTTGTCCGATGTGTAATGCGATCTTATTTGTTGTTGTACTGAATCGAAATGTGATATTTTGTTTGTGAGATTCAACATAATGGCAGCTTTGTTTCGATCGAATGGCCCAAAAATTAATTCGGTCTTTATTGACAAAACCAAAGATTTCTCTTGCAAATGAGTTAGAAAACTCTGCAAATTCTTGACACAACGGTTCATTATCTTCTTTGTACAGATCACCCTTCTGTCTAGATCACTAGGTCTAAATGTCTAGATCCTAAATGTTATATTAATTATTATTATCAATTATCACTAATTATTAACAATTTTATCAAGTACCTACTGAAAATTATTATAATTTATTGTTAGGTATTAATAATTCGTATTTATTATTAATAATAATTATTATTAATTATGATTAATTAATACGATATAATTCTGGGGTTTTTAATACTACGTCGGTAATAATGTTTCTATAAAAGAAGTATCTACCAACAAACATTCGAAATTACCTTCATTTCGCAACAACAAACTCGACATCACTTAAGCCATAATAACAAGCTCTTTGGAACATCATATTATGATGTTCCAAAGAGCTTGTTAGTATGAAAATGGACCTGTATTTCAACAGTTTGATTCACGATCGTTTTGTGAGGCACAATCTTTGAGCCGTCATTGTGAACGAACGGCTGGTCGTACAAAGCTGCGGATGGTCTTAAAAAATTCTACGGAACAAACTCTATCTAAATATGTAATAAAAAACATACCGTTCTATATGAATTTTTCGAGATATGGAATTTTCAAAATTTCAAAATTCGTTTTGAACCCCTTCCCCTTGACCTAGGGTTATGAAAAGTTTCGTGGATCATTGTGGGGCTGGTCCAAACCCAGAAACCAAATTTCGTAATTTTAACTCAACGCTAACTGGGCAAAGTGCCTCGTACGGCGGACGGCGTACGGCGGACGGACGGATTTTTTTTTTTATTCGATTTTCTGAATGTACGTATCTTGAAACGTAAACCAACAAATGTTGAGGGGGGGTTAAAAAAATTTTTTCTTTGGGCGATTCCAATGGTTCATTATCGAAGATAATAAACCAAAAGTAAAGGTGAATTTTCCATACTAGAGTTACACTGGCTTGCTTTATTTTTTTGGGCAGTGATTTACTAATAAAACGCTGAGATGTATTTGCAAAAAGCTTTTTCTCTGTGTTCTCGTAACAATATCAATTATGAATAATAAGGGTGAAATGGAAACATGAAATAATTGTTCTTTGGCACATTGGATCAGTGATTTGGCCATATAGCAAATTAGTCGCGGAATCGATTGGTGACGTTAATTTCATCGTATTTTCCCAGAGAAATACCCAAAGAAACGAGTTGTACTAACCGGCTACAGCGTCACACAATCTCATCGCAACCATTGACCAACTGTGCAATGAAGAGCATTTAGAGAAAGAGGACCGTCGATAATCAGGATTCACGTCCGGAAAAAAATTAAAATGCCAAAATTTGGCATTTAATGCAACTACTGCAGTACAAAAATCAATTAAAGGGTTTTTTAAGAGCCCTGACAATGTGTGTAATATTCTTTAACTTCGTACTGTTCAGTTTTTGACATTTTATATCTTTGCTTTGACACATTAAAATAAAAAACTGTCACGAAAAGCGTTACCTACATTTTAAAATGTACGATGATTTTCACTTACCACCAAGCCGTTGCTAGGGAAATGAAACTTCTGTAGTTTTCATCGGACGAAAATCGTTCTCGTTATAACGTATTTCTTGCGTATTTGTTCTTGGTATTTATGTCAGACTCATATATATTTTTATGTTATAAATAGATATAGTGAACACTGCCGCTTGTTTTGTGATCAATTGCTTGAGGTTTAGGTTACCTACATTTCGGTTTTCATTAAAATAAGCCATCAGCGTGAATACATGTGTGCTCCGAATCGTACATATTTTATTTGTGTATTTGTGTAATTGGTTTTAAACTGAGTATTTGTAATTGTATTTTAATTGTATTTTACTAACCAATAGTGTTGTGATTTTATTTGTTGATATGGAATCGGAAGAGTTTCGTAAGTTTGTTGTCGATACTCCTTTATCGTCGCAAAAAGTATGAACAATTCATACGTACCAATGGAGCGAACGACGAGATGAACGTCGAACCGATTAACAAAGGGAAAACAACGCTAAAACGAAATTTGGCAACAACAGTAACTGTAAAAACAGCTTATTGACGTACATAGATCAGGCGCTCACGCGTCGATTTGACGCACTAGGTTTGACGTGCATAGATCAGGCGCTCACGCGTCGATTTGTCGCACTAGGTTTGACGTACATAGATTAGGCGCTCACGCGTCGATTTGACGCACTAGGTGTGACGTACATAGATCTGGAGCTCACGTGTCGTTTTGACGCACTAGGTTTGACGTGCATAGATCAGGCGCTCACGCGTCGATTTGACGCACTAGGTTTGACGTACATAGATTAGGCGCTCACGCGTCGATTTGACGCACTAGGTGTGACGTACATAGATCTGGAGCTCACGTGTCGTTTTGACGCACTAGGTTTGACGTGCATAGATTAGGCGCTCACGCGTCGATTTGACGCACTAGGTTTGACGTACATAGATTAGGCGCTCACGCGTCGATTTGACGCACTAGGTTTGACGTACATAGATCAGGCACTCACGCGTCGATTTGACGCACTAGGTTTGACGTGCATAGATTAGGCGCTCACGCGTCGATTTGACGCACTAGGTTTGACGTACATAGATTAGGCGCTGACGCGTCGTTTTGACGCACTAGGTTTGACGTACATAGATTAGGCGCTCACGCGTCGATTTGACGCACTAGGTTTGACGTACATAGATTAGGCGCTCACGCGTCGATTTGACGCACTAGGTTTGACGTACATAGATCAGGCACTCACGCGTCGATTTGACGCACTAGGTTTGACGTACATAGATTAGGCGCTGACGCGTCGATTTGACGCACTAGGTTTGACGTACATAGATTAGGCGCTGACGCGTCGTTTTGACGCACTAGGTTTGACGTACATAGATTAGGAGCTGACGCGTCGATTTGACGCACTAGGTTTGACGTACATAGATTAGGAGCTGACGCGTCGATTTGACGCACTAGGTTTGACGTACATAGATCTGGAGCTCACGTGTCGTTTTGACGCACTAGGTTTGACGTACATAGATTAGACGCTTAGAGCTACTCACACTTAGTGTGAGTAGCGTCTGATCTATGTACGTCGAAACGAGTAGCTCTAAAGGCTAATTTACACTATTTCAGTAACAGGTAGAGTATGTAGAGTGGTAGAGTGTAAGCAATACACCCTACTCCTGCGCATTCAAGTTCAGTAGAGTAGAGTTCACTCTACTAACCAGTAATCACTAGTAATCACCAGTAATCACTAACCAGTAGAGTTCGCTCTACTAACTAGTATCTGTGTTCTGGAGGCAATAGCTTCCCACGTTGGAGTCCAACTCCACCTTGTACACTATTCAACTACTTCCCTGATGGAGAAAAAAATTCTTCGAAACGTTGGCACATGAAACATGTCTCGTTTGAAAAGTACAGAGGAAGCATGATATGTCCATTAAAACTGATCTCGAGAAAAACCATCATTTAGGTTTAAAAACATTTTGAGGCAAGACTAAAGCTACATTCTCCGCGAAAATTCACATTTTATGTCTTTGCTTTGGCACATTGAAATTAAAAACTGTCACGAAAAAGTGTCCTCGAAAAGCGTTACCTATATCCTACGATAATTTTGACTTACAACCAAGCCGTTGCTAGGGAAATGAAACTTCTGTAGTTTTCATCGGACAAAAATCGTTCTCCATTAGACCGAAAGCTCTCGAATTATAACGCATTTCTTGTTTATTTGTTCTTGGTATTTATGTCAGACTTATGTATATTTTTATGTTATAAATAGATATATTGAACACTGCCGCTTGTTTTGTGATCAATTGCTTGAGGTTGAGGTTACCTACATTTCTGTTTTCATTAAAATAATACTACATCCTAACAATGTTGGTATAGGAAACTGGGATTCGTTGTTTTGTTATTGTTAGTTTTGATTTAGGCATCAGAGTGAATACATGTGTGCTCCGAATCGTACATAGGTATTTTATTTGTGTAATTGGGTTTAAATTGATTAATCGACCATATCAATGTGATCAAAAATAAATTTGTTACTGAACGGTTTATTAAGATTGGATATTATTGATATTGACATAAAATGTCCCAATGTGTTGCAGACTCGTATGCAAGCATTTAGACACACGTCAAAATACGAAGTTTCTTACGAATTTTTTAATATCAGCTACAAATCCATCTTGGTGAACAGGTATAATTATCACTCCTCAGGTGAAAAAACAGCGTCGATGCATCGTAATTGATTGCTGGTCAGAATGAGGGTTGTTCATTCGATTTTTCAGACTATGAATGATAAATATGGTTTCAGAATGGTTTATTCGTACGGTAATATCATTGCCAAGAGGATGAATTAAAAATGAGTCGCGTTGTCTACGATTGATGTCTTGAAGTTTCATAGAAAACGGCATTTCTTTACTTGTGTGTTCTATATCATTTTTTTTTTTTCATTTCGGTAGTGTAGGTACTTACGTAAATTAATATTTTTTCTTTCACCTTTTTTTAGACCAGCATTAAATCTTCAGGACGCCATCGATACTTTACTGGGGAATGCTGATGAGGATAAAGCCAATTTCATCGCCCCTTCACCCTTAGATATCTATGTGGAACCACCGGATCCTGAATTGCAGTCTCTAGAAAACTCTGGGAATGAAGATAACGAGGATGGCGACATACCTGGTAAGCAATTATTGCTTCCCGAAGAAATTGCTATTGGTTGAAACCAGGCTAGGAGGCGGTTTAGAGTATCCTGATACCACTGATTTTGCAGGTCCCTTCATTACAAATCCTAATGATCAGAGGTTCACTAATCGCATTGAAAGAGGAAAGCGTAATCCACAGTGGATAAATGGAGATTTCACTGTTCCAAATGAGACATCATTCTGTTGAAATATTAGAACGTTTCTTTACTGATGAAATTTGGGAACTTTTGAGAACAGAGATATACATACTTCCACTTCAAGGGTCATCGTCTCGATCAGATTTTACCACCAGGACTACCAAGAGATGCGTAGGGACCAACTGCACTGCTAGATTCGTGTCGTAAGTTCAACGTCGACGTGACGTATAAAAGGTTGACCGGCTTTCCGGATGTGAGGTGAGTAACTAATGATTTTGCTTTGTTTGCGTCCTTGTCTGTAATAATCGAAATGAGGCTTGGGTTAAAGATGGCATAAGTGATATGGCTCATTTGGCAAAAAAAAATCGAAAAACACGAATTGGCCGTCTCGCATAAAACCGCTCTGGTGGACTTGCGTATACGTAGTAGTATACTGGGTGGGTAAAATATAATGCAACAACACCGCGATAGCCCCTCTTGGTCTACGTGCGCCCCCTGAGTTTCAGGGCGGGACCCGCCATTGGCTACAAATCGGTACTTAACTTTAGCAGGGGCCTTCAAAGAGAATATTAAATGGAATTATCTGAAGTTCATCGAGTTCGAGTACATTCGAGAACAAATTAACAAACTCTCAATTGAAGGAATATAAAGGGTGTTTTATTTCGTGACGGTCACAGGCTAGGAATCCATTCTAGAGCTAATTTCTGGTCGAAAATGTCTTGTAGTGCTACAAGACATTTTCGACCAGAAAATTGCTCAATTTTTTACAAACGGTCTGTGACCGTCACGAAATGAAACACCCTGTATAGCTATTTTCTTTCAAACATCATGAACATAATGCTACTTGTTTTTTATTTGTTTCAAACTAACTAGATTGATCTTCGTCGTATAAGAGAAAAGTGTAAAATCAGATACCTGGAATTCGAACAGAAGAGCCTTTGGTAATGTGCAAGTGATGAACAAACATAAGAATGGGTTTGAATTTGTAATTTCATACCATCCCGATAACAAATTTACAAACAGTGGTAGAATTAGCTCATTTAAAAAAATCGACTTAACAAACTCTATATTCAACAATTTTTCGTATCACAGAAATACGCTATTATTTTCATTTACGTCACAGCGATGGTGGAGTTTCACGACCGAGCGTCAAGAATCGTTGCCGGAAGAGTCACTTCCAAGCCGTCCAGCTGTTTCGACAGGTGAATTTGACAGCCTAATCTGGAACTGAGTAATGAGACAAGATCAGGGAGATGTTTGCAGCAAGTAAGTCGACAGGGCTTACAACCAACACCGTTCACTTCACAACCTGTCCAGGGATCAATCTCTACTTCTTGATATTTGTTATCTCAACAACTTTCGCTCACATCTGTGCAAATGAGTGAGCAATAACAACGTAAATATATTAGGTATAGTTACATAAAAATACGATATGAACGGAACTGATCTGTTAGCATGAAATCACAAGATCTATGTGTGGTCTACATTAAATGTAGATTTTAACATTAAATGTACAAATTTTGACTAACTGGACCCGTTCCAAAGATATCTCTTCTAGACGCTCTTTACTATGAAGCTGGTAATGTTGGGAGTTACAGTGAACGTTTTCATGAAAAGTACATTATTTTGACACCACAAAATGTCCATAGGCGGATGTTTAAAGAGTGGTTAACACTAAATGACCTGCGAAAATGGTAGTAGTAGTAACGACATTTCGTAATCAAGTCTGGTCTTGTAAAAAATCGTCTTGGACGAGGAGTATAATAGATTATGCACCATCAGTATTTAAACAATCAACATTTCCAGAACTGTATCTATCTATAGAGTCGTACGCAACAAGAGCAAATTTGGTGGCCTCTACCAACCAATAATACATAGTGTTCTATATTGTTCTCTAGAACAATTATATTTCGACTACTTGATCACTACTCCCACATTATTCAAATGGAAGTCGGGAATCCGACGTTGATGAGGAACAAGTTACAGTGGCATATTTCCAAACATCGATATTTTACCATCGAGTATCGATATATTTGTATCGATAGAGCCATCCAATAATGAAATTATCGATACTTCAATTCCAATATTTGGAAATGTCGGTACATTTTTCTCACTAGCTTAAAAAACTTGGTGGCTAGATGGAAAACAGGAAAAGACCAAGAAGAAGGTAGGCAACAACCTTACCCCACAACTCACACGTTAGTATCCGTTTTCTGAAAAGTATTGATGATAAGTGGCGGTGACTATTTGTAATTGTTAGTAATTTTCATGAACTAATTTCTAATTTCACTTTGGAGCAATACATATCAATTTTTCCTTCTTTCATGAACTTTATTTTATGATGACCTTTCCGTGCAATAATACGATTAAAACGTGAATTGGAAAAAAATAATTGATGTTGAGAATGTCAGACAAAACAGATCCTAAACCAGAATGCGGATACTTATATTATAAGTATCGATATTGGATATTGATCCTTTGCTCAAAAAATATTAGGAGTATCGATACCAATCTTTCGATATAGTATTGATACAAAATATCGATACTTGTAAAACGATACCCACCCCTACCTCCCATCAAGTTTTTAGTCCTTAAATAAAATAGTCAGTGAGTGCTCTTCCGTTCATTCTTTCACCTAAAATTCCACGACATCAGGAAATATAATATAATATTATTTTCTGAAAGATGATAAACAGGTACCATGGGAATCCACCAAATATTACTATAACAACAAATATTACTCACGTATCGGTGAGTCCATACGCCAAGTCCAACATATCGTTCTCCTCCTCGCTTGGCTTGTCAGGAAGTTTGGCAAAGTCATTTGGTTTCAGAATGACGTGGCACGTTGAACAGGTGAGTGTTCCTTCGCATGCCCCTAGACATAAAACGTTGTCTTTAAATAAAACAAGGCAAGCGACTACACCAGAATAGAAAAATAGATAGATAGTGAAAATGGCACCGTTTCTAGATAGTCCTAGTGAATTATACGGATGTCCGATACTTCAATAATATCGATATATAAATTATTGACAAGACAAGGCAGCTTAATGTATTTATAGATTAAAACAAACATTGTATTTTGCGATATTAAAATTCACGAAAAACGTTATTAAAATTCGAATAAGTGAATGTGTACTGAAGGATGAGGTAGAGGATGACATCACATCAGAAAAAAAGAAAGAAAAACCACAACACAAAGAAAATCCAATAAAAAAACTATATCAATAACAAACAACTTCAACTGTTAAAAGTTGGTTGGTTGGTTAGATTAACATTGTGATGGTCCTTCCTAGATGGAGGACAGCTGATTCTCACTGAGAGCTGGAGGTGGTGGTCAACTTTCTTTAATTTGTTGAAGTGGTTCCTCCCTGTAATCTAGGTAGAGGTAGAGGTACTGTCAACATTACCTACACCTACACGTCTTAGGCTTTGCAACTGATAAAAAAAAGTATCGGCTCCGATACTGGTAAAAAAGTATCGATAGCTACGATATATATATATATCAGGGGAAAACGTATCGATACATTTCCCAAAAAGTAGGTATCGATACTTCTAAGTAACGATACTTTTGGGACATCCCTAGTGAATTATCCTGGAAGGAAATTAATGTAGAAATAAGAAAATGTGTCTCAAGAAGAAAATAGTCTATTTCCACAAAAACTGTTACAATTGTATACCAGCACAGTACAAACTGAGGATGGCGTGAGTGGACCACTGTTTATAAGTACATTGTTTAAAAAAAGTGAAATGTGTCTCCTGATTGGCTAAGAACAAAGTGAAAGGCAACTCGCTGGGAAAGTGACAAGTGCCTTCTTGATTGGCTAAAGAGGAAAGGGATCAGTTACAGGAATTGGTTGATCAAAGGGGACTGCCTAATTTTACCTATTTATATCATTTATAGAGTCGCCTAAATGGTGAATCCTATGAACTTCTAAAGGCTCCTGTGCATCATGGGACCTTATTACGAATATGGACTATCTCAACTGATGGGTTATTTCTCTCTATTTCGTAATTGATCCTACGGTCTTCTTCAAACAAATGATTCTCAAATGCCTCCCTCCCTCTTAGCCTAAGAACATCCCTATGTTCCTTCATCCTAATTTTAAGTTTCCTACCTGTCTGCCCTGTACCTATATCTAATCCCACAATCACATTGCAGTATAATATATCTTTTACACGTCCGAGTATAATCTTCAGTGAATTTTGACCATAAACCCCCTATTTTCCAAAATCCTGCCAACTGATTGAAATAAATATTCCCATAATAAGGCAAACTAACCAACTTCCTACAATCAGGTTCCCTGTCCTCCCTCGCATGATTTTAAAACGCCAGGTGGAATTCTTAAGACTCACTTTTCCCCAGAGAGTTAGGGTAGACATCGTTCTATGTATAACATTTATACGATAGCGAAGAACAATGTCTACCCTAATTCTACAAGAGATAGGATATGGGGAAAAGTAAGTATGGGGAAACTATAGGGAAAAATCTTATTTAATAAGATTTTTCTCTTTTTAGCGAGTATTCAAAGAAAAGACAGCTATTGTTCCTAAAAATGGTTTTAAAACTCACATTTTCGAAAACATTTATACCAAAATCCATTCTAGACCATAATAATATTATGATCTGGACATATTACGTATGTGTCATTTCAGACGATAACTCTCGATAGTATTGTGATAAAAAGTTCAAATTCGCACACAAAATTCGCCTTGGCAATCGAAAGGCTGAGGTCGTAGATGGGCAGAATGGGACCACTGTAGGGGAGTTGTAAGGTGGGAAAAATTACCTATAAATTCCAAAAATGAACCAGTCTGACAAGTGACACATCATTATAAAAGTTTTTGAACGCTGAACACGATGGTGAAGGCAGAATTGAGAAATCTTATTCCGTTCTCCAACTGGAGCATTTTAAGACGAAGAAACATGGTTGTTACTTGTGATGTTCTTCACGGTTCATCTGCTCTAATCTGATACCTAACGGAATAAGATATTGTAATTCTGACTTCACCATCAGCCTTGAAAAATCTATAAATGGAGGTGTTACTCGGCAAAAATGGGTATAAATAACAAATTTTGTTATAAAACCAGTTATTTATTCGGAAATTCGCTCTTACAGCCACGCAGCATTACTGCTTTGATCAAAATTACACAATTGACAACTATAGACAAAATTGGTTATAAAACCAGTAAAATGGAGACATTTTACATAAAACTATTTACTGCTTGATTGTGGATATTTGTAATTTTACTTTACCGATAAGGACCGATAATCATATTGATCATTATCATGAAAGGCCGCAAATTGCTGTGAATCTGGATCGTTAGAACTGATATGAATAACAATATCTGAATACGTGGATTTTATAAAAACTGAAAATGTATGTTCCCCCTCTAATTTAAAGTTAAATCTTTTCTCCCCCCTACTTCTTTAGTAAATTTAATGTTTGGATCAACAGAGTTGATTTGATTAAAAAGGGTAGAGCTGTCTGTTCGTACCCTTGAAGAGGACAATGACATCATCCAAATTCCTAAAGGTACCAATAAACTACGTTGTTGCCGAATTGTTTTTTAATGATACCTACCCTCTAAGTAGTCCACTAGGTCCATGTAAACCTCCCGTTGATTTTTAATAGATTCCACAAAATAGATCATGTAAAATCAAATACCTACCGTATCCATCGATGTCCAGGTCGTGATTCACCACGACATCCAGCAAAGTATCGCCTTCTTTCCCTTTAGCAGTGAGTTTCTCACCATTCGGACGAACAAATGTGACGGAGTACCTGTAGAAACATAATCATCAGTAGACTCTAACTCTATTGTTGATGCTGAAGAAATAGCATCAGCCATAAATTGGTGATCTTAAACCCTCAGTAAGCAGTTGATCACGAAATTCCACAATAACTGTAGAATTATTAGTAGGTAAGTTATTAGTACTAATCATTATAGGTAAGTTTTATCGAGGGTGAAGTGGCAACAAGGCCTACCTGAGTTAGGGCTAGTTAACATGGCCTACCTCAAATAGTGCTGTATAACATGGCCTAAGTGTATTTCTAAAAATTTACAGGAGACACAAAAAACTGTTTATTTCTAAAATTTGGGAACATATACTCGTACGTGACTGTTTGCAACTATACACTTCTGGGTGCCAATATACGAGTACCTACTCTACAGACAACTTACGAGATGAATAATTTTAATGAATTTTAATTTCAATCCCACAGAATAAAAAAAGTCAATATGCCCAAAAATGTAATTTAGGCCATGTTATTCTGTACCATTTGAGGTAGGCCATGTTGGACGGTCCCGGACTGTCTGTCCGAACAGCCAAGTCTCGATCCAGGATCAGTTCTGGGGCTGTCCGAACGCGCTAAAAGGGGCGTGACTTGGTATGAACGGTCCAGAATTGTTTGCCCGAACAAACCTAATAGGTATAGACTTCTGACATGCTCAAGGAAAATTATTTCATAGAACTTACTCGGGTTTACTCAGGACACGAACTGTGGAGCTCAGCAGGCGCGAATTGTTTTGTAGTGCGTACACGGCGATTTTGGAGGATTGAACCGCTCGATTGATGATACTCAGGGCTCTCAGAGCCATTTATTGCAGTCGAATTCTGAAATGAGGACAAACAGGTACGAATGAACGAAGGCTGAATGGAATCAAGCCGAGTAGGATGAGAGTTGCGGGAGGCTACCGACTAAAAAATAAAGCGGTGCTGCATAATCGCTGAATACATTTAAATTTATCAATGTCGGACGCCTAGACGTCCTGATTGAACCTAGTCACTCGTTGCTCCTTTTGCTGCCTACAATTATCAAATTCATCGCCCCTTGATTCGTTTAACACGTGAGGTCAATGCTTTCCTCCAGGCAGTGGATTATGATTTCTTCGTTAGTAGCCTTTCTCGCCTCAGAACCAGCCTAGCTATTTATCACCTGACTCAGTGAATTTCTCTTACAGTGTTTCCGGGTGTTTTTCATTTTTCATTATTTAATAGTAAACCTTTTGCTTTTTCTATTATTTTTGTAAAGTATATTGTTTAAGTACACTGTATAGTACCTCATTGTTCGCTCTCTGTCGTTGTGCAACAACTAAACTTTGTAATTGGCGTGAGCCGTGCGATAATAAATAAATAAATAAACTCGTACTATTCGAACCAGCTATGCAATTGAATGGCAAGGGTAAATATCATGGTATAGCGTACGATGATATAGAAAACTACTTATTAAGGGCCGGTTCTTCAATGCCCGACTAACGCCCGGTTAAGAAACTAGCCAATCATTATGATATAATGGACTTGAATATACCTACCATGGTTGTAGGTATTGGTGAAATATTATTACTTATCTCACCAATGCCTACAACCATGGTAGGTATATTGAGGTACACAAAACTTTGCTGCTAAATAGGTAAACCACATGAAACATACGCATGGAACATGTTTTAGCCGCTCTGCTGATCTTGGGCAAGTGAAAGTGTAAGTCCTACGGAGGCTACATACAAAATTAGAGCTTCACAGAGCAAATAGCATAGAAATTAGCTTTAGGAGCCACTCAGCTGATCGTGCCTATGGTGCTCAAAGTGGAACTCCTGAGGAGGCTGTATACAAAATTAGAGCTTCACTGAGCGAATAGCTAGTTAGCTCATAGAAATTTGTTTCAGGAGCCACTTAGGACTTACACTTTGAGTAGCACAGGGCCAGGCTACTCAAAGTGTAAGTCCTACGGAGGCTACATAAGAAATTACAGCTTCACAGAGTGAATGTCATAGAAATAGATTAGCGTAACAGTCGGACGGCTATTTCCAGTTTCGTGAACGCTAAAACATGTTCCGTGTTAATAGTGAATGGTAGGTAAAAAAGAGTACCTAACTGGACTGATAAATTACTCAGCTAAAAGTTAGCAGAAGTAGTGAACTTCACAAAATAACTCACCGATCGCTGGCTGACAGATCAACCTTGACGAGCAGAGAATCTTGCTGTTTAATTTAACAACATCAACGCTTATTGATCAGAGCCGCAGTTCAAGTATACTGGTGTTTTTAAATTGAAATTGGAAACAAAACAAAACTAAATATGAGTTAATTAAATCGGGATAATTTTGATAAATGAAGGCAAAAGCAACTAGATCACATGGGCAGTAGAGGAAACGGTGATAAGATTGATATTATTATTTGACTATTATATTATTGACCTCCTCTTCTTCCATGATTGACCTCTTTGTATTTTGATTATCAATTTATAAAGAGTATAAATAAACTTGATCGTACAAATACCAATCTTCCATTTATCTGTGATTTGGTTATATGTGCCTCCCTAAACGGAATTGACGATCAATGGCAAAATAAATTTTCATGGAAGAAGGAACCTCCCTTCTTCCATGATAAATTCTCATAAATTTGAGCTGCCCATTCGCTCTACTAAACGTGATTGAATTTCATGGTGGTTTCAAGATACAACTTAAAATTTTCAAAACTTGTTCGTTGGTAGTCGGAAATGGAGAAAAAAAATTAAAGATAATAAATCAAAAGGCGATACCCCATGGAAGAAGGAATCTCCCTTCTTCCATGGCGATACCCATGATACTGTTTAAAAAAAGGCGCTTGAAATTCATAGAGAAGTAATGGTGAGCTACCTTGTGGCAGAAAACGGCACTACGCACAACCAACAACCTTGAGAACAAAGCAACACTGGAAGCAGGTTCCAACTTTTTTTTCTCACTCGTTCGCCGTTGTGGCACATCTACTTTATGAAGTATCGCAAAGTGCTTTTCAACCGGTACTATTATTTTCTGAATCTGTTTTAATTCTTATACTTTTAGGTGTGAGGTATGATGATTAAAGAGGATTGGAAGACTATTGTTCGGGAGAATCGTTGATATTGGGACGAACGCCGAACCGTATCACCGCTTCCAGTCATCAGTCGTGATTTGAATATCGTGCGGTATTTTCTCGTTCTTACACTAATTTACACTTTCTCATTATAACCGTATGTCTCAGATTGATTTATACAATTTTGTTGCAAATCCTTTCAGTTGCTGGTGATTGCGTTCTGCTGAATCGGCTTTTCAAGACCTTCGGTCGCATAGTTTGGTGAGTATTTTCACTTATTTGTAGCTGTGGCACATTTGACTTGCACTCGACATAAGTATTTCCTTTTTCATTAGGTCATTCACTTTTCTCCTGTGCTATTTTAGATTTTCAAATTACCATCCTGTACGCCTTTCTCTTTCGTTATCACCAAAGTATGTCCGATAATTGAGCTTTCGCGCGCTTTTATTCTTATCAATCGGTGACGTCGACCAACAAACAGCCATTCCGCGGGATTTTTATTTGTCCAATTTCCACATTTCTTCACATTGATCTGTTTGTTATTAGTTTCAATTGAATAATATTAGTATGTTATTAGTTTAATATGTTTATCTTGTTTGTATTGCTGCAAGGGTGGATCATTTTCGTGGAAAATGGAAGTATTTTCGCTTGAATGACAAACCTGTCGATCGAGGTGGCCTTGGATTGCCTTACCAACCTTCTATTCACGTGTTTACGGTTAGGTTTTGTGTTGTCTGATCGGTAATTTTGCTCGGTAATCTTCTTGCACCGCGTATCTTGTGCCGGTTATTTAATCCTTTCGAACATAGTTTTTTCCGTTTAGTGCGAATATAAATATCAGTGGCGGTTCGCGATGTCGAGTACTAAAGTCGCGTCATCCGGTCAACCAAAGCTCTCCACTCAAGATCTGTCCACTCTTGTGAGTTTGATTATAGTCATTTTGCGCAATATTGCTGAATACGACCGTATATTACATCCATATGGTCGTTTGCTAGGTTGTAAGTCAATCAATAGTTTTTGTTTACGATTACGAATGATTACGATTTAGGTTAGAGGTTGGCGGTTTGGTATCTTCTCATACTCAATACTTCTCGTACTCAATACTTGTGCTCATTACGAATTAATTATGAACTGAGGGTCATTCAAAGCATTTCAGGGTATTGACGACTTATCCACATCTCATGAGAGTTGAAAATATCCGCACGATACCCACTCGATTAATTCTAAATGGTTCAAATTGAAAGGATGATGCAATACTGAACACCCACCCCCACTCCATCACTTATCCAAATGTTCGTCTGATATCTCGCATAGGTAGTTCAGGTAGTTTTCTCGAATAGGGAAGTCAAAATAACCCCCACAATAACTAAGTAGGTACCTATAAATGTAATTGTATTCTACCTATGCGAGGTAATCCAATGAAACGCATCGACTGAAATGTTATAGCCTCGGATATGTAATTAGTTATTGTGCACAATATCGACGCTGAGTAGGGAAAAGGGCCTTTATGCCAAAATTTTGGGAAATCGGGTTTTTCTGTGACAACGTTGAACAAGTTGAATAAATTTTCAAATGCCTAAGTGTTCCTTGGTTTATCATCTTCGATTTTTCTCTGAATCTAAGCCTATCTTTAGTTTTCAAGTAAAGCTAATAGTTTTAAAATTATTCCCGATAATAATATTATGACCTATCGGCACTTTTCCCGGTCACTCTCTATGCCTGCCTTTTTCTCAGTAAACAATTTCACATTTCCCGTTTCCTGCGTTAAGGTCGCTGGGATCTAGGTTTTTAGGTGAAAATTGAGCAACAGTGTTTCCTATACCTACCTGGCACATTCGCCCTTTTCCCCGTCAGCAGAGATGGGCATAATATATGGGCATATTATTCATAAATCAGAAAATATGAATACGAATAAAGCCATAATCACATCATTTTGTGAATTTTCCCAGAAATTGTCAATTTTTTGTTAATTTTATTCAAATTTACTGTATTTTTGTGGATGTCACTCAAATTTTGCTATTTTACCAAGAATTTTACTTAAATTCAAGTTTTCCACGAAAACTCACATTGTTTTCGTGAATAGCCCACAATTCATTTTTTTGTGTGAATTTTATAAAAACTTTTTCCACTTATGGATGAATTACACTAACCTTTCTCCTTTTTACTGTAAACTTGACGAAAATGCCAATTTTTTACATCAATTTTACTAAAGTTCACTCTATTTGGTGTGAATGTTACTCAAATTTTCCTATTTTACTGAAATTCTACTACTATTCACATTTTTTGTGTGAATCTTTCCACAATTCACGTCATTGTGTGAATTCTATGAAACATTTTGCCATTTGTGGATGAATTTCTGTAACATTTCTCCTTCTCACTATAAATTTGATGTCAATATAAAATGCCAATTTTTTACATGAATTGTGCTAAAATCCACTGTATTTAGTTTGAACATTCAAATTTACAGTAAAAAGGAGAAAGGTTATCAGTAATTCATCCATAAATGGCCAACGTTTTTTTTTAAAATCACAAAAAAAATAAACATTGCGGGAAAATTCACAAAAAATGTGAATTGTTGTAGAAAAACTTGAGTTTAAGTAAAATTCTTGGTAAAATAGGAAAATTTGAATGACACTAAAAAAATACAGTAAAATTCACACAAAAAAATGCGAATTTCTGGGAAAATTCACAAAAGGGTTTAATGGCTGTATTCGTATTTATATTCATTTTTCATATCTGTATTTGTTTCATATTTTCTGATTTATGAATTTTATTCGTATTCATATTTATTAATATGAATACGCCCATCTCTGCCTGTCAGTCATTCGCTCAAGTGCCCATGGTTTTTACCGTTTTCCTCACTTATCCGTTTTGTTTTATGTTATTCAACTGATTCCTTTTCCATCTCGTAGGGGAAAACTCCGTGTGCATAACTCGACAATGTCAAAAACGGCGTATAGGCCTTTTCCCTGCCCTGCGTCCATATGGTTAGGTGTACGAGGTAGATATTGATAGTTTTGTTGGTGGTTCGTTTAGGAAAATTGGCTTGGAGGGTGAAATTCATAGTCCTTACTGTGTAGATTACCATCTTTCAAGAAACTGTTCGTTTCTCAACTTGGGCTGAGTAGACTCATTGCACAAAGTGATGGCAGTTTTAACACCTCGCGTCTCCCTCCAGAATACTCCCTCTCCCAGGAACCCGTGGTAGGAGCAGACCCGAGGGATAGGCGAGGAAATGCAAACTATCGCAAAACCTGAAGGGTCGACAATATCTGAGGGATTATTATTTATAAGACGGGAAAAAGGGGTTACGTGGACAATTCATCACGTCACAAGGCCCGTTCGTATTTCTCATTAGGTGACTCAGATCAGAGGTCCTCTGTGCAGCCTTATCTTCGGCTTGCCTGATCTGGCTCCAGAAAGTGATCTTTGTGTCCATCGTAACTCCCAAATACCTCCCGGCCGGCTTGATCCAAACCTCTGCACCTTCAATGACCCTCTGTACTACTCTCATTGTGTTCCAATAACACGTACTACTTGATGAATTCCAAAGTGATAATTTTGTTATTTTCTTTTTCAGAATGTGTCGGCACTTACCCCATTGTCGCCAGAAGTCATCAGTAGGCAAGCGACCATTAATATCGGTGAGTATCATCACAATATACTGATATCAACTTAACCTTATAGCTTGATTTGAACGCAGAATGAACGGTTTCATCACAGTTCAATAATGAAATTTTCCTCATCCTTTGATCATATTGTTCCAGGTACAATTGGTCACGTGGCGCATGGGAAATCAACTGTGGTAAAAGCTGTATCTGGTGTACAGACAGTTAGATTTAAAAACGAACTTGAGAGAAACATTACCATCAAACTAGGTAACTATTTTGTAATTATTACTATATTATTATTATTAATTCTTTTTCCAAACAAGTTCCTTGTTTTCATCGTGTTGCAATTAATTTTTGATTATGGGTATTTCGATGCCCAGGAGTCAATTCAACCTTCTCCTGGTAATACTAGTTCCTCTGGCACCGGTAGTGCTGATGACACCTTCTGAAGTACAGTAGAATAGTGTCTGAGCTGCCCAGTTTGGTTATGCCACATATTCACTGTAGTATAAAGGGTAATGGGTACCGTTTAGGAGTTGCCTAGCCACTTTTTTCGAAATTGTTGTACTTCTTTGTCAGTTCAAATCCCCAGTGTTCCAAATTTGAAATTTTGGCGGACAAAATTCTCCTCTGAGCTCTATTGGTACCTATCTCGCTGGTTCTTATGTTTGAAATCGTTTTCACCCAAGAAACCTACAATCGCGTTTAGGGACACATGTTGTCGTTATTAGAAGTAGCAAAATATTTTGTGCATGAGAGAATTAGTTGGACCACTAAGTTTCGAATAACTGGAAATTAAGAGAAGTTTTAAACTTACTGGTAGTCGACGTTTTTCGACCTCAAATACATACTTCCCAGACATCATGGATATGCCCAGGTATTATTTCCTCCATCAAGGGAGAAATTAGATGATGGTTAATGATTATTGTAGAAATGAACGCAGGAAGAGAAAATAACAAAATTACATAATATGTATTATTAATATGTATTATGTACATAATAATTATTAACCAGTTTATATTATAATTTAATTATATTATTAATTAATTTAATATAAGGTAATTCTGAGCAATTACTTGGTCAACACCAAACTTTTTCATATATTACTACGGTCGTAAGGATGTTCTCAGAAAGCAAGAAACATATAATTCAAGCCCCGCAAGCCACTCTTATCGCTCGGCTACCTGTACTTCGGCCTTGCGGGGCTTGAATTATGTGTTTCTTGCTTTCATATAGATTAGTTGGACATATAGATCAAGTGGACGGGGTTGCGGAATAAAAACATCCCCCAATCAACTGATTAGTACCATATAGATTAGTTGGACATATAGATCAAGTGGACGGGGTTGCGGAATAAAAACATCCCCTAATCAACCGATTAGTACCATACAGGGTACCTACTGTCACAACTGGCCTTCCGCGCGTCTCCCGCAAACCACTGTTATCGCGTGGACTTTGAATCTTCTTATCGCTTGGCAACCTGTACGATGGCCTTGCGGGGCTTGAATTATATGTTTCTTGCTTTCTGAGAACATCCTTACGACCATAGTAAAAAATGAAAAAGTTTGGGGTTGTCCAAGTAATTGCTCAGAATTACCTAATATAATTTAACAGAAATTGAATTTTAACGGGTAATGCTTACTGACGGCCTATTCTGCTTGAAGTGTAATTCCTAAGGAGGCTACATAGGTACCAAATTACAGGTTCATAGAGAAGATAGCCTAAGATAGCATCGAAACTATCTTAGGAGCCACTTGGCTGATCCTGGGCCTACTCTGCTTAAAGTGTAAGCCCTAAGGAGGCTACTTGCCAAATTAGATCTTCATAGTGGTAATAGCATAGAAATTAGCTTTTGGAGCCACTAAGCAGATCCTGGGTCTATTCTGCAGAAAGTGTAAGTCCTAAGGAGGCATATCAAATTATAGCTTCATGGAAAGAGTAGCATAGAAATTATCTTAGGAGCCCCTCAGGTGATCCTGGGCCCTAAGGAGGCTAAATACCAAATTACAGCTCCATATAGTGAATAGCATAGAAATTAGCTTTACGAGCCCCTCTACATGCCTAATTACAGCTTCATAGTGCGAATAGCATAGAAATTAGTTTTAGGAGCCACTCAGCTGGTCCGAGCCCTACGCTGTTTAAAGTGTAAGTCCTATCGAAAACACAGACCAAATTACAGCATCATATATTGAATAGCATAGAAATTAGCTTTAGAAGCCACTCAGCTTATCCTGGGCCTATTCTGCTTACTGTGTAAGTCCTAAAGAGGCTATATACCAAATTACAGCTTCACACAATTTTTTCCAATACCCCAAGCTAAAAGGCATGTCGATTATATTTTTACAATTGAAGTCAGATGTGGGTATTTAATAAACGTGTTTAATCACAACTTTCTATGTAGCTATCGGGCATAGATTTTAAGGAGCGACTCTTGGACACAGACCCATAGATACCTGAAAATAATATGTTAGCGCCATAAGAATATGATTTTGATCTGTTTATTTCAATTTCGTCCGCTGAAATTTGCAATTTGGAACACTGTCTTGTCTCAACCCAATTTTGATCCTCATTTGAAGACAGCCGGTCACGTCCTCAAAGCTGAAGGGCACTATGACGCTGTGAGCGTTCAGGTCGCTTCTTTTTAATCCAATTTTGGAAGTGAAGTTTCCTTCAATGACAACACGTATTTTTCTTTCCATCAAGGTTTGAAAAAAACGAAAACATTTTTTTATTATTCATTTTTCAGCTAAATACATTGCTGGATTGTATGCAATAAAATTTTTGAAAATCCGATGGCTAGGAGAGGTTCAAAGATTTGAACTAGATCATTTTGTGTGAATCTGCCGGCTTCCGTGTGAATTTAGGAGTCAATGACTAATTTTGAGTCGACGGTCCTGAAACTTGCAGCAGGAACTTTAGCTGGACCGTTTAGCTCAATATTAAAGAATCCACAGTCATGCAGCATGGCTATAAGAGCGAATTTTCGAAGAAATAATTGGTTTTATGTAAAATGTCTCCATTAAAGAACATGATGTCCATGAAGAACATCTCAAGTATCAAACACGTTTCTTCATCTTAAAAGTGCTCCAGTTTGAGAACGTAATAAGATATAGCAATTCTGACTTCACTATCTTATTCAGCGTGTAAAAACCTTTAAAATGAGGTGTCACTTGACGGACCGTTTCATTTTTGGAATTTATGGGTGATCCTACGATCGTAATCAGCGTGTAAAAACCTTTTAAATGAGATGTCACTTGTCTGTCAGACTTTAATTTTTTGGGTGAACCCGCCCCCCTCCAACTCCCCAAAACCCCCCTCAGCTTTTGGACATTTCAACTCTAAACACGATGGTGAGATCAGAATTGCGATATCTCTTTCCGTTATCAGATTAGAGCAGGCTAGCCATAAATAATATATCAAGGATCAACCACGTTTCTTTCCAAACCTTCTGAAACTGTCAATGATTTCTTTACTTTGACTTAATTGTGTAATCGTTGGTATTCTATATTAGAGACAAGCTTTGACAGCCCGGCTCAGGGCGCTGAATAAACCCCAAAAAGTTATAATCTTGTTACATTCTCATTGAATTTTGCTTTTTAACTCGTTGAGAAGCATTCGTTTTTTATAGAGGTTTCAACAAAATATATGGAATAATTTACTGTCGTACACTATCGTATATTTTTCCATAGTGTACACATAATTATTGAAATTTGAACAACACCTCTTGATGTTGTGCGTTGGATATTTTTAAGGAAAGGAACTTCGTAACAATACGAATGGCAGATGAGAAAGAAGTTAATGCCAACCAAGATATCGCCATATTTTCCGAAGATCAACTGGTCGTTACAGTAAAGGTGGTCGAAACTATGAAAAAAGTCTCGAAGAGAAAATTACCTTATGGTGGTCAGAAGAAGAAACGTAAAACCAACCTTCCTTCCACAGAAGGTTCTGCACGTGCTGAAGCTAGTGCTAGTGACCAGGAGTATGAAGTCGAGAAGATCATTGCTCACAGCAAAGTAGGCGATAAGATCAACAGCTACAAAGTAAGATGGAAGGGATGGGCGGAGGAGCACGATACGTGGGAACCGGTTGAGAACCTTCGCTCCTCCTTGGCCATGATAGCGGACTATCACCAGAACCGTATCTATCCTGGGAGGGGCGAAGTCGTCTACAAAAGCCACGTAGAGACGTTGAGGATTCAGCTGAGCGAGTTGGACGACGACGTAATCGGATATTTTTGTTCAAAATTCTTGACGCCGTCTGGTCATCTTGTATGCGTTGACGAGGAGGAGCTCGAAGAAAAGTTGAACGTCCTTTGCAGGATCCCGCCTTTTGCGAGGGATTCCAAAATGATTGAAGAGGTCAGAAAACCTCTACAGCTGCTAGAGTTCAAAAGGAGGAGGGAACGGCAAATGGAGCTTTTAAAAGCCTGGGAAGACGATATTAACAGCATATCGACTGACCCGGCTGAACTACGTGTTTTCAACGGGGTCGACTTGGACGGAGTTCCTGCGAATTTCATCTACGTTAACCACTACCTCACGGACTGTAACGTGGAAATTCCGGATAACAATCCATTGGCGTGCTCCTGCGAAGGGCACTGCATCAAAAAGACCTGTTGTTGGAACGAGCAGTGGTCCGAGGCGCCATACACCAAAGACGGCCATCTGCGGTACGCCCGAGGAACTCCTGTATTCGAATGTAACAAGAATTGCAAATGCGGCCCCGACTGTGGAAACCGCATTTTGCAAAAAGGTCGCACCTCCGAAGTCGCCATTTTCAAAACAAATAACGGGTCCGGATGGGGCGTCCAAACTCTGGTCGACATCAAAAAGGGACAATTTGTTTCCGAGTACGTCGGAGAAGTGATCACATTCGATACGGCCGAACACCGAGGGAAAACTTACGATAAAGTCGGCTGCACGTACTTGTTCGATCTGGATTTCAACGACAAAATGAACTGCCCATACACAGTCGATGCCGCTGTCTACGGCAACGTATCACATTTCATAAACCATTCGTGCGAACCGAATTTAACGGTATTTGCCGTGTGGGTAGATAACATGGACATGGACCTACCTCGACTTGGTTTGTATGCGTTGCGAAACATCAAAGCTCGGGAAGAATTGAGTTTTGATTACATGATGGAGAAGACAATTCCTAATAAAAAGAGGAAAGATGTACAAAAACATACTATCTGCCGCTGCAATTCCCCAAATTGTAGAAAACTTGTATTCTAATATTCTTTTTATATTCTCTACTTGTATTTCCATGTTCACTATATCCCAGTATTCCATCAATTATGTTTCATATTGAATTTTTTTTCTCCATAAGGAACCCATTCAGTTTTTTCACCATACGCATTCTTGAGCAGCATAGCTAGTAAATTCGGCAAGGTTAAACCTTTTGATGATATTTTTCTAAGAATTTTTTTTATTTTGAACCCATAAGAAACCCATTCAGTTTTTTCATGATACTCATTCTTGAGCAGCATGGCTCGTAAATTCGGCAATGTTTAAACCTTTTGATGATATTTTTATAAGAATGATTTTATTTTGAACTCATAAAGACCCCCAACCCATAAGGAACCCATTCAGTTTTTTCATGATACTCATTCTTGAGCAGCATGGCTCGTAAATTCGGCAAGGTTTAAACCTTTAGATGATATTTTTGTAAGAATGATTTTATTTTGAACTCATAAGGACCCCCTAACCCATAAGGAATCCATTCAGTTTTTTCATGATGCTCATTCTTGAGCAGCATGGCTCGTAAATTCGGCAAGGTTTAAACCTTTTGATGATATTTTTATAAGAATGATTTTATTTTGAACTCATAAGGACCCCCTAACCCATAAGGAACCCATTCAGTTTTTTCATGATTCTCATTCTTGAGCAGCATGGCTTTTAAATTCGGCAAGATTACACCTTTTGATGTTATTTTTATAAGAACGATTTTATTTTGAACTTTTGAATATTTTGATATTTGAAGCTTTCCAATGTGGTGATAAGTAATTTTATTTTCTTGTGATTGATCTTGTCTTTTTTGTTTTGAAAACTTTGTTCTTTTTCAACCTTAATAAACATTTTTGAAGCTAATTTGTTTATCCTTTCATTTTCTTCTGGTAGAGTTTTTCTAGTTTATTTATTTAGGGTCATGCGGGGTAATTGTGAACGAATTCATTTATTTCAACTAAGTTGGATCCTCAACGTGGTTTTGCTCGGTTTAAAAATGAAAAAATTTAGAGCATATACTTTTGCTGTTTGTCCTCTTGCAAATTCCATCCTATTTCCCGAAATATTTTTAGTTTTTGCTGTAAAATTTCCTTGTTCACAATTTCCCCCAATGTTCACATTTGCCCCCGAAAATGGGGTAATTGTGAACACAGATTTTGCCTTCTTCAGCTCTCATTTGAAGATTCATTTGAATGCATAACTATGGAGGGGCCCCAATATTGAACCTCTAAGATCTCTGTTCACAATTCTGCTGCATCAGATTCATTGCGACGAGTCTCTTCTATTTCGTCTTTCAAGTCTTCTGCGTCACTCTCGAATTCAATAATAATAAAAAGTTGATTTGAGCGATTCCCCTCTGGAAAATAATTCTTACTTTCGACTCCTGCTGAAAATTGAATATTCAAATAACACTTTTGCTTCACCAGGTATGAGGTCTGATCAAAAGAGTTTCAGGACTTTCTCCAAAATCCTCTATTAAACATTTTTGTGGAGAATTAAAAATTTTATAGAGAATCGCTTCAAAACGTGAATCATTCCTCGAAATTAGTTTACCCTTATTTTTTATGGATAGAGAAACATAATCATTTTTATTTGATAGATCAATAAAAATTCTGAACAAAAATCATGCGCAGACCCCAATTGAGTTCAGACCTCGAATTTTAAAAGCGTAAAGTCTTGTTTTACACAAGATACTGTGGGCAATACATATAGTAGTGCAAGTATCATAATATGGAATATTATATAAATAAGAAATATTATTCCTTATTTCAAGATGTAATCAAGTCGTTAGGTAGTTTTAGGCAGTCAATGGCATGAAGAATTTAAGTAAAGGGACAAACCCTAAAGATTTCTGAACAGCATAATTTTGTTCCACCGGTAGAGTTTCATGCATCAAGTAATGAAAAACATGCCATAGAGAAAACATGCCTATACAATCGAGAAAGTACGTGGAAATTGTACTGTTACAAAAAATAGAGTGTATTTGCTACCGAACCTTGTGCAAGAAGGTAAGTGAGGAAGTTTTTGAAATTGGATTAAGCAATGTATTTACAAGTTAGTTTTATATATATTTTTTATTTAATGGATACTTTTTTTTAATGCATACCAAAAGTAGGGAAAACCCATTATGTTGAATAAATAACCACTCGAATGGCTGGCAACCCCCAATTTCCACGCCCGGCTCTAGTCGAGGGATTGCACGAATTTCTCTCTGGATATTTTCTCGTAGTTGTGCCAGATTTCGAGGCTTGTTCCATTGACAAAAGTGACGTGTGGGCTTCTGCTGAAACCAAAGACTCCCAGGAGGAATGCAGTGTCAATTTCTTTCCCGGAAAGTACAAGCTACGAAAATGATGGTCAGCTGCCTGAAAAGTCTTACCAAAAATTTCGGGAAAGCTGGTCACATTTGAAAAAGACTGAAAGAGCGAGATTACCATATGACGTCACGCGGTGAAACTCGGGAAGGGGAGGGGCGAACCTCAAGTTTCCCAACTGCTTAACATAGATTTCCCAACCATTTTTTATTTTATGAAATCAATTTCTCTACTATTTAAAAAATCGACTAATTCGACTAAGGGTTCTACTACACTGCACTCACTCTCAATTCAGTATTAAATAAATTTTATTAACTTGTATTAACAAAACAGAGCTAGTTTTACATATAATATATTGGATAATTTTTTTGACAGTTACATATTATGTAACTGTCAAAAAAATTATCCAATTCAAAAAAACGTCTAAAATTTCTATCAATAATTGGTAGAACGTTTAGACGTTGTTTTGAATACGATTTCACTATGAATTATTCATAGTGAAATCAATCTTATTATTCCAAAAAAAAAACTTCCCAAACCTATGTCAGCAAAATTTCCACCGCTAATACAGCTAATTGATTTCTTAACATGAGGTGTGTTTAGCCTAAGACGTTTAATCAAAGTTAAATGTAAGTTTAAGAAACAAAGTTCATTTGTCCAAGTCAAAAAAGTCAATCTTTGATGGGATTTTGCAAATATTTTAATTTTATTTCATTTAAAAATATGATTTTCGTGTATCTCTAATTTCCCAACTGTCTTAACTCGTGGCAAGGAAATTCCCAACTTTTCTCATTCCCAGATTCTGGGAAAGCAACCCCCCCCTCCTCTCAGAGGGGACGCCCACTTGGACCCGCCTCTGTGAAACCCTGCGATGTCAGCGCCCCAACCGGGGGTTTCGTCCTGTTTGTGACGTCAAATGGACACCTCGATTTTCGCGGCTTCACTCAATCTGCGCTCAGCTTTTTTGAAGTTTTCTCGTCAAGTAATAGTATTAGATGAACATCGCTGGCAAATTGCCAGTGGCAATACACGTTACTCTATGGCCATACTGTACAACGGGAGGATGATATTCGGAATTGATGCAAATTCCCCATTTCATGGATACGTATCACTCAGAACTCACTGCCACAGTTCGAAAAACAAGAAAGGCTCGACCACGGTTTACTTACTGACTGCTTGTCATATCGCTACCGGGCGTGAAGAAAGAGTTGAGTCAATTTTTAATTTCTGTCATTTTGAGAAATCAGCGTTTGAAGTTTCACTCAACATTTCCTTTCGTTTCTCGGGAGCCCAAAACGTTATAATGCGACCTGTTTTTTCTCAGTTACACTAATTTTAGGTACTATTCAGAACCTAGTTCTGAATTCAAATTTTTTACTCAGAGTTGTATCAACTATTTTTTTGTTGACACGAGGAAATAACGACTTAACTCCTTTTACAACAGGTAGAGGAAACATTAATTAATCATTAAAATTCAGTTTGGGGAATGGAAATACGGTTTCAGTAAAAATAACTCTTCATTAATCACATCACGTAGTAAAAAAAGTTCCGGTCACGCAGCATGGCTATAAGAGCGAATTTTCGAAGAATAACTGGTTTTATGATATAAAATGTAAAATTGTAAGATGTTTAGACATCTCATTCAAATTTGAGCAATTTTAAACATATTGGGTAATTATAGGTACCTATTTAAGTATGAAGCTATTCGGTATGCATCACGTGTAGTGCTCTCTGATTTTTGCATTATGATCGAGTGAAGCATGAAAGAAAGGCTTAGCGTAGTGACAGTACCTGTGGAATTGAAGGCACAAAAGTAGTGTACTCTCGAAGTAGTTCACCCTGAAGCTACACTGCTTTCCATTCTACAGTATGACAGAGGATGAGAACATAGGTCAATTTTGTTTCATTTTGGTTTCAAGAAACCGAGTGAATATTGCCTTGCCATCCCTCTTTGACCCATGTTTAACATTTCAAAACTCTAGCACATCGGGAAGTTGAAAAACAAGTAGTGTGAATCATTATTAATTATTGTTAGTTATTAATAATGTTAATGAATAATTTTTAATAATTATTGTTAATTAACTCGATGTCTGAAAACCATGTGCTATTAAAATCAGCTGGATCATTATGAACATGGACTCGACGGGCATGCCGCAGGATTCACCATCATGTTGACGACTTTTGATCTGCTCCAACTTTGAGCCCTCATTATGAACGAATGGCTGGTCGTACAAAGCTGCAGATGGTCTTCCAAAAATTCTAAAAAATTAACTCTTTGTAAATGTGAACTGAGAACTATACCATTCCATCAGAATTTTTCGAGTTTTGACATTTTCAAAATTTGTTTTGAACCCCTTCCCCTTGACGGATGATTATAAAACGTTTCAAAGATCATTGTGGGGTTAGTCTCTACGGAACCTAGGTACCTATCTTGAAACGTAAGCCCTCAAACTTTGAGGGGGTAATTGTTTTTTCTTGGGCGATTACAAAGGTTTATTATTGAACATGAACCAAAACAGTCAAATTTCACTGACTGTAATGTAACCTGTAGACCCTTTGTCAGCTACAGCAGTAGATTTCATTAATACGAGTAACAATCTTGGGGATGGATGGTGTAGGGTCAACCACTGATCAGTGATGTCTGAATACAAACTGACGTTAAGGATTTATCAATTATACAATTTCTGTGATGCACCTCAATATTCCTAGTAGGCTCCAGTGTGGTTTGGATTCATACTTGAAACTAGATCAGAATAGGCAACAGAGGATGGTTCTCCTGCTCTCGTCGTTAGCAAAATAGACCAAAGACTGCTGGTCCAGTCAAATTAAACTTGTCTTCAGATGCGGCCTACAGATATTCGTGTGGTCACAATTGAAGTTAATCACACTCACTAAAACTTCTTTCCATTTGACGTTGGATGCGTATTTTGGAAGATATTTCACAAAATAAGTTTTTCCCGTTTTGCAAAATTATGCCTGGTTAAGTGCTACCTATATCTCGAGAACAAATAGTTGTACATAGCTTGCTCTGGTCTCAAATTGTAGCAAAGTTTATTGAAGGAAGGGTCTGAAGGTTTGGTCACTATAATATAAGAGTGTATATGATACACTCTTGTATTATAGTGACCAAACCTTCAGACCCTTCCTTTAATAAGATATTGAGCAAACACCGAAAGTGAAAGACCAGACACGAAAAAAATCAAAAATTTAGTGGCTTTTTGTCTATAAATCTGGTCGCACAGGTATTTGGAAGCTACTTTCTCTGGTTTCTCACTATTCATTTGGGTCCCAACAACATGTGAAAAATGCATAATGACCTGACCCTTCGCAAGCATGTCATTTCATTCATAAATATTTCAATAGAGCATCAGAGCAGATGTTAACCACTTTCCTACAATATTACGAACAAGGACTCATAGCCAACTCCTCAATCACTGAGTGACTCTACGTTATCGCTGACAGACTAGTATCACTAGTAGTTGGTGGAAAATCAAGTCAAGAAAAGGTTCAAAAAGAATGAAATAAAATCCTTCAGAAATGTACTTATACTAAATATTTCACTAGAGCAAGCAGAGGGATTGCAATTGCAGATGGTAACCCCTTTGAGTCCTACAATATTATGAACAAGGACTCATAACCAACTCCTCAATGACTCTACGTTATCGCTGACGGACTAGTATCACTAGTAATTTGTGGGAAATCAAGTCAAGATAACTCTGCGGTTACGATTAGTGTGATATAGCAATACTAGCTAGAAGCATGGAGGCCTTGGAGGAGCTGTAAACTGAAATAATTGGCATGGCAGTGAGCACAAGCAAGACCAAGTACATGAGGATATCCACGAGCAGGCAAAGAGATCCCGAGGATGTTAACCTGCATGGCACTACGTTAGGATGTGTGAAGAAGTTCAAGTACCTCGGTACTATCCTGGACGACGAAAACAGAGTAGGCGATGACATTCAAAAGCGTATACCTAGTTGCTGGGGGAAAAGCTTACTTTGCTTCTATCAAGCTGTTTAGGTCACGCCTCCTGTCCAGAAGTACAAAATTCATGCTCTACCGTTCCTGATACGTCAGTAACCTATGGCTGCAGAACACTCCGAAGCTGAGGCAAGCCAAGAGGGTAATAACCATTTCCAAGAAACGTGCTAAAGCACTTCTGTCCCTGAGGCGTAAAGACCTCCACAAGCTAGCAGGTCTCCTCACTGGCCATTCCCCTTTAAGGTATCACCTTCACAAAATGGGTAAGGTCAGCACAGTTGAATGCCGCCTCTGCCGCGAGAAGGTGGAAACAGCGGAGCACATACGTTGCGAGTGTCTTGCTGTTGCATCACTAAGATTCGGGCATTTCGGAAAGCATGTCTCAACACCCGCAGATATTGCTAAGGAGATGCCTGAAAACCTCCTTCACTTAGTGAAAGAAGAGGCCATTAGTAAGGTTCTAAACTGAGTTGGGGATTCTAAGTCACAATAGATCTCATGGTCTCAGTGACAAGGGGTTCCTCCCGTCCCCTGGGCGGAGGAAGATAAGCAGCAACGCTGAACTGGACGAGCTGATTCAGGGGGAAAATAAGTAGTTGTGTACAGACAAGATGCTGCACACAACCTTGTACTGAGACGTATCTACACTACTAGCAAATTAATTTGACATCGAAGTGCGATGTAACTCTAAGGCCCGAGTCCGATGAACGTTTTGCAAATGATGGATCGACAAGAGTTAAACCAGTCTAGTATGATCCCTTGATACACATGAAGGAGCAGAATTGATCATGTAAATGGTTTTTCGAGGAACCTAGATGTCATAGAAAATAGATGTCACCATCTGGACCAACCTCCCGCTTCAAAACTAACAAATGTAAAACTTAATCTCTGGTTATAAGACTTGACAGACGAAAAAAAAACCCAAAACATTCGCAATGAAGTCGTGAAAACCCATTTCAAATTGAGAAAAAAAAGTGGAACGTCGTCTATTTACAGTAGTGATCGTTGTCAGTAAGTAATATTTGGGATAGATTTTCGGTGTGGTGGCTTGAAGTGATGGTTCACTGCAGGTTAGAACCAACGAAAAACCTCTGCATATTGGGGATGGAAATGATTCTGATGCAGAGAAGGAGGAGCTGTGGATTGGAATCCCCGAAGGCTATAGGTAGAGGGAAAGGGGGCCCTGTATGGAGGTGAAGAGATCGAGACAGAAGTTGGAGAGACTAGAAATGAGAAGAGTTTGTATAAATGCTAGGATATAAATACCTTCTTGTAATTAACATCAACCTCAAAGGGCTTTTGAAGCCCTGTTTTGTGCCAATGAAGTCTGCTCCTACTCAGCCTCTTTAACTCCCAGGTTTCAGAGGAAATCGTTTCAGTAAATAATGAGGTAGGAGTGATCATCAGTCTAGTAGAGGGAGTAGATTGAGCTCAGGGTCTATTGGCTGGATTGCAGGGCAATGCTCCGCACAATATTCCTAGATTTTAGTGCGGAGGATTGGGACCAGCTCCATCTTGAGTCCTTGCAACAATCTAATCTAGCCTCTTTAAAATTGAACATGAACAAAATGAACTGAAGGATCAGCGAGAATGCTCCGCTGATCTCTTGTTAATTTATTGGCATGGGCAGTTTGGTCAATATCAGCCATTATCTTGCTGTCACTCTTTACTTGCTCAACATGTTTCATTGAGAGATGGTAAAATGCTACAATAACACACTCCAAAGTAGATAGTGATGTCTTGAAAATCTACAGCTGAATGTAAGACACTCCCTGCATTACACGAGTTCGGCTGGTCTTAAAAGAGTGCTTGTGATACCAACTATGAATGAATTAATGAGGAACATGTTTATTTAGAAGATTTTCTCATAAATTAACATACATGAGTTGCTTTGGTCTCAAAGGCCGAGTGCCCCCAGTATTGCGCACCATAGCACACTGTGGCCATGGTCAAGACCTCAAAGACCCAGAACTTACCCTCAGTAGGCACATCAACAGCAGTGAAGAGACTGGAGCACGAGCTATCCTGGACTTTTTGATGAAGTGTTTCTTCAGCTGGAGATTATATGAGAGCACTATCCCAAGATATTTGTAGGAATCAACAGTTTCGATGCTTTGGGCCCCCAACCGCCAACTCTCTGATCTTGCTAAACGCGCCCAATGGGATCCTAACACAACGATCTGTGACTTGGCAAGGTTGATCTCGAGGCTGCAGACATACACGTACTTCATTTTCTGGAGGATGCTGGATGTGCCCGCAATTAGAACTATGTCGTCAGCATACAGCAGCTCATTGATCTGGGTTTCAGCAACTCGGACACCCCCTCCCACAGTTACCTACCAACTATGATAGTTACCATTCTAATCACGGTTACTTTTTGTTCTATAGGGTATGCCAACGCCAAAATATACAAGTGCGACAACCCCAAGTGTCCCAGGCCAGGCTGCTATATCTCAGGAGGATCCTCGAAAGATGACAGGCTGCCCTGCATTCGGCTCAACTGCTCGGGCCACTTTGAACTCGTTCGACATGTTTCATTCGTTGATTGCCCTGGGCACGACATTCTTATGGCAACCATGTTGAACGGAGCGGCTGTCATGGATGCTGCTCTGTTGCTAATTGGTAGGTTTTTCCATTCTGTTTTGACCATTTGGCACATTCCAATAGATACATCAGTTACACCATTCCTTTCTAATTCATCAAATAAATTCCTATCCATAATTGCCTCTTTACTTTCAGCTGGCAATGAATCCTGCCCTCAGCCCCAGACTTCTGAGCATCTGGCTGCGATTGAAATCATGAAACTGAAACACATTGTCATTCTCCAAAACAAGATCGATCTTGTCAAAGAAGCTCAAGCCAAGGAACAGTATGATCAAATCCTCAAGTTCGTACAAGGTGTGTATAAACCTCTAGTCTGTTTTGTTGGGGTAAGTGAGGTCTACATTTGAGACCTTACACATCAGAGTACTAATAATCACATACAAATAATTTAGTCTATTTGAACTTTTGTGGAAATTGCATTGCACAGATAGGAAGTACAGTCATGTATCTGCCTGCACCACCAAGTTGATTGATTAAAATTCAAGTGCATTGCGGGCTCAATGAGGTGGCAATGATGTTGTTAGAAAATGATTTTTCTCTCAAATACAAATTCATTTTACACTAAATGAGTTTATGTTCAGTAGGAACTGTGGTAGGTAAGCGATACTCGCTCCAATCAGATAAATCGGTCCAGTGTGCTCCACAACTTGAGAGAATCTTGATAAGGGTAGTATACTGATGAGATGTTATTGGAAGTTATTAGAGAGTACCAGGAGATGAGTCTGCTGTGATAGGACCAGCTGTTGAGGGCTTATCCTTGGGCGAGCAGACCGAACGCTACCCCGATAAGCCCAAACATGCTCAGTTCTGGAGTGACGTTAATAGCGTTGTCTACCTAAGAGTGACGCCTTATTTTCCGTATTTTACACGTTCACTTTAACAAACGCTCGGACTTGGATTTTATACTTGACCACTCAGTCAACGCAGTTCTCAGTAAACTCGACAACTGGCGAACGAATACTGACACAGGCGGGAGAACCAATCAATGTTATCCACATGTAAGGTTACTTTGCGATAGGACCAAACAGATCCTCATGATAAAGACCGATGAGTCCGGGTGAGGTTGATAAGACGATCTTATCGAACGTTAAGGCGGTCCTATCGAAGCGGCCTATCTCCTTGGAACTCTTTATTGGGGCTTAGTGATTACACATGATGGTTGAAGGTAAGAGAAAAGCTGCTTTGTATGATGCAGGGTAAGATTAGATTGAACGCGAGGGTTAGGATTGTAGAAAGTATTAGCAACATTGTATAATCAATCGTGATCTTTCTTACAGGCACGGTAGCTGAAGGTGCTCCCGTTGTCCCAATATCTGCTCAGCTGAAATACAACATAGAGGTTCTTTGTGAGTACATCACGAAGAAGATTCCAGTTCCCGTTCGAGACTTCACTTCCATGCCTAGATTGATAGTCATCAGATCGTTCGACGTGAACAAGCCTGGCTGTGAAGTTGACGACCTGAAAGGAGGCGTTGCCGGAGGCAGTATTCTTCAGGGCGTGCTTAAAGTAAATACGATTTTCTACATTTGTTCTTTAACAAAATTGCCATAACAGTTTATTTTATTTGAAGCCATAATCTGTGACATGTAACTACCAGAAATTTGGTTTTAGGTCAATTGGAAAGTAGGACCTCAGTCTACTTGATCCTTTCAAAACGTGTTTTCTTTTTTCACAATTCACTGTTGGTTTCAGATCGGAATGGAAATAGAAGTCAGACCAGGCTTAGTGTCTAAGGACAGTGAAGGGAAACTAACCTGCAAGCCGATTTTCTCCAAGATTGTTTCGCTCTGTGCCGAACAGAATGAACTACAATTTGCAGTGCCTGGTGGACTGATTGGTGAGTTTAAGTGAATCTGGTTGACTGTTTTCCGTACTGTGAGTGCCCAAAACCTCTTTCAGGTCAAAGAAGTCGAGCTCAAGTGCTTATTGGTTGACTTCTGCCATGTTTCAATATCCATAGTCCCATGAACGCCGAAATGCTGCTGCTACACCTTTCTTAAACTATCAGTGCAGAACTTTGCACTGCAATAAAGAGCTTACTCAAAATGTTTAAATTTTGGAAAATCGAAAAAATCTTTTAAAAAAATCCTGTTTTTGCCCTGGCTTTGAAATTATTTACTCTCACTCTTAATCATTCAGCAAAGGTTTTTAATGTGAAAGCAGCACAAAAATCAAATTTCCTTGAGCTCAGGACCAATTTAAATGTTGGACATTACGCCCCGTGAATTGTTTAAATCCACTTTATAAAGGCTGTAGGTACGACAGTGAAATAACGACTGTATTTTAATGAAGTTATATTTTTAGCAACTCCAACACATTTTTACAGCCTACTCATTTCTTTACGTTTAAATTTCCTTCGGATTAGCTTGACCAGTTATCATGTCCATTGGTGGAACTAGCGAGGGGTCTAGGCCCCCAGAAAAATAAAAGAACATTTTGTCATGGATTGATTGTAAGAGGCTGTTAGCACATATTTATATGTTGGTGAGCTTTTCAGTGCTGAAGTGCCTAAATATGATGTCTACTGATTTTATTTATTTACACATGTGTAAACACACATGTATGTGTGTTTACCATGTACCTACAAGTTTTATTCAGATTAGTCTGGAGTAATTTATAACTGACAATAATTGTCAGTTATTGACAATTATTGAATAGAGGAGTGAAATATTGAATATTTAAAAACAAATTTCGATCTTACGAGGGGGTATTCTATTCTCTCTAGACTACTGGAAGCTGTAGCCCCCCACCACAGACTTTCATCCTCGTTACGCCAATGATCATAATAACCCTTAATTCATACTATGTATTTGTTCCAACTCATTCGATTGATCAGTATTTGAATTTTGAACAGGTGTTGGTACTAAAATCGAGCCAACTCTGTGCAGAGCTGACAGGCTTGTCGGTCAAGTGCTCGGAGCAGTGGGCGCTCTCCCCAAGATTTTCATTGAATTAGAAATCTCTTACTACCTCCTCAAAAGATTGTTGGGAGTCAGGATGGAAGGAGACAAGAAGGGTGCCAAGGTGAGTAAATGAAAATAAGATTAGTATAAACGTAACCCCTTTAATCAGCCGGTACAAATTTGGCCTAAAATATCAATAGAAATGCCAACTAGGGCAGTATCAACGTTTCTCTAGTTGACGTTGACGTCGTACCCCAAAACGCCGGTCAGGAGGAGTCAAGTCTGTCTGTTATTACTCAGGTCACCTAGATCAGGGGTTTTCTAACTTTTCAGCCTTCCGGCAGCACTGATTACTTCAGGGAGTTCCAAGGGCCAACGCAGTTTTAATTTTCCTGCCTGTATCGATAGTTTCCAGACTAGTACGCGCCCTGAGCGAGCGTAGGCTCTCTAAATTTCCTTGTTATATCACTACAATAGATCAATCACATGAAGGCCCACAATACAATGGTTCAATCACTTGACGACATCAGGTGGTCTCACGCAGAAATATACCGTCAATCTATTCTACGTCGATTTGACAATTTGGGGTTACAATGAGAAAACCAGCAGCAAATCAAATCCAGCTACATATCAAATCGTTCCGGCAGAAAAGTATAATGTTTCAATCATTAAATAAATCATGCGTAAATGTGTTTCACACAGCTTGAACATCTGAAGTATACAGTCAAACTACTGAGACTCAGTTTTCCGTCAATTCGCTGTCGAAGCTTTGAATATAAATGTTGATACTCGTTTCTCAGACTTCAAATGTCATTGCGATTGAAATTATGATTTTTCAAAATCCTTTTGATAACGACATTGAAACCAAAACTTCAAACCTGTCCTTCTTTATCCATTCTTCACCATCCGAAACCCTCCCCAATCATCTCAAACTAGCCAATACCACCCCGAACTTTCCCAAACGATCCAAAATCTTCCCTAATCATCCAAAACCCTCCCTAATCATCTCAAACCATCTGAAACCATCCCAAACCGTCTCAAACTATCTTGGACGTTCCAAATTACCTCATTTACTACATACAAGTTCATTTAACCCTCCAAATACCGGGTGAAAAAATTACACGAACTTCCTACTAGGTGGGGTCTCTGGCGACCCCACTACTTTATTCCTTAATTTGTTATTAAAATTTTTTTTTTTTTAATTAAAATTATTATTTCTTGAGGCAAAACGTGATAGTAATCATAATAATAATAAAAACTTTTTATTAGGCTGATCTTCAGATAGTTTTTGTTGATAAATGCAATCAATGAGTGTATTGAATAAAGGAAAGCAAGTTCAATAAATTTATAGATTAAAAATCTGCTTAAAAAAAAAGAAAAGTGAGTTGAAACGAGCTAAATCATCTGTAGAAAAAGCAAACCGATGACACACACACACAAAAGTTGCCACAGCAAAAACTAATGTGTCATATTAGTTTTTGACTAATTGCTTCCCGGTAACCATTATATTGAATTTCAGAAGCTTACCTATCTATCTAAATTAGGACTACGGAAAATACCAGGTGGGTTCCCTGAAATGTCCTGATAAATATAAATGTCCTAAGAGTTTCATGAGGAAAGAATTTCTCTTACAATTTCACTTGAAGAAAAACAAGATCGTGGGGTCGTTAGGGAGTTTGGAGATCCCTGATCTAGATCTTCATTATTTCAACATTGTTTTCTTTCGTTTATCATCAAAATTATTGACTCTCTTTTATTTTCAAGGTACAAAAACTGGCCAAACACGAAGTCCTGTTAGTCAATATTGGATCGTTGTCAACTGGCGGTCGAGTTATCGCTTCGAGGGCGGATTTGGCGAAAATCAGTTTGACCAACCCTGTATGCACTGAAATCGACGAGAAGATCGCCCTCAGTAGGAGAGTAGAGAAACATTGGAGGTTCGTATGGTTTCTCTGTGAATATGTGTATTTTATTGTCAAGCCACCATGTACTTGTATTGACCGTTGCTATGCGGGGCATCCAAAGTTTTAAGGGAGATACCCAGCTCAAAGCTTACGATCTCCCCCCCAGTGCAAGATGCTATGCGGGGCAACTATCTCTTGTTTGATTAAGGAGGACTCGACCACTCTTTGGTCTATGCCTCTCCCGCTCCCTGCAAGCAGGGGGCAGTCCATGACACCACTCAAGAGCAGCGCCATGGGGTTGGAGCAACTCCCAACCAAGGAGCCCTCAGGTGTAGCCTGTGTAGGGCAACACTTGCTTACTCTAACTGTCAATTACCATCAGTTCTATGGTAATTACTCGTCAATAACAACATGGTGGAACACGGGGAGGTCCGCTGACCAAGTGCCCATTTGTCTGATGTAGGTATATTTAAGTATATTCTTTATTAATTCACAATAACAGTTATTATACATATTTCAAGCAGTTTACAAATTTTCTTACAGCTAGATTCCCAGTAATTAACGATTTGGCCTATAGGTCACTATGACCTGTCCAGGGGTTTTTCAGTGTTTGCATGATAGGCCGAACATTCCTGTGCCAGTCCTGCCAGTTTTTAACCATAACGTATTCTAACAGTAATCAGAAGTTAATTATCAATATTTAGCGTTTTTACAAAATTGACTGCAATCTCGAGTTATTTCCTAAATCACTTGCCCAAAGCTGCCTAGTTTCATGTTGGAAAATCAGTAGCGTTTTCGCTGTTTTAATTGCTTAATATGCATATAGTATATCATATTATGGTAGCTATTCAAATAGTGTCGGAGCCAGTCAGGATAGTTGCCTTGTGAAGAAGTCATTGGACGGCCGCGGTTTTTCTAGAATAGCTGATTGGTTGGCTCTCGTAGGCCTTGTACCTACTGACATATTTCCCGAACTTATCAATAGATTTATATACAAATATCAACACTATATACACATTATATCATGTTTTCCTAGTTGTCATTACATCAAGACTGTCATATAGATTGCCTAAGGGCGTACGTCTACGAGATTTGGTTGCTACTCGTAAAACCGTATTGATCACTATGTCCAGACTATGGAAGTTTATGGTGTAGGCGCCTCCATACTATTATACCATATATTAGGATACTGTATACATACGCATATTATACCATTTTAAGATTATACTGGACATCCACTTTCTTAGGACAATAAACAATTGAAAAGATTTGTGTGGTTTTGCTTAGTTTGTGTAGTTATTAAAATGTAGTCGTGGCAGGTCATTGCCTGCTCTGACTCAAAACTTGTTGGTAAAGAGATTTCAGTTGAGGTCCTTTTTTAATCACAACACCTGTTTTTGTCCATCTAATTCGTAAAGCTCATGATGCTATCAATATTAAGAACAATTCAATAATTAAGAATAATTAAATTAAAGCTCATGGTACTCACAGCTACGCCATTACAGTCAATATTTCATTCATAACTCTATGATAATGAACGTGATATCCTTGTCTAATTACTAGAATTCCTGTTTCTAACGGATTATTTGTTTCATTTTCAGACTTATCGGTTGGGGTCAGATTAGAGGAGGCGAAACAATCGAGCCTACGAACTAAACCAGCTCTATATTACACCCTAACGTTTGTGAACTCAAGGTTTTTATGTTTATAAAGGCGAATATTAAAATATATTACAAGAATCGTATCGGTTTTTCAATCCTTAAGGAGCCTGAGGTAAATAATTAATAATTATTATATAACCGTCCACCAGTCGAACGTTAACCGCTGGCACAACTTTCTGTACTCAGCGACGTAGTTGCTTTGTTGACTTCATGCATGTCGTCTATAACATGATACTGGCATCACAACGTACCTGTATACATAAAGCACTTGTAGATTGTTGTGGCTCTTTTGGGGATTTTCTCTGTCAGAAGAATCGAATAATTTCTTCACTATTGCTGCAACATTCGAAACCACTGATTAACTTAGGCTAAAAAAAGTTGGGACTGAAAGTGACTGAAGGTTGGTGAAATTTCTACAAGCACATACCAGTAGTTTTGGAGTTTTTTATTTTTACGTTCCTTTCGCGAATTTCTATCGTAAATCGGTCAGAAATTATAAGGAAGCCTTTTAATTTGGAGGGGCCTTCCTAAACTTGAAAGGCTGATCGCGAGGTACCTTATAGCTTCCTTTTAGCTTCAAGGAGCTAGTATTAGGTCGTGAACATGATAGATAGGTTGTTCAAAGTTCAATGAGATATTTTCGTATCAATTATTGTGATGAAATGTCGGTGTCTTAATATTTCCTCGACGAAGAAATATTAGATTTTTCGATATTTTGGCGTAGCTTGCGTGACTTTTGAATGAAAATCCGTCGAAGAACTTCAGTGAAAGCGACTGTCACCACTAGGCTGACAGGAACGTCAGACAATCGTTGGCTGCCAGTCTCACTGATTCAGCAACTGGCAAGTACATACTATGGTTCAAGACAGCGTTTGAATCCCTATTTTGAATTAGTCCTTCAATATTCCCTCTAAATTCAAAGATAGTACTTGAACGAGCTCAAACAATGTGCACCACAATCAATACATGATGTAACAAAAAAATACATAACATCAACCCTAACATGTCACGCAATCTCTACAACACCACACACGATGGTCCCTTAGTGAGTAAATCAACGACTTGCTGTTCTGAAGAAACTTTGAGAAAATGAAATCGCACGTCGATGTGCTTTGACTCTTCGTTTTCCAAAGTAGTAGCCTCGCTAATTGTTGAAAGTTTCCCTCAAAAATCTACACAGGTTCAATTCCCTCCGCTAGAATTTCTTTCAGCAGTCTAGTCAGGAAGATGCACTCAGTTGCAGCAGTCGCCAACGCTACGAATTCAGCTGATGAGCTGGAAAGAGGCTGCTTCTGTGTACTCCAGATCACTGTATTCCCTTCCCACAGACCTTGACGTATCCTGTCACGCTTCTTCGATCTTCTACATCATTAGCGAAGTCCAACTAGAGCTTCATCCTGATGTTCCCCAAAAATAAGGCGCATACCCTTTGATCCTTGAACATACCGTTGAACTTGTTTCTGGCATTTTGAAAAGTGCTAAAATACGATACTGCAGGGCTCAAGTCAGGACGAGTTTCTAACATTAAATACTACACTAACAAGTTCTTTGTATGTATATTTCCCATTTTTCACATGTCCCTCGTGTTATTCTTATCTCTCAGACGCAACCATGTTTCCCATTACTTGGGATGTGTCTGTAATATTATGTTCCTTAAGTGCTAGTACTCGAGTATCCTCTAGACATTAAGGGCCTGCAGGACCTTGGTTGGAAGGTTTTTGATGGATATCTCAGGCTGTGACTGACTTAGGCTTTGGAAATATATTTCTAAATTCACTATATTAAAAAGAAAAGGCCCCTGCGTCGTCCGATTTTACAGACCATTACAGAATGTAATATCGTCGGCCTAGATGTGATAACTCCTAAGTGAAAAACCCTAACTTTTCAGGGGAAGCAAAAAACTGTTTACTCGGGTATATAATATAATATATTATATACCCGAGTAAACAGTTTTTTGCTTCCCCTGAAAAGTTAGGGTTTCTTCCCCTGAAAAGTTAGTTAGGGTGTCATATATATTATATGACACTTTTTTCTGTATCCTTGGTGATCTAATCCATTGAGTATAATATACTGGATTAGATCACCAAGGATACCGAAAAAGTGTCATAATATACCCGAGTAAACAGTTTTTTGCTTCCCCTGAAAAGTTAGGGGTTTTTCACTCACGAGGTATCACATAGGGATGGGAACCGCAAACTCTAGTATCGATACTAACGGTATCGATACTCGTTTTTTGTTTCAATACCAGGTATCGATATATTGGTTAAAAAATATCGATACTGAACAATATTGAAAGTATTGAATCGAAGAATTCCCGGGTAACCCAAAGGTGCCCTTACTGACAAGGTAAAATGGAAAAACCGCGGGTTAAATTCAAAATGTATTTATTAATATGTATATTTTATCATACATACATTTCACATGTAATAATATATTATGTGTATGATATAAGTCAAATAAATAAAATCTAAAATGTTTTAACAGTTCGGACGGCACCGACACATATATTATTACAAGTCACTTATTCAAAGTCAAATAAATATAATCTAAAATGAATTTTTTTCCCACAGACTAGTTTTAACAGATGCTAAGAAAACTCTTTGAGATAAATGTGTTGGCGTCAACCTGTTACCATAATCATCCATTATTCGGCCACACAGGGAAAACAAGCGTTCGGACGGCACCGACACAGCTAGAATGGTAAGGTACCTACGAGCCAATTTGTATAGTTCAGGGTACTCCGGTTTACAGGCTAGCCAACGGTGGCGGTTGGAGGTTGTGAGGCGTTCTGAGCGGTACGCAGGAGTTAAGGAAGAAATTATTCGTGTTTTGTTCAATCGTACACAACACAGTAATTATAGAAGTACCTATCCCGTGTTCAATACTCGATATTTTTCTAAAAAAGTATCGATACTCCCTAGTATTGCTTTTGAGCAGTATCGATACTAAATATTCGATGTATTGAATCAAAAGTATCGATACTTCAAAATATCGAGGCAGTATTGCCCAACCCTAGTATCACATCTAGGCCAACGATATACCTCATCGGAGTATTTAAGTTTACGCTGCTATTGGTTACATATATACAGAAAACTACTGATCGCAGCAGCAGTTAGTGGGGTTGGTGATTTGATAATGTAGTAAAATTATGATTATTATTTGTTGTAATGTTCACAGTTTATAGTCGTTCAAGTTCAAAATAACCTTTATTTGTCATTTTCTGACATAGTCGTGGAAGAAGGTCTGAAACGTATCGGGGTCTCTGTAGTCGACGGTTTGCAGGTGGTGTAAATCCTTCATTAACTAGGATATTTGGATGTTCCGTATTCCTCTCGATGAAAGTGGAGGTGTGATGGATCTGGCAGTCTGTTGGCGAATCTAACTCGAAGTCTCGATTTATGGTATTGTTCCTTACGAATGGAGGGGCATGAAGTATGTGTCTTTGAATGATTCGATTCTGGTTCTGTTCAATGCGCTTAAACTGAGAACGGGAGCAGGATCCCCAAATTGAGATGGCATAAGTCCAAATGTCTTATATGTGTTTGAAATTCGTTAAATAAAATTTTTTTCAATTGTGGCAAATACAAACATCGCAGTTGAAAAATTTTAAAAAGAGTGAGCAGGATCTCAAATAAATTTAGATTTTTTAAAATATTTTTTCTTCCTCGTATTTTCTCTTCTATAGTGGACAACCCAGTAAAGTAAAAAAAGTCAATCAAGGCCTGAGATCCTTCATAAACCTTCCAAGGTCCTGTAGGCCCTGAAGTGAACTTTTTTAAATGCTTTTGTTGAGTTCTTGACTCAGCCACAATCAGATTAAAACTTTGAAATCTACCAAAAATACAAATTCGCTGTTTATACGAGATATGACTTTTTACTAATGAATACTCTCTGGTAAACGTCTAAACTTGTAATAATTTGTCTGGTAAGTACCTACTGCCGTAAATGTGTTGTTGTTTTCTGCCTTTCCATTGACTACCCTCGTCATTCGACTCGTTAAGAGATAACATGCACAGTTTCACCTTCACCGGCACATTCATCTACTGCCGATCAAATCAGAGTTCCATCGTGCTATTTACTCTCTATTTGGGAGTGGTAGGTGGGGGGGGGGTGTCGCCTTGAGAGCTCCAATTCGTTTTAGTCTCCTTTGAGGTTCCTAAATAACGGGTATATGAGTTTGCGACGGTTTCTAGGACGTGCTTCAGATTTGGGAGCCTAAAAAACCACGAAATTTTCGCATTTTATTCAGTATTTCGCTTATAACTCGAAAACTATGCATCCTACAGAAAATTTTACTTCCTTAGTTTTCAAAGAGCATTAAATTTCGCGTCGAATTACTACTAGAGCATCGTAATCGGTCCAGCCGTAATCGCCTGTCAAAGATCGGCAATGTTCACCAACTTGGCTTGAAAGTTTATACCCTCAACTTCTAAACGCCTGTAGGTCGAAAATGACTGATCCGATTGAAAAATTGCATGGAACCAAAGTTGTAGCAAATTTAATTCTAAAATCAGATGAGGTTTGACATTTGAAATGTTCTCACTCCAGTTCTGAGATATGAATTTTAAACCAACAAAGGTCACAGCGCCAACTTTTCGCTTAGGCAGCCCAACGTAGGAAACTTCGTCTGAACTCAAAACTTTCAAAAACGTATTTTCAATTTTGGGAATACAATTTATTTAATAATTAATTGGAACAAAATGAAAACGACCACACATGCCTGTCCAAAAGATCTCTCAATATGAACCACTATAAACCTTCATTACCTACCTACGAGTACAACTGATGGAGTGCGTTGAGAAAAACATCCTGTTCGGCCAAGAATGCCTAAAATGCAAACTTTCTATTCAGACTGTCGATAGGTTATGTAGGAACCTCAGTAGTTTTAGAGCGAGCAGCTGTCCCCCATTCACACGATATACAACAAGCCTTCCTTCGTTCAACATCGTGAAGAAATGATTACTTCCTTGTGGGGCATCGTGCAACACTTTCCCCGAGAAGTCGGTGCGAGGAGGTTGGAGCCAAAAGGTTTCGAATGATCAACTCCCACCGATTATTGTAAAAACAGTTTTTGGAATTGAAAATGTTAGTTTTTCGACCGAAATTTCGTTTTTGTTTCTTCAAATAGCTGCTTTTTAATATCCCTCGTGGAGGGTGACTCCATTTTCGGTAAATTTTGATTTTCCGGGTCAGTCCCAAATTTCATTCGCTTGTCCCGTGTTCGGCCTTGTTTGCCACCGGGACGCGGATTGTTCCGGATTTTGGGCCACTATTAATACGTATTATTTAATGCTCATTAATACACACTGAGCCGTGAAAATGTAACAGGAGAATTGATGCTTATGCTACTAAATCAAAATGGTGTTCTTATGTTTGCACAATTTTGTAAATATCATTTTGATACTCTGTAAAATTGAAAATAGCGTTCGAAAATAAAATTGATGTGTTGCTTTTGTAACTATTGTTTTCTTTCGTATCAACCCCTTTTGGTTTATTAACTTCGATAATGAACCATTGGAATCGACCAAAAAAACAAAATCTTTTCAACCTCCCCTCAAAATTCGAGGGTTTACGTTTCAAGATAAGAAACGTATATTCAGTAGATATACGTAGATTCAGAAAATCGAATTAAAAAAAAATCCTTTCGTCCACGACATATTGGCCAGTTAGCGTTGTGCTAAAATTACGAAATTTGGTTTACGGGTTCGGACAAACCCCACAATGATCCTTCAAACTTTTCTTTTAACCCTAGGTTAAGGGGATGGGGTTCAAAATGAATTTTGAATCTTTACAAAATTCATATCTCGAAAAATACAGATAAAACAGTGTAGTTTTTTGTAAGCATTCATATAGAGTTTAATTTTTGAATTTTTTAAGACCATCCGGAGGTTTGTACTACCAGCCCTTCGTTCACAATGAGGGCTCAAAGTTGGAGCAAATCAAAAGTCGTCATCATGAAGGTGAATCATACAGCAGCCTGTCGGGTCAATGTTCATACTGGCCCAGCTGATTCGAACAGCACATGGTTTTCAGGTATCGATTCAATGAATAGGATAATTAATAATAATTTACACTGCTTGATAATAATTATTAATAGTTAAAGATAATTGATAATAATAATAATCTATCATTTAGTGATCTAGATAAATGCTGATCTAATAAACCGCTGTGTGAAGAATCGAACTGGTTTATGAAATGTTCATAAACCAGTTTGATGTGGTTAGGTTCAAAATTAGGCTCTTGGATTAAATTTTTAACCTACCCATAATTATTATGGAGAAAGTATTAAGATCCTCGTAAAAAAAGTTATCTGGAGATACATGTAGAATGTTCATGTAAATTTTTGGTAAATAAACTTTTTTCTATCCATCAAAAAAATTGAATCAACAAATTTTTTTTAGCTTAGGTTTCCGTTTTTCCCTGGTAACACGTTTTTAGTGCAAAACGTTGAATCATTGTTGAACATTTTTACCTTTCATGGAAAATTTAAAATCGAGAAACACAAATTTGACAATTTTTCCCAGTTAGGTATACAAAATTGAGACATCGATGTTGAAAAACATGGATGTTGGAGGTAACGATGTTTTGCACCATCGATGTTATTAGGTCGGTGTTGAACATCGATGTTATGCTTCGATGTTCCACCCCTAGATGAAATACGAGCCGTTTCGACGTGTTGGAGATGGGAGTCGTGGTGGATGAGGGAAGACCCCCCCCCCCCCCCCCCCAACATAAATTGAAATTGTGGAAGAACGAGGAGGCGGGTGAGAACGAGGAAAAGGTGGTTGATGGGCGGAGGGGGTTGAAGCAGACAGATTTAGGTGGCTGATAAAACTGGGAGGGTGATATAAATGCATAATATTAATGTCTGACACTCATGAGCTGACTCCCACTACATTAATTGGAATTGTGGGTGGAAAGTGGTGGCGGGTGAGAAAGAGGGAAACGGGTGGGAGGGGGGGGGGAGCAGATGGTGGCTGATGATGAGAGGAGGCGGTGGTTGATTAGAGGGGGCGGGGGTTGTCTGTAATCCCTACGCTTTCCCCCCCCCCCCATCACAACCCCTAAAATTGAAACTGTGGCCGGATGAGTAAGAGGATAGTGGGGGATATAAATGCATAATACTAATGTCTGACAATCATGAGCTGACTGCCACCCGATTAATTGGAATCGTGGGTGGAAAGTTGCGGTGGGTGAGAAAGAGGAAAGCGGCGAATGGGGGGGGGGGGCATCAGATGGTGGCTGATGATGAGAGGAGGCGGTAGTTGAGCATGTACAGATTTAATTCAACCTTTTACAAATTCTATTCAACTCTACACCAGAGCGGGTGGATATGGGAAGTAGCTGATTGATTAGGAGGAAAGTTATAAGTAGTGTGTAGGCTACACGTATGTGGGTAAGTAAGTGGTACCTACGTACGTACTACCTACCGACACTAGTGGTGGAAAATGGTCATTTTTGTTCAAAAACCTGTAAATCGAGCTATTTGCCATCACTTCGTCAAAAACAACTAGAACAAGTTAAGAAGAGGTAAAAATGAACAATCACATCAAAATACAGGTCTTCTAAATCGTTTATTTGGTTTCTTACATTGCTGTTGCATTCAAATTGAAAATTGCTGTGAATTGATTCATCACATTTGATTTTCTAAAAAGGATTACTTCAAACAAGAAAAGAAATTTTATTAGAGCAACATATAAAATTTTCTTTACTAAAAAATAAAATAATTTCATCCCAAAATTTACAAAAAAAATGTTCTTTGGTCGATTCCAATGGTTTGTTATCGAAGATAATAAACCAAAAACACCCTTCTCACTTCTTTCCGAGTAAATCTTGAACGGCGGAGTACGGCGATGAAACTCTCAGACTGTCATCTCCAGTACGTGTACTTCACGATAAAATCAGTTTCAAAACAACGTTCGATAAAAATTTTATTTTCCAGCTACAACAAAAATTATCAAAAGAATTGTTTTCCCTACTGCGATTTCCCTTCATTCCAGGAAGCAGGAAAATATATTTTTTCAACTTTAGGAGCCTCCAAAACATTTTATAAACATGTACAAAGAAATTGCATAAGTCCTGAAAACAGGTTTCTTTTGCACAGGAAATACCTACAAACACTTCCAACAACATCGACATGAAATAAGGCGATTTCAAGTTTTTCAGCTTCCATTTGGTTTGGCTCACTTATGTACCTACAGGTATTTGAGAGTCGAAAACTAATTTTAGAATATTAAACTTCGAACATTCATTTTGGAAGTTTTTGAACACGTCCCACCACTGTGCGACGTGACCTCTGCGCATTGCCAATTCAATGGTTTGTTCCTTACAACCTGACAGTTACCTCTTTTGTACTTTGAAAGTATGCTTTTGACCGAATTCAATTTGATGCCTGATTTTGACGCAGCTTCCTTAACAGTAGATCATGTAGCTTCACAAAAAAAAAACTCCTTTCTTTCGACAGATACGAACTCGTATTTCACACGTCTTCTTCCAGTATTGAGTTGAGCAGTAGATGGTACAGAATTGTCCGAATCAGAATCACTTTTGGTTTATTATCTTCCATATAATGAACCATTGGAATCGCCCAAAGAAAAAAATTTTTTAACCCCCCCTCAAAATTTGTTGGTTTACGTTTCAAGATACGTAGATTCAGAAAATCGAATTAAAAAAAATCGGTCCGTCCGCCGTCCGCGCCACTTTGCCCAGTTAACGTTGAGCTAAAATTACGAAATTTGGTTTCTGGGTTTGGACCAGCCCCACAATGATCCTCGAAACTTTTCATAACCCTAGGTCAAGGGGAAGGAGTTCAAAACGAATTTTGAAATTTTGAAAATTCCATATCTCGAAAAATTCATATAGAACGGTATGTTTTTTATTTCATATTTCGATAGAGTTTGTTCCGTAGAATTTTTTAAGACCATCCGCAGCTTTGTACGACCAGCCGTTCGTTCACAATGACGGCTCAAAGATTGTGCCTCACAACACGATCATGAATCAAACTGTTGAAATACAGGTCCATTTTCATACTAACAAGCTCTTTGGAACATCATATGGCTTAAGTGATGTCGAGTTTGTTGTTCTGAGGTGCGTTTCGTGCTACGGAAATGAAGGTAATTTCGAATGTTTGTTGGTAGGTACTTCTTTTATAGAAAAATTATTACCGACGTAGTATTAAAAACCCCAGAATTATATCGTATTAATTAATCATAATTAATAATAATTATTATTAATAATAAATACGAATTATTAATACCTAACAATAAATTATAATAATTTTCACTAGGTACTTGATAAAATTGTTAATAATTAGTGAGAATTGATAATAATAATTAATCTAACATTTAGGATCTAGACATTTAGACCTAGTGATCTAGACAGAAGGGTGATCTGTACAAAGAAGATAATGAAACGTTGTGTCAAGAATTTGCAGAGTTTTATCACAAGTCTCCTGCGTCTTCCTCTAACAGCAAAAGAGTCTGAATCGAAATCGCTTTCAAGGGCATGTAAACATCAGCGATCGTCGGCATTGCAAACAGAAGCGATTCAGACCATACAGTAGACATTGGGCTACAAGGGGCTGAGGTCTCGTCGGTAGGTACAAATATGTCTATGTACGTACCACTTACTTACCCACCTACGTGTATAGCCTACTTACTACTTATAACTTTCCTCCTAATCAATCAGCTACTTCCCATATCCACCCGCTCTGGTGTAGAGTTGAATTGAATGATTTTGAGGGATGTCGGTCATCCCTCAACATCATTCTTACTGACGGTCAAAAAAATCACACACACTTAGTTAAATTGAATTCGTTAAAAGGTTGAAATAAATCTGTAAAGGGTTGAATTAAATCAGTAAATGCTATACAACGGGGAGGGGGATATAAATGCATAATATGTCCGTCACTCATGAGCTGACTTCCACTATATTAATTGTGGCGGTGGGCGATAGAGAGGAAAGTGGGGCAGATGGAGGTGGTTGATTAGTTGGGGAAGGGGTTGTCTGTAATCCACAACCCCCCCCCCCCCTCCCCCCTTAAATTGAAAGTGTGGAAGGATGAGTAAGAGGAAAAGGTGGTTGATGTGCGGAGGGGTGGAGCATGTATACAGATTTATCTGTATACAGATTTGGGTGGCTGATAAAACGGGGCGGGGGATATAAATGCATAATATTATGGGCCGTCAATATGCATAATATTAATGTCCGTCACTTATGGGCTGACTTCCACTACATTAATTGGAATCGTGGGTGGAAAGTGGTGGCGGGTGAGAAAAAGGGAAGCGGGGTAGGGGGAGCAGTAGGAGGTGGTCAATCCTTACGCTGCCCCCCCCCCCCTATTCCCACTACCAACCGCCTTACACACCCCCATAAATCCCCAGTGGGTCCCCCCAGCAATGTGTTCCGTAACTTTTGTCAGGGCGGACAAGAAGAACTAAGAACCGTCCCCCGTTAATTCGTCCTACTATAATATTGTATGTTATAGTATAATATACGTTCTTATTCCATCTAATATTATGGTTATGAGGTTGATTTTTTCGCAACTTTTTGATTACTTTTGGATTATAGTATAACGCAGTATCCAAAAGAGGTAATGCAGATAAATTGTTTAGAGATGTTCGAAGTTCTGAAAAATCACGAACAGCTGCTCAAAGCCATTCACGGCTCTGCCAAATATGATGGATTTAAAAAATGAAAAACTTAAATTCCTGAATTCCAACCGTGCTGTGGAACTTCCTATAAGAAAAAAAGTTTATTTTGAAAATTAGGTAACATAAATAATATTAAATAACATTATTACATTATAATGTAATAATAATGTAATACATTTAGTTTGTTTTCCAAACGGTACTCTTTTTTGTGAAATTATGGTCACGGTAATTTTAGCAGACAAATATAGAGTAAAACATAGCCGTTGCGGGTTGAAATGTTTTACCACTAGCAGTTGCTCAGAAGGTTATTCCGTTAGCCGTAGGCGATATTTCAAATGAAGTGAACTACAGAACAAGCTATCGCGAGTTGATTATATTTTCTTTTTGGATTCCTCCTAATTTAGTTTCACCTCATTGACAACACAGTAATTGGCCCTACGAAGGACCTTGTGGTCCGAACTGAGCAGGAATTCCTGGTGAGCGCGTTGTGGACAAAATCGTCTGTACGACGACCAAAATAAAAATAAAAAAAAGCTCCGAGTTGAATCAAGGTCGAAGAGAGCGACAGGGCGACCTTCCGAGCTTGATTCCAGGGCGTGTTACTGCGAACGGCCAACACACGCCTTGGTAGCCAACGGAGGTTCTGATCGCATAACGGAATGCAGCGATGCAGGACAAAGGAAAAGGCGACAGCCACGAACGAGGAAATCGAACGGCAAGACCTCCCCTACGGTGGAAAAATACCCGGAATTTATTTTGGTTTATTATCTTCGATAATGAACCTTTGGAATCGACCAAGAACCTTTTTGAAATTTTGAGGGTGTACCTAAGTTTCAAGACACGTACCTATATATATATATCAAAAAACCGAATTTTAAAAAAAATCCGTTTCTACGCCGTCCTCGGTACTTTGCCCAGTTAGCGTTGAGCTAAAATTACGAATGATGATCCTTGAAACTTTTCATGACCCGAATGTCGAAACGAATGTTGAAACAAATGTTGAAACTTTAAAAACGCAACTTTCGCAAACAATTTCAATTCAAGTTTGAACAAGTCCATGGCACTTAGCGTTGTGCTAAAATTACAAAATTTTACAAAATCGAAAATTACGAGATTCACAAGTTTATACCAAACCCGCGATGATCTTTGAAGATTTTCATAACCCTAGGTCAAGGAAGGGGTCCAAAACGAATTTTGAAATTTTAGTTCAAGTTTGAACAAAGTTTTTTTTTCTTCTACTTCTCGATGAGGTAAGTAGAGACTTGAAATTTTAAATATAGGTCAGAACTGAATGACAATGCAATATTCACTCGGTTTCTTGTGTAAAATTGTTTAAACCATTCATATTTGTTTAATAAAATTAAATTAAATTTGGATGATGAGCTTAGAGTTTTGAAATTTTAAACATGGGTCGAGGATGGATGACAATGCAACAATGCAGTAAATAGGTATTGTTTAACCAATTTATAGACAAGAAACCAAATGAATATTATTCATTTGGTTTCTTGTCTATAAATTGGTTAAACAATACCTATTTATTTAATTAAATTTGGATGATGAGCTAGAGTGCCATCTATCCTATCGTGAATTAGATTAGGGTGATCTGTACAAAGAAGATAATAAACCGTTGTGTCAAGAATTTGCAGAGTTTTTGACATTTTATGTCTTTACTTTGCTACATAAACTCGAAAATGTACCTAACGAGAGAAGCGTCACGAAAATATTTCTGATTATTTTCGCTTACAATCGATTCATTGCTACGGAACTTTATCTTCGCCAGTTATCATCGTACAAAAATCGTTCACCAGTCGTTGGATAGCTCTCGATTTACCTAACCATATTACGTTAACTACTGCGGAGTGCGTGGCCGACAAGCTGCGGTATGAGCGTGATTGTTTAAATAATTGTTTACACACAGGTGATCATTCTCAATAATTTATGTTGTCAACACAAATGCAAGCTTCATATAAGTTTCTGATGGGAGGGGGCGCAAAGACATAAAATGTCCCTCGTGGTTGCGTACTTGTAGGAAAGCTGTACCCACCGTTTGTGTTTTTACATAGTTTTTGACCTTTTCATGTCTTTGCTTTGGCACATAAACTGAAACGGGAAAAATTTGTTCCCTCGATTCACCCTTTCCCTCAGATCACGTCAGAACACAAGCGACAGGCGAGCCACTACGTCAGAGCCTATGACGCACGAGCGTATGACGTCAGACGGCTGGCAGGAGGCCAACTAGTACGTCATAGCCTATGACGCACAAGCTTATGACGTCAGACGGCTGGCAGAAGGCCAACTAGTACGTCAGAGCCTATGACGCACGAGCGCATGACGTCAGACGGCTGGCAGGAGGCCAACTAGTACGTCAGATCCTATGACGCACGAGCGTATGACGTCAGACGGCTGGCAGAAAGCCAACTAGTACGTCAGCGCCTATGACGCACGAGCGTATGACGTCAGGCGGCTGGCAGAAGGCCAACTAGTACGTCAGAGCCTATGACGCACGAGCCTATGACGTTAGAGGGCTGGCTGGCTAGGTGATCGGGTGGTAGCGAAGGGAGGTGGTGATGACGTCAGAGGGGCCAGAGGGAGGCAGATATCTGAAACCCCATTTCTTCCTCACTACTTTCGTGATCACCGTGAAATTTCCTAAAGGATCTCCGAGTTTCAGATTTGTTCTTTTACATAGCGCCCTTTGTAAATCAACTCCACGAAAACAGTAAAACATTGAAAAGACTAACATCTCTAAAGCCTTTAAACTGCTTTCTCTACAAACAAATCATTATACACTCATAATATTTAGATAGTATTGAACCTGAAGGTACCCCCCTACCTAGGGACCTAGGGTTCAAAAAACATTAAATGTTTTAAAATGATTTGAAAAATAAATTTTATTTTGCAAATCTCCTCGTCAAAACTTTCATTTGAGCCCTTAGATATAATCGTAAAAATCTAGATCATCCCCGCCACCACAAGGTTAGGGTGGGAAGGGGCTACCTAGGGTACTTTACGACCTATTCTCGTACCTACCTAATATACATAAAACATTTACGTACTTTAAATAATAATAATTAATCAACCATTTAGTGATCTAGACACAAGGGTAATCTGCACATTGAAGATAATATACCGTAGTGTCAAGAATTTGCAGTTTTTTGCCTTTTTTCCAATAGTTCAATTATGAGAAGATGAAAGAGTGGCATCAAAAAAACGTTCCTGACTGCAAAAAAAAACAACGGTTCATTATCTTCTTTGTACAGATCACCCTTCTGTCTAGATCACTAGGTCTAAATGTCTAGATCCTAAATGTTAGATTAATTATTATTATCAATTATCACTAATTATTAACAATTTTATCAAGTACCTAGTGAAAATTATTATAATTTATTGTTAGGTATTAATAATTTGTATTTATTATTAATAATAATTATTATTATTTATGATTAATTAATACGATATAATTCTGGGGTTTTTAATACTACGTCGGTAATAATTTTTCTATAAAAGAAGTACCTACCAACAAACATTCGAAATTACCTTCATTCCGCAGCACGAAACGCACAAGAAACGCTCAGATCAACAAACTCGACATCACTTAAGCCATATGATGTTCCAAAGAGCTTGTTAGTATGAAAATGGACCTGTATTTCAAAAGTTTGATTCATGATCGTGTTGTGAGGCACAATCTTTGAGCCGTCATTGTGAACGAACGGCTGGTCGTACAAAGCTGCGGATGGTCTTAAAAAATTCTACGGAACAAACTCTATCTAAATATGAAATAAAAAACATACCGTTCCATATGAATTTTTCGAGATATGGAATTTTCAAAATTTCAAAATTCGTTTTGAACTCCTTCCCCTTGACCTAGGGTTATGAAAAGTTTCGAGGATCATTGTGGGGCTGGTCCAAACCCAGAAACCAAATTTCGTAATTTTAGCTCAACGTTAACTGGGCAAAGTGGCGCGGACGGCGGACGGACGGATTTTTTTTTATTCGATTTTCTGAATCTACGTATCTTGAAACGTAAACTAACAAATTTTGAGGGGGGGTTAAAAAATTTTTTTTCTTTGGGCGATTCCAATGGTTCATTATCGAAGATAATAAACCAAAAGAAAAAAAAAAAGAAAAGTAACTTGCCATTTCATTTGTTTTCAACTGCTTGCGCGCAGCCCTCCTTGGACCCCCCCCCCCCCTCTTCTTTCGTTTTGAGCCTTATGGTGAAATTTCTAAAAAGCACAGAACATGTAAATTTAGCAATGCTTAGCATAGAAATTAGCTTTAGGAACAGCTGATCCTGGGCAAAAAACGTTGGTATGCATAATATGCTGCATGTAAAGAGTAAGCCCTAAGGAAACTACATACCGAATTACAACTTCATAGAGTGAATAGCATAGAAACTAGCTTTAGGAGCCACTTTGCTGATCCTGTGTATTCTGCTTGAAGGGTCCTAAGAGAGTCCTAAGGAGGCTGGCTACACACCGAAATACAACTTCATAGAGTGAATAGCATAGAAACTAGCTTTAGGAGCCACTCAGCTGACCCTGGGCCTATTCTGAGTCCTAAGAGAGTCCTAAGGAGGCTCCGTATCAAATTTCAAGATTCTACAGCGTTGGGCATTGGAGAGGATGACGCCTGCGGACGGACGGACGTCGGTTTCAACGAGTTATGTGAAGGCTAAACATGTTCCACGCTAAGTGATGAACCATGAAAAAAATACCATGTTCATTGGGTGATTTGTATTCTACAGAAGAAGCCTTAAACGATAAAAACAAAAAACTAACATTTGGAATTAATACAGAACTATAGAACCGTCAAAGTTGAACTAGGTGAAAATTGGTACACATTTCACCCGCTCCACCCTAATCGACATATTGAAAATATTGAAAAACACGTTAGTGGTTTTCACATTGATATATTTACACACGTACAACTTAGAAACTCGGTGTGTGGGCGCCGTTTCGCCCGTGAACGTTCCTGAAAACGAGTCGTTTATTTGCAAGATTCACTGAGAAGATTGATTTGCGGTTGTTTTGTTTCATTCCATTGTATTGTTTTGCGTTCTATCTACGATCCATTGTAATGGACACGAGAGACTTCAGATCAATGACCGGCTCGTGTCAACGCTGCCAATACTCTTCTCATTGGTAGGTACCTACTTCTTCTACTTTGGTTCGCTCCATTCATGACATGGATCCGATGTTGTTTCGTACTTTTTCATTATCCAAACTAAAAATGGTTTTTCTTTTTTGTTGTTTTTTATTTTTTTATTTAGTGATAATAATTATTTCGAGTAACAATCTTATTACTTAACGGGTTGAAAGATTAAATAGTTAAGTACCTACCTCTTTTTATCTGTACAAGTACAATTGCGCATGGTTCAAGAGGCCGCTTACTGCTAACTTGTACTAAATAAATTGCTCCTTAGTTTTTGAGCACATGTTTTTAAATAAATATGGATAACGAATAGGTACCTACTTAGTATAAAAATATGATGAAAATAGTTTTAGCGAATTTTCGAAGAAAAGGAAGCTATTGTTCTCGGCCCAAAATTTTTAAAACTCTCATTTCCTTAATGTTTTCACACCAAAATCCGTTTTAGACCATCCTGCGCTAATATGTAGGTATATGTATAGGTATGTCGTTCCAGACGATAACTCTCGATAGAATTGAGATGAAAACTTCAAGTTTGCACACAAAAACCTGTCTTGGCAATCGAAGGGCTGAGTTCGTAGATTGGCAGAATCGGGCCACTCTCGGGGGGGGGGGGGGGTTTAGGGAGATTTTAAGGGGGGAGGGGGTCACCCAAAAAATGAAAGTCTGACAAGTGACACCTCATTTTAAAGGTTTTTTTACGCTGAACACGATGGTGAAGTCAGAATTGCGATATCTTGATATACTTGTGGTATACGTGATTTTCGATGCACATTTCATTTTTCAGTGCCTGACAGGGGGTGATACTGAATTAACACATGTCAGCTAATGGAACATCAGCTACCCCCTTTTTTCTTTTCTCGAATATTTCCCATAAATTCCCAAAATGAAACAGTCCCTCAAGTGACACCTTATTTTAAAGGTTTTTTATGCAGAAAACGGTGGTGAATCAGAATGGTGAATGAACTTCTTTGCTCTTACAGCCATGCTACATGACTGAATTTTTTTTGTTTCTTCACTTCTTCTTTGATTTGTTGACGCTGAACACGATGGTGAAGTCAGAATTGCGATATCTCATCCCGTGATCTACGTTTCTTCGTCTTCTCCACTTTGAGAACGGAATAAGACATCGCAATTCTGATTTCACTATCGTGTTCAGCTTAAAAAAAAACCTTTAAAATGAGTTGTCACATGTCAGTCATCATAATATGATATACCTATATTATATACATACGATTTTTGTTGTCTTTTGGCAGTGAATTCAGGGTGGTCTGAAACGGACTTTTTCATGTAAATTTTTCGGAAAATTTGGAACCTAGAACAATAGCTTCTTTTTCTTCGCTAGAATTAAATGGGAATGCATGTTGATTCGGCTTACCAGTTTGTGGTAGCCAGGTAGGCAAACTATTTTAAAAATTCCACCTGCTTACCTGTTTTGGCCTTTAAATTAAAATTTTAAATATAAAAAGACTGAGCATATTTGGCTGGCTTAACTGCTTCCTAAAACAGAGCCGTGCTACACTTGAGATTTTATTCCGAATTTTTAAAATCTGTTGTCGAAGATAGGATTTTAGGATTGGGACGAAAAATGGCACTAAGTACCTGCTCATGGGATCACTCTCATAGGATTTTCAAGTCAAATTAAGCCTACTCAAACTCCAGGCGATGCCGAACAGGCTGAATCAACTTCTTGAAAGGATTTCGTCATCTTCTGTGTAAAGCGTCTTCTTCCTCACCGTCATGCGGTCGGGAGGCCCTAACTTTCAGTAGGTTTTTCAAGATTGGAATGAAGCGTAGTAATTTAGTTGAGGTTATAAGGGCAGCTAGGGTTAGCGAGGAGTTTGTAGAGTGAATTGGGGGCCTATTTAAAAAACTCTGCAAATTCTTGACACAACGGTTCATTATCTTCTTTGTACAGATCACCCTTCTGTCTAGATCACTAGGTCTAAATGTCTAGATCCTAAATGTCAGATTAATTATTATTGTCAATTATCACTAATTATTAACAATTTTATCAAGTACCTACTGAAAATTATTATAATTTATTGTTTGGTATTGATAATTCGTATTTATAATTACTAATTATTATTATTAATTATTATTAATTAATACGATATAATTCTGGGGTTTTTAATACTACGTCGGTAATAATTTTTCTATAAAAGAAGTACCTACCAACAAACATTCGAAATTACCTTCATTTCCGTAGCACGAAACGCACCTCAGAACAACAAACTCGACATCACTTAAGCCATATGATGTTCCAAAGAGCTTGTTAGTATGAAAATGAACCTGTATTTCAACAGTTTGATTCACGATCGGGTTGTGAGGCACAATCTTTGAGCCGTCATTGTGAACGAACGGCTGGTCGTACAAAGCTGCGGATGGTCTTAAAAAATTCTACGGAACAAACTCTATCTAAATATGAAATAAAAAACATACCGTTTGATGGGAATTTGTCGAGATATGGAATTTTCAAAATTTAAAAATTCGTTTTGAACCCCTTCCCCTTGACCTAGGGTTATGAAAAGTTTCGTGGATCATTGTGGGGCTGGTCCAAACCCAGAAACCAAATTTCGTAATTTTAATTCAACGCTAACTGGGCAAAGTGCCTCGGACGGCGGACGGCGGACGGCGTACGGCGGACGGACGGATTTTTTTTTATTCGATTTTCTGAATCTACGTATCTTTAAACGTAAACCAACAAATTTTGAGGGGGGTTAAAATTTTTTTTTCTTTGGGCGATTCCAATGGTTCATTATCGAAGATAATAAACCAAAATCTACCTTAGAGAGTCGAAATAGGAATGAGTAGGTATGAGTGATGTTAGGTCTTCCCAGTATCCCACAAGGAACCAGGAACTTGTAGGACAGATCTCTCGAACAGGGTCCAAAACAGTACTGGAAATTCTTCAAACAATTCAAGGGCGTACCACGGATCAAAACTAGTAGGGGGGGGGGGGTGTCAATCTATGGAAGTTCAGGTTGTAACATTCTATCACGGACAATGAAATAACAGTTATAGTTACTATAAATTACCCTAATTTCATAATATTTATGAAATTATTTGAGAATATTAATTCAATAATAATAATTATTATTATTGAAAATTATTTTCAATAGGTAGTGTAATTATTTTTTAAATTTATTATACAAGAATTGTAATAAATTCCAGCAATAAAGTTTAATAACGATTTTTTTTTTTGCATCCGGGGGGGGAGGGGGGCAGCTGCGGATACGCCCCTGCTGCCTTTGCTCAAAGGTCGCATTGATACAAAGGGGATTTGTCAGTTACAACCGCACAATTCGAATTATAACAATACTGACTAACCTTGACTGACCATTGACTAGGTACTGACAAATGATCTTCATCTGATGAAAAACCACAAAATTTTAACCACACCTGCATATCACATGTAGTCAGTCCTAAGTCTGTAAGTGGGAAGGAACTTTTGTGGTTTTGGTCGGGTGCGTATCGAGGCTGAGTTCACGCTGCCCGCGAAGCGATGCGATGCTATGCGAAGCGAAATGAGGCGCGAATTGCGAAGCGATGCAATTCGCGCCTCATTTCGCTTCGTATAGCATCGCATCGCTTCGCGGGCAGTGTGAATTCTTCCTACGGGTGCGTATTGCCAGAGTTTTTCGGGCCGGGGTGAGTAACGTCGAACTCCCCAACGTTCGGCACCCAGGCCCGTGAAAGTGTTACTCTGGGCACCAGTCACATGTTCGAGTTTTACGATCGGCACCCATATTACGTTGGGCATCCACCACATGCGAAAACGAACTGTTCGGTTGGGCACCCGCCAGGGTGGATCTACATTCGGCACCCGCCAGGGAGGATCTTCGTTCGGCACCCGCCAGGGTGGATCTACGTTCGGCACCCAACATACCCTACATTATTATGCACATAATTGCAGTGCGATGTGAGCTCTTAGCGTTACCCAGGGGACACCGCGAGGAGGTTGCTCACGTCGTCCCCCAATATCAGTGGCATGAGCCACCTCGTCAAATGAAATAAAATGTACATGAAATGATTGTCAAAAATATTGAAATAAATACCTATACAGGGTGTCAGGGTTAAGGTCGTACCACCGGCCAGGGATCGATTCTACAACTAACTTCTGATGAAAAGTGTATTGACACATTAAGTTAAACTTTTGACAAATATATTTAAACTTTTGACAGATAAATTTAAACCTTTGACAAATAGATTTCAACTTTCGACAAATATATTTAAACTTTTGAAAGATAAATTTAAACCTTCGACAAATAGATTTCAACTTTCGACAAATAGATTTCAACTATTGACAGATAAATTTAATCTTTTGACAAATGGACTTCAACTTTAGACAGATAGATTTCAACTTCAAGCGGAACGAAGAATGAAATAAGAAAATTAAACAAATCGCACCCGTCGTGGAATACTGTAACATCTCAAAAAACTAATATTTTGGGAATCTGGTCTTGAAGGTTTTAATTTAATGCATGTGGTACTCTAGTAGTTACGGCATTATTATATTGATCGGATATATTATAACATGATATATTATATACGGATATAGGATATATTATAATATGATATATTCCAGATTCCCAAAATATAGATTAAGACCAGATTCCCAAAATATTGGTTTTTTGAGATGTTACAGTATTCCACGACGGGTGCGAAATCACAAAATTAACGAGTTCTGAAAACGAATTTCAATGAAGTGGACGTCCAGCTGCTGCGGATGGTAACGTTAAAAACATATCTATGACGTAATTGGAACAGTCATTTTGAGTTAAGGAGGCCACACTTTGCGACGGTATCTACTGGAAGGTCCTAAAACAGGTGAACTGAAAACAGAATCTGAATCACTCATCACGGCTGTTTTGTGATGAACACGTCACTATTCAAAAAATACGAACACAGTGAGACCTTGAAAGTGCTATGATTAGAGATTATGCCACCCATGCAGAAGAGATTCAAACCCCTCGCCCGCAGGCACAGCGAAGGTTTACCTATGCGACGAACGTAGGTGCCTTGAATAGCAAGAACGCAGCCCTGAAATCGCTAATATGTATAAATAGTTGAAATCTATTTGTCCAAAGTTGAAGTCCATTTGTCAAAAGATTTAATTTATCTGTCAATAGTTGAAGGTTATCTGTCAATAGTTATCTATTTGTCGAAGGTTTAAATTTATCTGTCAAAAGTTTAAATATATTTGTCGAAAGTTGAAATCTATTTGTCAAAGGTTTAAATTTATCCGTCAAAAGTTTAAATATATTTGTCAAAAGTTTAACTTAATGTGTCAATACTATAATAAACACTCAACAAACAAAGAATGAACCTAATTCAATTATTAGAGCCAGGGGGAGGATTTTGAAAAAGAAAAAAACTGAACTTCTAAGTAGATTTCCCAGAAGTAGCCATTTTGAGATGTGCCAATCTCATTCTAGATGTACGACATTTGAATTTTGACTGAAAAATGAGGGCCATTTGAGTGACTTAAAGTCAAAATCACGAAAAACATCTTAAAAGTGAAAAAAGTTGGATTTTAATCGGTACACATAAAAAAAAACGTTATGGGACACTTTCCATCAGAAATTAGTTGTAGAATCGATCCCTGGCCGGTGAACCCTGACACCCTGTATAAAATTAACAAGTAAATAAATGCAGTTAAAACAAAAGTAAATAAACTAATCATCGAAGTGAGGCCGGAGTTTTGTGGATAACTGTTTTGTATATTTGTGTACCTAAATTTATTATGAAAAAACACATCCCTTCCACCTCGAGATCCACCCGCAACACACAAATCTCCGTCACGTGTGTATCACCGTCACCGTTTCGACAAGGGTATTTGTCGAAACGACTTGTCCCTCCGTTCGATTACAGACAAACCTTCACTATACCTACAGGGGTGGACATTCCACAACTAATTTGCGACTAAAAATTCCCTTATGACTCATGTTATTTTATTCCACTTAAAACCGAGTTTTTTCACTTTTAAATTTATTTTCGTGTTTTAGACCTTTTGTCACGAAAACCGACATAACTCCTTCATTTTCCAATTTCTCGTGAAAACAAAACGCGTTTTCCGATGGGGAAACGACATTTTCTCCCTTATTTTCCTATGTAAATTCAAATTTGAGGATACCGTTGGAAAGTTGAGCTTTTTGGCCAACGTTTGCTTTTACAGGTAAAAACTTTCAAGTAGTAGTAGTCGGTTTTACAGGCGAATGAAAAAACTGGAAATTTCAGGGATTCCTCAAAAATGTTTTAGGCTGATTTTTCACCAGTTAAACCTGATCAAAACCTGAGCAACAATTTTGGTTTGGCATCAGAGAGAGGAAATTTAATGCTCTTTCCAATGGCGTCCTTAGGCTTGAGATTACTTCGGGAAATAAGGGCGTTGAGTCGCAAATTAGTTGTAGAATTCCCCCTCCCCCTCCACTTACACCCCCCTGCGGGTTTTCACCCTGTATCGTGGTGGTCCACCCTGTATTGTTCCGTGGATCCCTGTATTGTGGTGGTCCACCCTGTATTGTGGTGGATCCTGTATTGTGGTGGCCCACCCTGTATTGTGGTGGATCCTGTATTGTGGTGGTCCAGACTGTATTGTGGTGGATCCTGCATTGTTCCCTTCCACTGGTATAAGTATTTTTTGTTGACGGTTCGTTGAAACTACTCAGTGGATTGGAATGGGAGCTGGTGAAAAACTCAAATGTGTTTTTATCTCAAAAGATAAAGGAGGAAGTTACCTTGACCACTTGTGTACAATATACGTCTCGAGTAGGTAATGGGTATCAAATTTATGATGGTGAGTCAGTCGGTACTTCAATATTACTCATTCAGAATATCAATATATCAATTATAACTATAATATTTTTACTGAACAAATAAATCTGGTTCGAATCTCTTAGTTTTGATGCCTCTCTATTTCTATTGTTATGTAGAAGTAACTCATGTGGATTTGTTCAACTCATGTGATTCACTTGTTCATCGTTCACATACCAGTTACCTTATAGGTACCAACAATACCTATATTATATTGTCTGTGAAAGGTAACAGGTGTGTGAATGGTGGATTTTGTTTTATTATCGAAGATAATAATGGAATAGACCAAAGAAAAAATTTGTTTAACCCCCCGGAATGTAAAAGTGTGTTTGTCAAAATCGTCACTGATACGGTCCAATCCACATTTCTGCTGAAATGACTTTATCTCATTTGCTGGTTCAAATTGAAACGCGAGATTGAATGAGTTCAGTTCAATTTAGGATTTAATATTGGCTAAAACTCGGCGAAATCCTGAAACTAACCTGTTTTGGAAGGTACAAGTGAAAGTTTTGGAAATGAACAGTTTTCATGTCACCTGAAAAATGAGGACATGTGGATTAGGCTGTATCAGAACTTAGTGACGGACTATTCGTTTATTTGCCATTGGGAAGGAAAAAAAGTAGTATGCAACTGAAAAAGAAGAAGACAAAAAATTAATTATTGTAAAATCAAACTGTTGAATAAGTTGTTATGTGGGACTCATCTATAAACCCGGCTATCTCAAACCCTGTACGAATTGTCATTAAAAATCAACCTTCCTCGTCGAACTCTGGTGCTTCCTCTACGATTGGTGGCGTCAAAATTGGTGGATGACAATAAAAAAACCACTGAAATGCAACAATGAGTGATTGAGGTAATCAACAAAAGTAGTAAACGGAGTAATTTGGAAGATGGCAAAATCACAATGTACGTACAAATGTATACAAATACAAATGTATGTCATATGCCAGGAATCTGCTTGGAAAATTGAGAAAATTTGTTCCAATTTATGAGCTAAAATTGAAAACCAGATAAGAAAAACTCTGCAAATTCTTGACACAACGGTTCATTATCTTCTTTGTACAGATCACCCTTCTGTCTAGATCACTAGGTCTATATGTCTAGATCCTAAATGTTAGATTAATTATTATTATCAATTATCACTAATTATTAACAATTTTATCAAGTACCTACTGAAAATTATTATAATTTATTGTTAGGTATTGATAATTCGTATTTATTAATTATCATTAATTATGATTAATTAATACGATATAATTCTGGGGTTTTTAATACTACGTCGGTAATAATTTTTCTATAAAAGAAGTACCTACCAACAAACATTCGAAATTACCTTCATTTCCGTAGCACGAAACGCACCTCAGAACAACAAACTCGACATCACTTAAGCCATATGATGTTCCAAAGAGCTTGTTAGTATGAAAATGGACCTGTATTTCAACAGTTTGAGTCACGATCGTGTTGTGAGGCACAATCTTTGAGCCGTCATTGTGAACGAACGGCTGGTCGTACAAAGCTGCGGATGGTCTTAAAAAATTCTACGGAACAAACTCAATCTAAATATGAAATAAAAAACATACCGTTTGATGGGAATTTTTCGAGATATGGAATTTTCAAAATTTCAAAATTCGTTTTGAACCCCTTCCCCTTGACCTAGGGTTATGAAAAGTTTCGTGGATCATTGTGGGGCTGGTCCAAACCCAGAAACCAAATTTCGTAATTTTAACTCAACGCTAACTGGGCAAAGTGCCTCGGACGGCGGACGGCGTACGGCGGACGGCGTACGGCGGACGGACGGATTTTTTTTTATTCGATTTTCTGAATCTACGTATCTTGAAACGTAAACCAAAAAATTTTGAGGGGGGGTTAAAATTTTTTTTTCTTTGGGCGATTCCAATGGTTCAGTATCGAAGATAATAAACCAAAAAACTCTGCAAATTCTTGACACAACGGTTCATTCTCTTCTAAATTTTTCAGGAGAGCGATTTCAAAGGTCTGCCAGCCCTCAAAAATCGAAAAATGCTTCAATATTATTTTTGGTTTATTATCTTCGATAATGAACCATTGGAATCGCCCAAAGAAAAATTTTTTTAACCCCCCCTCAAAATTTGTTGGTTTACGCTTCAAGATACGTAGATAATCGGATAAAAAAAAATCCGTCCGTACGCCGTCCGCGCCACTTTGCCCAGTTAGCGTTGAGTTAAAATTACGAAATTTTTTTTATGGGTTTCGACCAACCCCACAATGGTCCTCGAAACTTTTCATAACCCTACGTCAAGGGGAAGGGGTTCAAAACGAATTTTGAAAATCTCATATCTCGAAAAATTCATATAGAACGGTATGTTTTTCTATTCCATATTTAGATAGAGTTTGTTCCGTAGAATTTTTTAAGACCATCCGCAGCTTTGTACGACCAGCCGTTCGTTCACAATGACGGCTCAAAGATTGTGCCTCACATCACGATCGTGAATCAAACTGTTGAAATACAGGTCAATTTTCATACTAACAAGCTCTTTGGAACATCATATGGCTTAAGTGATGTCGAGTTTGTTGTTCTGAGGTGCGTTTCGTGCTACGGAAATGAAGGTAATTTCGAATGTTTGTTGGTAGGTACTTCTTTTATAGAAAAATTATTACCGACGTAGTATTAAAAACCCCAGAATTATATCGTATTAAGTAATCATAATTAATAATAATAAATAATAAATACAAATTATTAATACCTAACAATAAATTATAATAATTTTCACTAGGTACTTGATAAAATTGTTAATAATTAGTGATAATTGATAATAATAATTAATCTAACATTTAGGATCTAGACATTTAGACCTAGTGATCTAGACAGAAGGGTGATCCCAAAGGCTGGCAGACCTTTGAAATCGCTTTCCTGAAAAATTTAGAAAAACTGACATCACACTTTGCCGCCTTTAGACAGATATATACCGTTAGGCTATGCAGTTAGGATATACCGTTAGGATCTTACCTACTTTGCAGTTACAACGCAAATAATATCCTTGAGAGCTCTATAGTTATACAAAACAACTTGAGAACGTATTCCCCCCCCCCCCCGTGCAAATTCTTGACTCGACGGTTTATAATGTTGCAAAGTCTGACCATAGACCTATATACCTCTATATACCTATATGAGTCTATGATATATAGGTCTGAGTCTGACATGCATATCCTAACGGGATATGGTTATGGCCTTTCACTGCGGTACCTTGGGTATTGTCAGGGAGAGAACGTCGAGTAGACACCTGTTAACAAATCCACTAAATCTGGTCAATTACCTTCAAGTACTAAAAGAGGCTTATTGAACGGCAATAGCAGCACAGCGTTCCCACAGCACGAAGGGTACCTAGCAGTTATTTTACAGGTAAGCGGATTTCTTACCTCAAGAACGAACGTACCTACCTTTCCATTTCTTTTAGATAACAACTGACAAATAGAACTGGAAATCCACTTGCCTAGACCTACCCCTATCGAAAAACGCTGCAATTTTCCCACAACGGTTTATTATCTTCAGTTTAAATCCCCTTTCGTCTAGACCAGGGGTCAGCAACCTGCGGCCCGCAAAGATTTGCAGTGGATTTGCAGGTGTCTACTCGACGTTCTCTCCCTGACAATACCCAAGGTACCGCAGTGAAAGGCCGTAATATACTAAATCCCGTTAGGATATGCATGTCAGACGTTGCAGCTGCAACGCTTATGAATGACTTTCTTTGTGCGTTCAGCCAAAGTAATGGCCGAACCAAAAGTGTCAACGGCATATTGGTGATGACTGAGGATAAATGTTAACTCTGAGTAAGTTTATGAAATGACCAAAGGCAGAGAAACTTTGGAAAAAAACATTAAAGAATGTTGGCCTACGATACCAAAGTGAAAAACTTCGGCCCTGTCCCAAAATCAGAGAGGAGGTAATGAAATGCTGAGTATTTTTATGCGTGGAGCTTAGATGTGGTTGTTCAGGCTATTAATTGTACCAGTATTTTTGAACCTTTCTTAAATTCGTAGATGTGCGAGGTGCTTAGAACACTAGACATCAAAAGTCACCCGGAACCTCCAGTGCCTCTCAGAATCTGCATATATGCAGATATGTACTTACCCTTATATGGGTGGAACATTTGACTATTCCCCCACATGTTTCACGCAGTTTTACACCATTCATGCTTTCTGAAATTTTTTTTTTAAATTTCATAAATGCCATTTATTTACAAAATATTTAATATGGATACAAAAAAAGAAGTATTTGATACTTCAGTACAAAAATAATACAACATACAAGTGAAAAGAAAGAACAATTTGGCACTTACTGTTCTCCATAATTTATGAAAATTGTTTGGAGATCTGGAGTACCATGAAAAAGAAGCAAAAACCAAAACAAAAAATAACCTGCCAAGTGCAACATCCCACATGATACAACTAAACTAATATTATGAAAAGTTTTTTAACAGCAAAATTTAACACAAAAATTAAGAAAAATTGTAATAATTTGTAAGTTTGCACTTAACAGTAGTTGACTAGTAGGTAGGCATACAGAATAGTAGAACTTCTAGAACTTAAAAATTATATTTAATACCTATATGCTGTAAAATTTTCCGAAACAAGTAATTATTATATCCATACCTACAAATTAATATATACAAGAAATTCTGTAGAACATTTCCCGATACACCTATAACAATAACTTCTATTCATTCTACATTGTGAAACTGATTTTCGGCCCTGATGATGGAGAAATGAATTCTTCGAAACGTTGTCACATAAAACATCTTTCATTTGACCGACCCTCGATATCTCCCCATCATTATTATCACTAATTAATAATATCTAACAATAATTTAATAATTTACAATAGGTACCTACTTGATAATAATTATTACCTAATAATTAATAATCTATTATTTAGTGAACTAGCCGGAAGGATGATCTGTACAAAGAGCATAGGTATTAACTCTTAGAACATAATAATATTCTGTTCTAAGAGTTCTTATACATAAAGTGCTTTGTGCAGATCTTCAATACAGATCTTCTTATAATAAGATATAAAATTTATATCTAATATCTAATTGATATCTAATTAATATTTAATATTATTTAATATTGTTAAATAACATTATTTATTATTAATAAACTCTGCAAGTCTTTGACACAACGGTTGTTTAGTAATAAATTTGCAGAGTTTAACATGTTTTAGCCTTCAAATTTTTGGCCTTTCTAGACCGTCCGACCTTTACGCTAAACTCTTTTCGATTTTCTAATGATTTCCGCTTACCACCAAACCGTTGTTACGGAAATTTACCTTCGCCCTTTTTGATCGTACGAAAATCGTTTACCCCTCGTTGGAAAGCTCAAGATTTAACGAACATTTTCCTGTTCAGTTTTCTTTTCACTGGTACCCACTCGAGTTACAATAGAAAAACTGAACATTTTTCCAAAAATTTCCAAACTTATTTTCTAGCCCAACTGCACCATTTAACGTTGAGAGTTCAAATTTGTTGATAAACTGCTTTCAAGTTGGGGATGGCGAGTACCCAATTTATTGTGCCCCTCGAAGCACTCAAATGAGAGGCAGATTCGACTATTACCAACTCCTATAGTTTGTGATGATCATAAATCTGTTCTGTTTCGTCCTTGAGGTCCTCTTTCGAGCCACAGCACCAAAATGAACTCAACATTTTGAAGGGTTTTAGAACAGTCTTCATTTTTACCCACTTTCCCCAAACGCACTCATCTGTAGGAGGTCCTTTACCCAAACAAATTACCTGGTTTTCCATTAACCGCTCTGTTTTTCCTGTGATTTTCCCCAGACAAGACGCGCCCAAGTCCACTTGCTCATTGTTTTCTGAAAAATCGGTGTACCTCCCATTAAATATTCAAAATAACGAAAAGTATCTCAGAACAAGAAACTCGACCTCAAACAACCACGTGCTGTTCGTGTCACCTGTTCAAGGGGTTGCTCAGTAGGTCCATCCTCAAGGTGGACGTTAGAATATGGACGTTTTTGGCGTGAAAAAACTGTTTAATTAAAGACGATTTTAATGCAAAAAAAGCAAAATTGGTTTAAAAAAAAAAACATTGATTTAGCCATGTACAAGTAGGAGGTAAGTAGATATTAGGTTGGTTAAGAACCTCATGGACACCCCCCCCCCCCCCCATCGCTAAAGACTGGATCAGCCCCTAGTCTAGTCTCTACGAACACAGAAAACCACATTAGTTAACAAGCACCAAATAACCTACCATTTCTTCTTCACGATTGAATTGGAGACATCCCAGTTCATTTTTCCAAAACACTAAAGGAAAACCGATTAATTTCATAGGGAACTAGAGCGCTCATGAATGGTTTATTATTCCTCGCAAGAAAGCGGAACTAATGAGCGAACGTGCTCGTTAAACTCTTATCGACAACATTCAGACCGGTCTCTCCTTTCAACTAATCTTGGGCGAAAATTCGACAAAATATGGCTGTGATACACCTTGAATCAAAGCGAAGTTATACCTACTTATTATGTTACTGGAACTTCCCCATAAAATGGGTGCGAGGAAGAAATTCGTCCTTTAAGATCCCACAAGGTCTAAATCACTTTTCCCAACTTTACTTTACCAGCACTATTACAATATAATATAATATATTATATTATAATATATTATATTATAATATATCATATTATGGGTCTTTTCAAAATGCCTTGCAGTAGCCTAGAACGACTGATGCATATGTGACCATGCAAAATAGCTTTATATGCCCACAATGGACTGTTTATTTGGACCCATTGACTGTTTTAGTCATTCTATCTGACGCATTTAATACAAAATTTAATAATGTTTATACGTTAAAACTTGTGATGTTATTGTACTTGACAGGCATAATAATATGTCCTGTATAAATGAGGTACACTTGCTGATACACAGCCTTGTATTGTGATTAAAGACTGAGTCAAAGACTTGATTTTATAGTTAGGTACCTACTGTCTGATTTTGTGATTATATTCCAATTAGGGAAAGATAGATTCAAGGACTGAGACAGTTATTTTTATATCTAAGTAGTTTTCATTAATTCTACTGTGATAGAGATAATTTTAAAGTTCGAAATTCCATTGTTCTTATCTCTCCCTACAAACTTGAAATTTTCAAAATTCAATATTTCCCATACTATCAAATACCTAAAGTGTGTGCGCGCTTAAGGAACTTGTTGACAAAAACCGCATAGAGACACAATATGAAAAATAAATAAATAAAAAAATAAAAATAACCGAGGTTTTGTTTACAAAAAAAGTTGACTGGAAATGACCTATAATTTTGAAAAAGACCCATATAGCTCTTGTGGATATTAAAAAAACTCTGCAAATTCTTGACACAACAGTTTATTATAGATATTATCTATAATAAACTGTTGTCCACAAGATCTATAGGTTCTAATAGCGCTGCTAAAATAAATTTGGGAAAAGTTGACCTTGTGGGATCTTAACATTAATTGCTATTCAACACGAGTAAAACCTACAACACGATTCTAGTTAATTCCGAGTTTCACCACAGGATAAAATTTAAAAAAACAACAAAAAAAAACAACAAATCTGAATCGTAGGTACAATTGTTTTGTAATTATAATAAACAACGAAATAGTAATGGATTAACAATAATAAAAATAATCGTGGTGCACCATATGGAAGGCCTACGAACTATCATAACAAGATTTTTTACACGATATTTCATAGAATTTAAACACACAGTAAGATTCTCCATGTAGTTAAATCAAATAAAATTCCAAATGTCTTTAGAATAGTTACTTATAAAATCTAGGGATACGTATTTTACATAATATCACAATTTTTTCATGCGCCACTGAGCAAAAAATCAGTGATCCAAGACTGGCTTGTCTTACTTATTATTGCACAAAAACGAAACAAACTTTCTAAATAAAAGTAACTCCTTAAATATATGGGCGAAATGAGTACATGTGGCTACCTTAGTTTGCTACCTTGAACTTGGTTTTGCGTGTGAAGCTACTGATTATTTTTATTCACAACGAGTGAATTGGGAATAGACGAGGACCCCAAAACGCAAGGAGGATGTTACGAATATTTCCATTTAACAAACTGTTACACAAATAATTGACAAGTGTACATGTATACTATCCTAGGGGTTTAATCACTTAAAAATATGAAACTTGTGTGATCGGTTCTGAGTATATGAGTAGGTATGTCTGAGTATGTCCTTGAGGACAGGGTGTACAGGGTGTCTACAGTAATTATGGGACAAACTCGAGAAATCAATTCTACAGCTAATTTGCAACAAAAAGTGCTTTTTAGAGTTTTTTTTTTTTTTTTTTCATTACTCAACTAAAAAACCAACTTAAAAACCCACATTTTTCAGGAGTCGAAAGTCTTTTTCTCCACCAAATTTCACTGTGAAAAACATTTTTTTTTATAACGTTGGAAAGCTGAGAATCTGGGCAAGTTTTTTCCGAGGAGTGCACGCCGAAAACAACCCCGTTCTGACAACCCAAAATAAAAATGGTGATTTTTAAGAAATCTTAAAATTTTGGACTTGGGCAATTTTTGGTTTATTATCTTCGATAATTTTTCAATTAGGACTGTCTTACAAATCGGACTTAATATCAGGGAGATAGCAAATTTAACGCTCTTTTCAACGGTATCCTCAACTTTTATTCTAGATATTAATCTAATTGATTCCTTGAGTTTGTTCCATAATTACTGTAGACACCCTGCATAATCGCAAGCGTTGCGCTGAGCGAATTGAATTCAGCTAAAAGCTACCCTGAGAAAGTACGATTTATTCGGTTGGTGAATAAATTTTAAATTGAGGGTATTTATGTACATGATTCGGTATAGGAACGAATTTATACAATTTGTGCAGAAATCACTGGGCGGTATTGAGACAAAATCATTAAAAGACTCCATACAATCGCAGAGTAAATCAGTGTGGGTTATTACGTCATTTTGCTATGATCACATAGTCGTAGATGTGAAATGAATTTAAAATTGTCACCAAATTCGTAGTTGAGGTGCTATTTTTATGGTGGGGTACTCAGCAGCAGGCGAAATACTGATCCACATCCAAATTGTGGCTGCATACAGACTCATTAGATGGGGCTGTCCAATCTGCTGAATAGAAGCTGCTGATGCCGATATCTACGCTAGAAATGATCAAAGCACGTCGTGATATTTATTTAGCGCCGTTGAGGGAAAGCTGCGGCTCCTGAGGAGACGGAAGATAAAGCGGCGAAGTGAAGGTTCGCCCAGAAACGATGTCCCGAAGGCCTTCACCGCTGTAAGACAGCAACGGTGAGATTTCCACTTCGACTTTATCGTTGTCGAATTTACCGCCGGCTTCTTCGACGTAGCGTCTGTGGAGCCTGTACAGGGCTTTTCTGGCCGTCGAAGGGCTGTCTTTGTCTTCGGCGTCGCTGTTCTTCAAAGCGCTGAACTCGTCTTCGCGGTTCACCTCCCAGACGACGAGGTTGTTACAGAACTGAAACACGTCAAAAACGAATTTCTCAATTTTGATGCCGTTGGGCTTTTCCGGTTTGCAGAGTTTGCCATCTTCGTCAACGTACGGAATTTTCTTCTTGGCGACGTGGAGCTTGAGTTCTTTTTCAAATTTGTACGCGACTTTTTTGAGGAACTGCGTCGTGAAGAAGTGGTTGCAAATGTTTCCGGCGGAAAACGTCAAACGCCCGTCGTTATTTTTCATTTCGGCCGTTTTCAGAGTGATCTCGCTGTACTCCACAACTTGGTATTTGCCGTCAACGTTGCAGACGACACCCAGCGCTTCTGTAGGAAATGCTTTTTCGACCACTTTCGCTGCGCAGTCTGCGTTCTTTTGGACGCAATAACCAATAAAAATTGGGTCAGCGACTTTGACTAAAATATTATCGACGGAATGAGCGTGCAAATATTCAACTCCTCTCTCATCAGCCAAGTCCAAGATTTTTCTGTCTCTTAGCGCTCTGTACAGCCCTCCGTTTCCGTCCGGAGCTTGAGCTATTTTGTGCGGCCTGTTCATAAGGATTTTCCCGTCAAACGAGAAACAAGGGAGAACGCCTTGTTCGAAAATGACGACGTCGTTTTTGTTCAACCCGAAATACGAGTGTCTTTCGAAAAACTCCACAGTAGGGGCCATCGTGTGCTCGCTGGTCATGATGAACCACGTAATAGCACACGGTTTACCGAATCGTTTTCCGGCGATAGACGTTAGTTTTATGATTCTCTCGGCTTGTATTTGATAAAGACTTTTGTGAGATAATAAACCGACGTCGTACATACCTTTGGGGTCTGACGAACCAAGTCTGGTGCCTTGTCCACCCGCCATAAGGAGAACACCGACTTTACCTTCAGAAATCTGTTTCAAACCCTCATCTTCGTAAGTAGCAAGGAGTTCAGGGCTGGTTCGGGATACGGCGCCGTACAAACTATTTGGAATGGGTTTCAACCGATCGTCCAACTTCTCTTCGTTGTCTTTCATACTTTCCGTGGCGGTTTTGAAATAAGAAATGACCTCTTCGAGGTTGATGTCTTTCAAATCGTGCAGAAGCTCGTCCCGATCGTCTTCGCTCAACTGGTCCCAAAACTGAAGAAGGTGCTCCTGTCCATACTTCTGGAGGTGAGCTTTACATTCGTCGATGGTCATCATGTTTAGTCGATTTGAAACTACCCACAAACCCGCTACCACGCACAGAACAGCTAGAAAAACGTTAGCAGCTGTCGCTTCGAGTCGTTCTAAGAAACTGAATTGTCTGAGTAGCGATGGCACAAAGTCGCCCATAGGCAGAACCGTGAAAACAGGTTACGTCTGAAGTGGGAGTACTGGGCGAGAAGGGGGCCGTACGGTTATTCCTACCTTTACAGCAGAAGTTGAGTCCTTGATCTTTCAAACGCGACTTTCACTGTAGACGGTTCCCGAGACCAAGAGAGCCTCGGAATCACCAACGATCCAGACATTCTCCAGTCAAAATCACCGACGATTCGTTACGACGCAAACATAATTTTAACCGCTACAATTCCGTATTGAGATGAATCTATCGCGAAACTATCTAGAATTACGATCTCGCCACATAGGAACCGGACGTCCGTGAAAAGTGGCAGACAGCTGTTATCACGGTCTTATCAGACTTCAGAGCGTAAACAGATTCGTAGCCTTCTCGGTGCTCGAACGTTCGGCAAGTTGATGCAGTTACGTCATCATCGTAGCCACTCACTTCCCGCTCTCCAACGAACTTGACTACCTACACGACCAAGGACGACAACGCCTTTTCACTACGTCTACTTATTAATTTGGTCCAAAATTATTACCTACTTACAACAAAGAAACCTTTGGTGCCACGCTATAGAGTTCATCAAATCAATTCGAGTAAGAATTTCTATTCGAGATTGATTATGATGTCATACTCATTGTAATAATGAATTTACCTACAAACTACAATCATCAGACTTTCCTTACAGCATAATATTATCTTGAATCATATTATGATTTTTACAGCAATCTTAAAAAATGTTAACTGCAAAATGTAACAGAAAAATTACCAGAAAAAATTAAGAAAAAATTAACAGAAATCTTTTTACAGCATATCTTGAATTAATAATTTGTAAGTTTGGACTTGACAGACTTACCATCAAGCAGTGGAAATTATTATTGATCAATAATCATTTGAGTTAGTTGTTAATAATCGATTCGAGCAGCACAGGGTTCTCAGATACCGAGTTAATTAATAATTATTATTAACAACCAACAATTATTGTTCATTGTATGAATATTTGACATTTTTGAAAATTAAACACCATTAAAATGTGAACTAAAAGCGTTTTTTTTCAATTTCAAAACTCGTTTTGAACCCCGAGGGTTATGAAAACTTTAAAGGATCATTGAAGGTGAACCAAATTTCGTAATTTTAATACAACGCACAACAGGATTTTTTTTAAAATTCGATTTTCTCGTATCTTAAAACGTAAACCCTCAACTTTTGACGGGGGTATTTTTTTTTTCTTTTTTCTTGAGCTATTCCGATAGAGTTTCAGATGCATAATTTGTACTACGGTTTAAAGGGTTAAAAAGCAGGGATGAGACGAGCCTGGATCGGTTACAGGACCTTAGGCTCAGAAATCCACCTTAATTTTGGAACTATCATTATGACATATTACATTGTACTTAGACTGTAAAAAAATGTTGGTTATGTGTATTGTGTACTTTTTCTTGAATAAAAATTGAAATGTTTGTTATTACCTAGTTGATTATGGAAGAATTTTGAAAATACCTCTGTCACCTTATGAGATGTAGGTACCTATCGATCTCTTCTGGTGAGTTATATTAGGTATCGGTAGATAATGATTGAGATTTTTTATGTTGAAACGTGTTATTTGGATGAAGAATACTGTGGTGTTTTCATAATAATTGATTGGTGTGTACCATCCTCAATAAATAATATGTAGGTAACCCGTTCGGTGATCATTTGCAACTTGGTCTTCTAAAGAGAGGTTACCTACAAATTTTTAAATAGTTCTAGACTCCTACAGAAGCCTGAGGCTGTAGGCTAATGTGAATATCCTTGTAGGTAGAGAGTGGACCTCTCAGAGGTTTCAGTAGCTGGATTTTCCGTGGTGAATAGATTTACAGTTTTTAAAAACCTTCGTCGCCTTTTTGCTTCATCTTTTCAAAAACCTCGCTTTTTCTTCAAAGCTTCATGGATCCTGCGTGTAAAATTGTAACAACCTTTCGCTACATTCAAGGGATTCAACGGACCAAAAGATTGGGAGATCGTGTTGCGCGGAGCGGTCATGATCGATTCACCACGCGTTGTACCGAGCAACGTGATGACTGGGTTTCGTGAGCAGGATGTGCAAGTGCACTAGCGGGGTGGGGGGGGGGGGGAGTTTTTGAAATGTCAAAATGGAAGAGAACCCGAAATAATCTTAATCCTAACTGCAAACTCAAATTACTATGTAAAGAGTCGGTATTCGTGAGATACTACCTATTAAATACAAATTTTCTTATTTTTTATTTGTATTTATATATTATTTATTATTATCATTATATTTGACCGTCCACAGGAAAACCTGAAATCGGGTTAATTGTCATTCCTGGGAGACAAGAAGCTTTTGAACACGATGCGGTTTTCAGACTTTCCATATCTTAATCCGTTGAAAAGTTATTATTTTTTGAACCTCTGAATTGCAAAAAAGCTGTTTTTGAGAAACATACAATCAAACTTTTACAAACTGTTTTCATGTAGTTTCCTCACCTTTTCAACCTGGTTCTGATTTTCTTATTTTTTATTAGCACTAGTGCTATTTATTGTTAGGAGTGTATTAGAGTAGGTTTCCATCTAAAAGATGGATTTTTTTTTTTCAAAACTGGGACAATCGCAGTAATTTGTGTTGAATGTTACCACAGTCGATTTTGCGATGTATCGATGACTTCCAGTAATCGATTCGTAAAACGATTCAGAAACTACGTTAGATTTCCTATACGAATCGATAATAACCCGAAATGTCGGATTTTCGACCCTGAGTTCTTTTGGTTTATTATCTTCGATAATGAACCATTGGAATCGCCCAAAGAAAAAATTTTTTTTCTTTCTGCTGAAAAATTTGCTTACGTAATATCGTAAATATTATTTGAACAATTACCTTGAAAATGCATCGTACTTACTCGTGATGACGCCCTCCTCAACTTGAATATGAATAGTGGAATAGGCTGGCCCTTGGTAATTTTGTAATATCGACTTGCATGGAGATATACCTAGATTATTTCTTGTGAAACAGTTCAACTTCTGGACCCAGACCAGAACAGCTCCTTTTTTAAGTTTTTTTTATTATTTTCCTAAAAACATTAATAATTATAATTTTGGTTTACATCTACACTCGAACTCCGACGGATGGCTGCGTGCAACCATGCTGTATTGTTTATACAATATTATACTTCCTCTTTGTATTTTATATTCAATCCTAAACATATTTCTATTCTATTCCATTGAAATGCAAGTCTAGCAAGTCTAAAGGCAGTCTTGCTAATTACCACATTTCTGCACTTAGAATTATAAAAACTGTATCCACTTACAATGTTTAGAACTCACAAGGCACCAACCTACCTTCTATGCTGTTTTTCCCCCAAGCAAACTTCATAACTTGATAATTTTAGAGAAAGGAAAAAACTCGGGAAAATGTTTTGACAAACAGGGTACTAGGTATTACCTAGTAGGTAACTAGAGGGGTTTAAACTGATTTTAAGACTTTTCATAATAAGAAAAACTTCATTTTTCAAAGAAATCTGTTTTAAATTCACGATTTTTCAATATTTTTTAATATGTCTCAATATTTCCTGAGGGGGGGGGGGGCACTTTGCTCGATGTCACTAAAGAGATATTTCCGAGACCTAGGTATTTGAGATGTCGGCTGAAATGTAGGTACTTATAGAAGAAATGAGGCGTTCAGGATCCAAAGCGAATAACTCCACAATTTCAAACATTGATTTTTTCATACTTTCGGCACGTTCAGCAAAGCCATGTTAATAATCATTTATATTATTAATTATTTTAAATATAACTTTTAATTATTATTAATATCTATGGCTTTACTGAACTTGCCAAAACTGTGAACAAATAAATTTTTTGACATTTTGGAGTTATACGCTTTTGATCCTGAACGCCTCAAATATCAAAAACAACATGATGCGACGGACTGTGAGACGTTTTCGAGACTTTGAAAATTGCGATAAAAGGGTTTTCGTTTACAACTCTTCCTGTTGAAGTTATTTCCAATGGATAAACCTTGAACGGCTTGGTTTGGACCAGAAAACACACAATACATGCTATGAATTGACAAAATTCCAAAATTAAAACAAAATGAATTTTGTTCATATAATATAATATATTATTATGGTGTAAATAATGTACGCTAATATGTGATAGTTTGAATATTTATCAAACCGACGTCTCGTTCCAGTAGATCCTATGAAGAACAAGCGTGAAGATGAAATCATTACGTAGTAGTTAGGTTTACGAGTAGTTAGGTACCTACTAGTTTACGAGTAGTTAGGTACCTACATGATTTATTTTGATTGCCAGAAAGGTTGGATACACCAGGGGAAAGAACGACTATATAGTCGTAGAAAGCTCCAGATGGTCTTAAAAAAATTCTGCAAATTCTTATACTGAACTCTTTATTACGACTTAACAAAGAGTTCAGTATAAGAATTTTATATCTTTATATTTTAGTATCTTCTTTACACAGATCACCCTTCTGCCTAGATCAGCTGTCCTTTTTTTCACTGGCGTACCCCTTGAGATAAATTTATTTCAAATTGTACCCCCAAGAAAAAAAGTTGCAAGAACATTAATCATGGAAAGTAAATATTTACGCAAGAGTTTTTTTTAAATCTTTTATTTGACAATAAAGTTATTGCTCCAAAATTAGGCCTATATGTGTTTCTAGTAAACTTAGTAAATTCTAAATATCAATAACTGTAAAACAATAATAACAAAGTAAATGCAATGTTTCTTATCACGAAAACAAACTAGAATTAGAAAATAAGTTTATCGAAAAAAAAAACATGAAGTCCGCCATTACCAAATATTTTCGGCGTACCCCAACCAGATCGTTGCGTACCCCAGGTTGGGAACCTATGGCCTAGATCATTCAATGATAGGGTAATTATGATTAAGAATAATCATTAATTATGAATAATTATTATCAAGTAGTGTGAATTATTATTAATTAACCCAACATCTGAAACCCATGTGCTGTTCGAATCAGCTGAGCCAGTACGAACATTCACCCTCATGTTGACGACTTTTGATCTGCTCCAACTATGAGCCCTCATTGTGATCGAACAACTGATCGTACAAACCTCCGGATGTTCTTAAAAAAAAATTTTTTAAATTAAACTCTATTTAAATTTGAACTGAAAACTATACCGTTTCATTTGAATTTTTCGAGATAAGAATTTTTTTCTTCAAAATTGCAAAATTCGTTTAAAACCCCCTTCTCTTGACCTAGGGCTATGAAAAGTTAACCCGTAAACCAAATCTGGTAATTTTAGCAAAACGCCAACTGGAGAAAGTGCCGCGGACGGATTTCTTTCTAATTCATTTTTCTGAATGTAGGTATCTTGAAACGTAAACCAACAAATTTTGAGGAAGAGGGGGTATTTTTTTTCCTTGGTCGATTCCAATGGTTCATTATGAATGAATGAATAAAGTGTATATTTTCTTCCATTGTACAGAAATAAAATAAAATAAATATCCCTCATACACAATTAGGCAATGGGACGTGCCCGTTTTCCCGGTGTACAGTTTCCAAACTTCAATTACAAAATTACTATTAATTATATAAATACAAAACAAATGACAAAATCCTTCTCAAAAACAATGATTCACAACAATTACGTACTACTTTACACAACACGGTACTTACTACTTACTACAAGGTACTTACAACAGTTATAATTCACAATTAACTTCTTATATGCAAGTGTTTATTATTTAAATTCTGGTCAGTAATTAAACTCTTCCACAAGCATCTTCCTATACCTATTGGCCTCATTAACTTAGAGCTACAATGCCCTCCAATTTCGACCATTAAGAAACGAAGTGAATTCTACCCTGTTCATCTCCCTTGTCTCAAGCCACCTCAGCCTGATCTCGGCAAGAACAGGACAAATAGCAATAAAATGAAAATGAAAATCGTGCTTATGAGGTGAGGTTTATTTTCGTCACTGATATAATGAACTCCGAGCTTGATTTGAAGGGATTTATAGGCACTTCTAAACCTCGAGTTTTCCTGGTCACTAAGACATTTATCCCTCAAACCTTGTTCCCATTTGACCAACATTTCTTCGCCCAGACGTTTCACATTCTCATTTGAGAAATGTTTCATGTCTATTCCGAATTTTTCACAGATCCCGACCCACTCTTTGTACCAAAACATTTTGCGCCTCATAATCAGGGTAGTGAAAAAGTTTTCAGGCGGCATGTTAATTGTTTTTATAGCATACTCAAGATGCAACTTGAATGTGTACAGGACCAAGGGAGATCTGCCAGTTTCCAGGTACGGGGAGTAGCTAGGTGTGCTGGTGGGGAGCATTAATACTTTTTTGATGAAAAATTGTTGTGCCTTTTCTACCAAATCACGTTCCTGGTAACACCAAACTTGAGCTCCATACGTCATAACTGACCTAGCCATTCATTCAAGAATCACCCATTTCTTGCTTACCGGGAAATCACTGTGTTTCATCACAATGGTTCATTATAGAAGATAATAAACCCAAAGGTAACCTTAAGAACATTTTTATAGCTAATAATAATAGCTATAAAAATGTTCTTAAGATTTTTCTTATGGTTACCTACCTTTGGGTTAATATTATTAGCATTTTCATAGCTAAAATTAATATTTTCATACTACTGTATACCTAGAATTATTCTGACATAGAATATAGAAACCAACCACAAAAAAACCGCACACAAATCTTTGAGGTAGGTAGGTAACCATAATATTTTATACCTACTATAAAATAGGTACCTAGTGATTTTGTTTTAACGTTGAATGGGGGTGGTGAAGATGGTACCTATGTGAAGTGGTAGGTAGGTAGGTAGGTATCCATAATTCCATACGGATGAGGAACGAGCCGTGGAAGAAGAAGACTTGAGTCTTCTCCCTCCATGACCGAGCAACAGACAACCCAACGGACATAGAAATAGGAACAACTGTCCTAACGTAGCAGGTACAGGTGGTTATAAAAGGAGGTTATAACGTCGGTCGGTATTATTTACCGCTCAGTTCTGAACGTTCACTCCAGATATACACATCGCTATCTCTTAGCCATTCTCGTCTGGATTGAATTGTCAGTTACTTACAAACGATTTTACTTCATTTTTCTTACGCGTTAATTTTTTTCTGTTTAAATTCTGTTGTCGGGTTTTCTGTTTAAATTCTGTTCTCGGGTTTTCCGTTCTGTTCGGTGCTCGGTGGTTCGTCATTTTAAAATGAATTTCCCGAGGTGTGATCTGGTATGTCTCTTGCTGGAGACCCCTTTTTCGGTTTGGAGGGACTCAGAAAAGCAGGACCTCGTGAAGCAGCCTCGCCCTACTCCGAAGCTTGATCTACACTACAACGCCTCTCCTGGAGATAAGTCTTGTAATCGTCAATTTCAGTGTAGTTGGTATGAGGCGTATCGGTGGCTTTGTGGTAGTCACTACCTCAACCGCCTGTATTGTTGGCCTTGCCTCATTTTCTCCCAACAAGCGAACTCTTGGAATGCCTTAGGTTACCAAGATCTCAAAAATTTTGTACGCGGCGCCAAAATGCATCAGGTGTCGAAAGATCACATACATAATTCCATAGCTCTCAAGCGGTTTGAAAGTAATGATGTAACTGTCACTGGCTTATTGGATTCTCCTAATTTGCAATTTAAACGTATTTTCAATGAACGAGTCCGATTGAATAGGTTAGTTTTAGAACACGTAATTGATGCCGCACTTTTGTTGGCTAAACGAGGTATCTCGTTTGGTGGTCAAGACGAAGGAGAATTTTCTCATGACCCAGGGAATTTCGTGGAATATTTCCAACTGCTGATGCGTCGGGCTCCTCCCGAAGTACGCAACCATTACAACACAATGAAATCAATTTTTTCGGTCACATCAAAGGCCACACAAAATAAAATTATTCTTTCCATCAATGATTATTTAACTGCAAAAATTCACGATGAAATTTTAAATGCCTATTTCTTTTCTGTGGAAGTTGATGATATCACTGATTTTACAAACATGTCCCAATGCTCGATGATCGTCAAGTTTGTTGATAAAAATGGTGCAGTAATTGAACGGTTTATGGGATTTCATGACGTTAGTAGCGCTAGGGATTCTGAATCTATCTTCAACCTTTTAATATCTGCATTGTCAAAATTTGACATTGAGAACAAACTGGTTGGTCACAGTTATGATGGTGCTTGTGTGATGACTGGTCATGTTTCTGGGTTACAAACTAAAATTAGGACTATCGCTCCCCAAGCGATGTTTACTCACTGCTACGCCCACTGTTTAAATTTATTGTTGGAGAAAGGGTGCTGTGCGAATGACAGATTTCGGATTTATTTTCAAACCTTGTCCAGCATCGCAACCTTTTTTCACAATTTTTCCGAGCGTTCAGATGAAGATGACCAAGTAATGGAAACAGAAATACCTGCTCAGGCTTGTTGGTCTTTGCGATCAAACATTCTCAACGCATTGTTTTCAAACTGGTCGTCTCTGCAAGACGTTTTTTCTAATATCAGTGAAGACATGTCTTCATCTGCTGACTCTCGTCATGGGGCTGCCGGTTTTCTTTCTGCAATGAACACTTTCGACTTCGCTTTTTTTACGGCCTTGTTTCACAACATTTTCCAAATTACTGGGCAACTTAATAAAATTCTTCAAACAGAAACACTGAACGTTTCGAAATGTTGGGAAAACATTCAATGGTGCAAAACCCAATTAGACCAATCTCGAACATATTCACATTTTGGCAAAGTGACTGACTGGGCCCTTGAAAGGACGGAACTCTCCGAAAATAGAAGGTTTCAGAAAAAAGAGGAAGTAATGGTGGAGTATAGGTGTCTTTATTTTGAGGCCATTGACACTATTCACATGCAGATACTTGCCAGATTGGACGATTTTCCCAAACTAAGTTTCCTCTCCCTAGCTAACCTCGATAACTACGCCGCTTATCCTAAGAAATTTCCGGACGAACTCTTGTCATCGCTGTTTTTGAATTTCGGCCTGCTTTTTCGAACAGAGGATCTCATCCAAACTCGTAACGAATTGAGTGTTCTTTATAGTGATGATGAGTATGGTAAATTAAATCGCATCGAGCTCCTGTCTCATTTGGTCAAGACAGACATGATATCACTTCTTCCCCAGGCGTACAAAGTCTTGAGCCTCATATCAACGTTACCCCTTACTAGTGTTTCAGTTGAAAGACGTCCTTCTTTGTTGAAGAGGGTAAACAATTATTTTAGGAACACAATTTGCCAAGGAAGATTAAATTCCCCTTTGATTTATATTGAAAAGGAACTAGTCAATCATTTACATGCCAACGATGAATCGTTTAACAAAACTATTATTGATAATTACGCCTCACTAAAGGACCAGAAATTAGATTTAATTTATAAACCCTAAATTCCCCTAACAAAGAACATTATACCCCTGCCCCCTCTCTTTGTCAAAATGTAATGGGTATTTAATTTTATATAAAATCAAAATTGATATTTTATATCCTACATTTCTGCACGGTTGGTTGGGGTTGATTGCAATCGCCTCCTCTTTGGCGTTGGATTCAATTTATTGTGTTCATTTGCGACTTGTAAAAACTGCCCATCAACAGTGATGTGGTGAATCCTCGTATCTCCAATCTTGTTACTAGACAAATTTTGTTTTTACATTAAAAAACTAGGGCAGGCCCTTACATAGAGAGCCACCAGTTCTCCTGTCCTTAGGTGGGGGTTTACCCACTCCAGGTCTCTAGTGGGAGGACTTACCCTTCTCTCTGGTCAAGTCTATCCAACTTGTATATTGATAATGATTAAAAATAATATCTGTACTATGGAATACACTGTTGATAACTATTGGCTGTCCAGATCTAACAACTTTGATACTTCTTGGAGATTAGATTCTCCTAAATCACTAAATCGTCAGGTGATTATTATAGGGACTATCCGAGAATTAAACGTTTGGAAGAATGGTACCTGTCAACCGAATGAACAGTTGTTGGCTGCTGTATGAGCTCGATGCAGGTGGTTGGGACTTCTTTAGTCGGTTCAGTGCAATGCTGTACAGCTCGGGTCCTCTTGATCTTGAATATAATGTACGCTAACCTACTCGGTACTGCAATCATATACTATTGGCTGTCCAGATCTAACAACTTTGATACTTCTTGGAGATTAGATTCTCCAAAATCACTAAATCGTCAGGTGATTATTATAGGGACTATCCGAGAATTAAACGTTTGGAAGAATGGTACCTGTCAACCGAATGAACAGTTGTTGGCTGCTGTATGAGCTCCATGCTGGTGGTTGGGACTTCTGTAGTCGGTTCAGTGCAATGCTGTACAGCTCGGGTCCTCTTGAACATAAATCTTAAATATAATGTACGCTAAGCTACTCGGTACTGCAATCGTATACACTCGTGTCATGACAGGTATATAAAGTAATGAAAGGTAATAAAATAGAAAACCGAATAGTACGCACCCTTTCTTCAGTCGACCACGTTTCCTTTTCTCAACGGGTGCTGCCTCCTGAGGACTTGGCTCGCTGCTATTTTGCGTGGACGCGCCTGTTGTCTGCCGCTTCTGCTGGATAGGTACTCTTGGAAGTCGCTTCGATCTCCGAGTCTTCTGACTCCCTCAGATCTCGTCGGTGACCCTTTCTTCAGTCGACCACGTTTCCTTTTCTCAACCTACCTGTCACCCGGATGAACAGTTGTTGGCTGCTGTATGAGCTCCATGCTGGTGGTTGGGACTTCTGTAGTCTGTTCAGTGCAATGCTGTACAGCTCGGGTCCTCTTGAACATAAATCTCAAATATAATGTACGCTAAGCTACTCGGTACTGCAATCGTATACACTCGTGTCATGACAGGTATATAAAGTAATGAAAGGTAATAAAATAGAAAACCGAATATTACGCACCCTTTCTTCAGTCGACCACGTTTCTATTTCTCAACGGGTGCTGCCTCCTGAGGACTTGGCTCGCTGCTATTTTGCGTGGACGCGCCTGTTGTCTGCCGCTTCTGCTGGATAGGTACTCTTGGAAGTCGCTTCGATCTCCGAGTCTTCTGACTCCCTCAGATCTCGTCGGTGACCCTTTCTTCAGTCGACTACGTTTCCTTTTCTCAACCTACCTGTCAACCGAATGAACAGTTGTTGGCTGCTGTATGAGCTCCATGCTGGTGGTTGGGACTTCTGTAGTCGGTTCAGTGCAATGCTGTATGGCTCGGGTCCTCTTGAACATAAATCTTAAATATAATGTACGCTAAGCTACTCGGTACTGCAATCGTATACACTCGTGTCATGACAGGTATATAAAGTAATGAAAGGTAATAAAATAGAAAACCGAATAGTACGCATCCTTTCTTCAGTCGACCACGTTTCCATTTCTCAACCTACCTGTCAACCGAATGAACAGTTGTTGGCTGCTGTATGAGCTCCATGCTGGTGGGTGGGACTTCTGTAGTCGGTTCAGTGCAATGCTGTACAGCTCGGGTCCTCTTGAACATAAATCTTAAATATAATGTACGCTAACCTAATCGGTACTGCAATTGTATACACTCGTGTCATGACAGGTATATAAAGTAATGAAAGGTAATAAAATAGAAAACCGAATAGTACGCATCCTTTCTTCAGTCGACCACGTTTCTTTTCTCAACGGGTGCTGCCTCCTGAGGACTTGGCTCGCTGCTATTTTGCGTGGACGCGCCTGTTGTCTGCCGCTTCTGCTGGATAGGTACTCTTGGAAGTCGCTTCGATCTCCGAGTCTTCTGACTCCCTCAGATCTCGTCGGTGACCCTTTCTTCAGTCGACCGGGAACTTGTCAATCATTTACATGCCAACGATGAATCGTTTAACAAAACTATTATTGATAATTACGCCTCACTAAAGGACCAGAAATCAGGGGCGGCTCGTGGGCTCAGAAACTGGTGGGGCACCAGGGCAATATTTAGGTGCATACCTACCTATTAGGTACTCACTATAGGAACTAAACTCAAACTACCCTTACAGCTAAACTGCTTCATAATTAATGGTATGCAGCTCTTAGCAAGTCAGGAAACATCGTTCTCCAAAGAGTTCTCTTGAGGAGAGGGAAGGTTACTGACCAGTATCCAGGATTACCGACGAGGAGGTGGCTGCAAGGCAATCCCACCTACCCACCCAAATAATTATCTTCAAAATGATAGGAAGAATAAAAGAGAAATTGTGACTGTACGAGTACTATTCAAAGAGTACATTATAAAGGTAGTCAAAAAATTATATTATTGGAGTTTCTATTACTGGGGTTTTTAAAAATTAGCAATCGCGACCATCTGCTTCCTAGCCGAGTGGTACCTTGAAAACCCCCTCTAAAAATGTCCTCTTATGCCCAGATTGCACATACGTTTTCTTATCCAATCTTATCAAAACATTTTGAACGATCATAGAACAGCAAGATTGATTTCAACTAGCTTTTAGAGTTCGTTGGTTAGCTCAAACAAAGCTCGAGTCAACGAAGTCACCATCAGTTTCAGGGATAACAAATAAAACAGTATTCTCAACGGTTGGCTGAGCTACATAATAATATTATGTATATTACTGTTATTAACGGTTATTAACTGTTATTAACTTACAGAATGTAGAAATCAACAAATGAGATTCCCTTGGGCGAATAGAGATCCACTTCAGTCTTGACGACTAGCAAAGCGTTCACGCGTTGCACGTGAGATATTAAATTTCAATGTTTAGTTGATTAATATTATGGAGACAATAATTCACTTTTACTATGATGAGTAAATACGAAGCTAAAAACCACCAGTCAATGCATTCAAAATAATATTATAACGTCAGGCAACGTTTTGGTATCATTCTTATCAAACATGGAAGAAAGCATGGAAGAATGAAGCTCCCTTTTTCCTTGACAAGGAACGATTCAACGATCGATTGTTTTCGGCGTTCAACTTGATTCGATATTTTGGCCACCGCCCGGAATGGCTCCTATCTCGGAACACAGGGTGCCTTCCCCCACCCCAGGAAGCGCCTATACCTTCAACATTGAGACTGGGGCACTTCTGGTCGATCCGATAATCGACTTTTTTAATCGATAAATCGAAACAAAATGCGACTCAGTGGAAGTGGGTAGTCATGGAGGAAGGGAGATCTCCCTTCTTCCATGGTGGGTAGTAGTAGGTAAGATTTTTTTCTCCTTGTTCTATGTTTTTTCTGTTTTCCTTTGCAAATTTTTGGGTGGGGCGAGGGCCAAGGTGGCCTTATGGACGAGCCGCCACTGCCAGAAATTAGATTTAATTTATAAACCCTAAATTCCCCTAACAAAGAACATTATACCCCTGCCCCCTCTCTTTGTCAAAATGTAATGGGTATTTAATTTTATATAAAATCAAAATTGATATTTTATATCCTACATTTCTGCACGGTTGGTTGGGGTTGATTGCAATCGCCTCCTCTTTGGCGTTGGATTCAATTTATTGTGTTCATTTGCGACTTGTAAAAACTGCCCATCAACAGTGATGTGGTGAATCCTCGTATCTCCAATCTTGTTACTAGACAAATTTTGTTTTTACATTAAAAAACTAGGGCAGGCCCTTACATAAAGAGCCACCAGTTCTCCTGTCCTTAGGTGGGGGTTTACCCACTCCAGGTCTCTAGTGGGAGGACTTACCCATCTCTCTGGTCAAGTCTATCCAACTTGTATATTGATAATGATTAAAAATAATATCTGTACTATGGAATACACTGTTGATAACTATTGGCTGTCCAGATCTAACAACTTTGATACTTCTTGGAGATTAGATTCTCCTAAATCACTAAATCGTCAGGTGATTATTATAGGGACTATCCGAGAATTAAACGTTTGGAAGAATGGTACCTGTCAACCGAATGAACAGTTGTTGGCTGCTGTATGAGCTCCATGCTGGTGGTTGGGACTTCTGTAGTCGGTTCAGTGCAATGCTGTACAGCTCGGGTCCTCTTGATCTTGAATATAATGTACGCTAACCTACTCGGTACTGCAATCATATACTATTGGCTGTCCAGATCTAACAACTTTGATTCTTCTTGGAGATTAGATTCTCCAAAATCACTAAATCTTCAGGTGATTATTATAGGGATTATCCGAGAATTAAACGTTTGGAAGAATGGTACCTACCTGTCAACCGAATGAACAGTTGTTGGCTGCTGTATGAGCTCCATGCTGGTGGTTGGGACTTCTGTAGTCGGTTCAGTGCAATGCTGTACAGCTCGGGTCCTCTTGAACATAAATCTTAAATATAATGTACGCTAAGCTACTCGGTACTGCAATCGTATACACTCGTGTCATGACAGGTATATAAAGTAATGAAAGGTAATAAAATAGAAAACCGAATAGTACGCATCCTTTCTTCAGTCGACCACGTTTCCTTTTCTCAACGGGTGCTGCCTCCTGAGGACTTGGCTCGCTGCTATTTTGCGTGGACGCGCCTGTTGTCTGCCGCTTCTGCTGGATAGGTACTCTTGGAAGTCGCTTCGATCTCCGAGTCTTCTGACTCCCTCAGATCTCGTCGGTGACCCTTTCTTCAGTCGACCACGTTTCCTTTTCTCAACCTACCTGTCAACCGAATGAACAGTTGTTGGCTGCTGTATGAGCTCCATGCTGGTGGGTGGGACTTCTGTAGTCGGTTCAGTGCAATGCTGTACAGCTCGGGTCCTCTTGAACGTAAATCTTAAATATAATGTACGCTAAGCTACTCGGTACTGCAACCGTATACAATCGCGTCATGACAGGTATATAAAGTAATGAAAGGTAATAAAATAGAAAACCGAATAGTACGCATCCTTTCTTCAGTCGACCACGTTTCTTTTCTCAACGGGTGCTGCCTCCTGAGGACTTGGCTCGCTGCTATTTTGCGTGGACGCGCCTGTTGTCTGCCGCTTCTGCTGGATAGGTACTCTTGGAAGTCGCTTCGATCTCCGAGTCTTCTGACTCCCTCAGATCTCGTCGGTGACCCTTTCTTCAGTCGACCGGGAACTTGTCAATCATTTACATGCCAACGATGAATCGTTTAACAAAACTATTATTGATAATTACGCCTCACTAAAGGACCAGAAATTAGATTTAATTTATAAACCCTAAATTCCCCTAACAAAGAACATTATACCCCTGCCCCCTCTCTTTGTCAAAATGTAATGGGTATTTAATTTTATATAAAATCAAAATTGATATTTTATATCCTACATTTCTGCACGGTTGGTTGGGGTTGATTGCAATCGCCTCCTCTTTGGCGTTGGATTCAATTTATTGTGTTCATTTGCGACTTGTAAAAACTGCCCATCAACAGTGATGTGGTGAATCCTCGTATCTCCAATCTTGTTACTAGACAAATTTTGTTTTTACATTAAAAAACTAGGGCAGGCCCTTACATAAAGAGCCACCAGTTCTCCTGTCCTTAGGTGGGGGTTTACCCACTCCAGGTCTCTAGTGGGAGGACTTACCCATCTCTCTGGTCAAGTCTATCCAACTTGTATATTGATAATGATTAAAAATAATATCTGTACTATGGAATACACTGTTGATAACTATTGGCTGTCCAGATCTAACAACTTTGATACTTCTTGGAGATTAGATTCTCCTAAATCACTAAATCGTCAGGTGATTATTATAGGGACTATCCGAGAATTAAACGTTTGGAAGAATGGTACCTGTCAACCGAATGAACAGTTGTTGGCTGCTGTATGAGCTCGATGCAGGTGGTTGGGACTTCTTTAGTCGGTTCAGTGCAATGCTGTACAGCTCGGGTCCTCTTGATCTTGAATATAATGTACGCTAACCTACTCGGTACTGCAATCATATACTATTGGCTGTCCAGATCTAACAACTTTGATACTTCTTGGAGATTAGATTCTCCTAAATCACTAAATCGTCAGGTGATTATTATAGGGACTATCCGAGAATTAAACGTTTGGAAGAATGGTACCTGTCAACCGAATGAACAGTTGTTGGCTGCTGTATGAGCTCCAAGCTGGTGGATGGGACTTCTATAGTCGGTTCAGTGCAATGCTGTACAGCTCGGGTCCTCTTGAACATAAATCTTAAATATAATGTACGCTAAGCTACTCGGTACTGCAATCGTATACACTCGTGTCATGACAGGTATATAAAGTAATGAAAGGTAATAAAATAGAAAACCGAATAGTACGCATCCTTTCTTCAGTCGACCCCGTTTCCTTTTCTCTACCTACCTGTCAACCGAATGAACAGTTGTTGGCTGCTGTATGAGCTCCATGCTGGTGGTGCTGTATGAGCTCCATGCTGGTGCTGCCTCCTGAGGACTTGGCTCGCTGCTATTTTGCGTGGACGCGCCTGTTGTCTGCCGCTTCTGCTGGATAGGTACTCTTGGAAGTCGCTTCGATCTCCGAGTCTTCTGACTCCCTCAGATCTCGTCGGTGACCCTTTCTTCAGTCGACTACGTTTCCTTTTCTCAACCTACCTGTCAACCGAATGAACAGTTGTTGGCTGCTGTATGAGCTCCATGCTGGTGGTTGGGACTTCTGTAGTCGGTTCAGCGCAATGCTGTACAGCTCGGGTCCTCTTGACCATAAATCTTAAATATAATGTACGCTAAGCTACTCGGTACTGCAATCGTATACACTCGTGTCATGACAGGTATATAAAGTAATGAAAGGTAATAAAATAGAAAACCGAATAGTACGCACCCTTTCTTCAGTCGACCACGTTTCCTTTTCTCAACCTACCTGTCAACCGAATGAACAGTTGTTGGCTGCTGTATGAGCTCCATGCTGGTGGTTGGGACTTCTGTAGTCGGTTCAGCGCAATGCTGTACAGCTCGGGTCCTCTTGAACATAAATCTTAAATATAATGTACGCTAAGCTACTCGGTACTGCAATCGTATACACTCGTGTCATGACAGGTATATAAAGTAATGAAAGGTAATAAAATAGAAAACCGAATAGTACGCATCCTTTCTTCAGTCGACCACGTTTCCTTTTCTCAACCTACCTGTCAACCGAATGAACAGTTGTTGGCTGCTGTATGAGCTCCATGCTGGTGGTTGGGACTTCTGTAGTCGGTTCAGCGCAATGCTGTACAGCTCGGGTCCTCTTGAACATAAATCTTAAATATAATGTACGCTAAGCTACTCGGTACTGCAATCGTATACACTCGTGTCATGACAGGTATATAAAGTAATGAAAGGTAATAAAATAGAAAACCGAATAGTACGCATCCTTTCTTCAGTCGACCACGTTTCCTTTTCTCAACCTACCTGTCAACCGAATGAACAGTTGTTGGCTGCTGTATGAGCTCCATGCTGGTGGTGCTGTATGAGCTCCATGCTGGTGCTGCCTCCTGAGGACTTGGCTCGCTGCTATTTTGCGTGGACGCGCCTGTTGTCTGCCGCTTCTGCTGGATAGGTACTCTTGGAAGTCGCTTCGATCTCCGAGTCTTCTGACTCCCTCAGATCTCGTCGGTGACCCTTTCTTCAGTCGACTACGTTTCCTTTTCTCAACCTACCTGTCAACCGAATGAACAGTTGTTGGCTGCTGTATGAGCTCCATGCTGGTGGTTGGGACTTCTGTAGTCGGTTCAGTGCAATGCTGTACATCTCGGGTCCTCTTGAACATAATTCTTAAATATAATGTACGCTAACCTAATCGGTACTGCAATTGTATACACTCGTGTCATGACAGGTATATAAAGTAATGAAAGGTAATAAAATAGAAAACCGAATAGTACGCATCCTTTCTTCAGTCGACCACGTTTCCTTTTCTCAACGGGTGCTGCCTCCTGAGGACTTGGCTCGCTGCTATTTTGCGTGGACGCGCCTGTTGTCTGCCGCTTCTGCTGGATAGGTACTCTTGGAAGTCGCTTCGATCTCCGAGTCTTCTGACTCCCTCAGATCTCGTCGGTGACCCTTTCTTCAGTCGACTACGTTTCCTTTTCTCAACCTACCTGTCAACCGAATGAACAGTTGTTGGCTGCTGTATGAGCTCCATGCTGGTGGTTGGGACTTCTGTAGTCGGTTCAGCGCAATGCTGTACAGCTCGGGTCCTCTTGAACATAAATCTTAAATATAATGTACGCTAAGCTACTCGGTACTGCAATCGTATACACTCGTGTCATGACAGGTATATAAAGTAATGAAAGGTAATAAAATAGAAAACCGAATAGTACGCACCCTTTCTTCAGTCGACCACGTTTCCTTTTCTCAACCTACCTGTCAACCGAATGAACAGTTGTTGGCTGCTGTATGAGCTCCATGCTGGTGGTTGGGACTTCTGTAGTCGGTTCAGCGCAATGCTGTACAGCTCGGGTCCTCTTGAACATAAATCTTAAATATAATGTACGCTAAGCTACTCGGTACTGCAATCGTATACACTCGTGTCATGACAGGTATATAAAGTAATGAAAGGTAATAAAATAGAAAACCGAATAGTACGCATCCTTTCTTCAGTCGACCACGTTTCCTTTTCTCAACCTACCTGTCAACCGAATGAACAGTCGTTGGCTGCTGTATGAGCTCCATGCTGGTGGTTGGGACTTCTGTAGTCGGTTCAGCGCAATGCTGTACAGCTCGGGTCCTCTTGAACATAAATCTTAAATATAATGTACGCTAAGCTACTCGGTACTGCAATCGTATACACTCGTGTCATGACAGGTATATAAAGTAATGAAAGGTAATAAAATAGAAAACCGAATAGTACGCATCCTTTCTTCAGTCGACCACGTTTCCTTTTCTCAACCTACCTGTCAACCGAATGAACAGTTGTTGGCTGCTGTATGAGCTCCATGCTGGTGGTGCTGTATGAGCTCCATGCTGGTGCTGCCTCCTGAGGACTTGGCTCGCTGCTATTTTGCGTGGACGCGCCTGTTGTCTGCCGCTTCTGCTGGATAGGTACTCTTGGAAGTCGCTTCGATCTCCGAGTCTTCTGACTCCCTCAGATCTCGTCGGTGACCCTTTCTTCAGTCGACTACGTTTCCTTTTCTCAACCTACCTGTCAACCGAATGAACAGTTGTTGGCTGCTGTATGAGCTCCATGCTGGTGGTTGGGACTTCTGTAGTCGGTTCAGTGCAATGCTGTACATCTCGGGTCCTCTTGAACATAATTCTTAAATATAATGTACGCTAACCTAATCGGTACTGCAATTGTATACACTCGTGTCATGACAGGTATATAAAGTAATGAAAGGTAATAAAATAGAAAACCGAATAGTACGCATCCTTTCTTCAGTCGACCACGTTTCCTTTTCTCAACGGGTGCTGCCTCCTGAGGACTTGGCTCGCTGCTATTTTGCGTGGACGCGCCTGTTGTCTGCCGCTTCTGCTGGATAGGTACTCTTGGAAGTCGCTTCGATCTCCGAGTCTTCTGACTCCCTCAGATCTCGTCGGTGACCCTTTCTTCAGTCGACTACGTTTCCTTTTCTCAACCTACCTGTCAACCGAATGAACAGTTGTTGGCTGCTGTATGAGCTCCATGCTGGTGGTTGGGACTTCTGTAGTCGGTTCAGTGCAATGCTGTACAGCTCGGGTCCTCTTGAACATAAATCTTAAATATAATGTACGCTAACCTAATCGGTACTGCAATTGTATACACTCGTGTCATGACAGGTATATAAAGTAATGAAAGGTATTAAAATAGAAAACCGAATAGTACGCACCCTTTCTTCAGTCGACCACGTTTCCTTTTCTCAACGGGTGCTGCCTCCTGAGGACTTGGCTCGCTGCTATTTTGCGTGGACGCGCCTGTTGTCTGCCGCTTCTGCTGGATAGGTACTCTTGGAAGTCGCTTCGATCTCCGAGTCTTCTGACTCCCTCAGATCTCGTCGGTGACCCTTTCTTCAGTCGACCACGTTTCCATTTCTCAACCTACCTGTCAACCGAATGAACAGTTGTTGGCTGCTGTATGAGCTCCATGCTGGTGGGTGGGACTTCTGTAGTCGGTTCAGTGCAATGCTGTACAGCTCGGGTCCTCTTGAGCATAAATCTTAAATATAATGTACGCTAAGCTACTCGGTACTGCAATCGTATACACTCGTGTCATGACAGTATATAAAGTAATGAAAGGTAATAAAATAGAAAACCGAATAGTACGCACCCTTTCTTCAGTCGACCACGTTTCCATTTCTCAACCTACCTGTCAACCGAATGAACAGTTGTTGGCTGCTGTATGAGCTCCATGCTGGTGGTTGGGACTTCTGTAGTCGGTTCAGTGCAATGCTGTACAGCTCGGGTCCTCTTGAACATAAATCTTAAATATAATGTACGCTAACCTAATCGGTACTGCAATTGTATACACTCGTGTCATGACAGTATATAAAGTAATGAAAGGTAATAAAATAGAAAACCGAATAGTACGCATCCTTTCTTCAGTCGACCACGTTTCCTTTTCTCAACGGGTGCTGCCTCCTGAGGACTTGGCTCGCTGCTATTTTGCGTGGACGCGCCTGTTGTCTGCCGCTTCTGCAGGATAGGTACTCTTGGAAGTCGCTTCGATCTCCGAGTCTTCTGACTCTCTCAGATCTCGTCGGTGACCCTTTCTTCAGTCGACCACGTTTCCATTTCTCAACCTACCTGTCAACCGAATGAACAGTTGTTGGCTGCTGTATGAGCTCCATGCTGGTGGTTGGGACTTCTGTAGTCGGTTCAGTGCAATGCTGTATGGCTCGGGTCCTCTTGAACATAAATCTTAAATATAATGTACGCTAACCTAATCGGTACTGCAACCGTATACACTCGTGTCATGACAGTATATAAAGTAATGAAAGGTAATAAAAAGAAAACCGAATAGTACGCACCCTTTCTTCAGTCGACCACGTTTCCATTTCTCAACCTACCTGTCAACCGAATGAACAGTTGTTGGCTGCTGTATGAGCTCCATGCTGGTGGTTGGGACTTCTGTAGTCGGTTCAGTGCAATGCTGTACATCTCGGGTCCTCTTGAACATAAATCTTAAATATAATGTACGCTAAGCTACTCGGTACTGCAATCGTATACACTCGTGTCATGACAGGTATATAAAGTAATGAAAGGTAATAAAATAGAAAACCGAATAGTACGCACCCTTTCTTCAGTCGACCACGTTTCCTTTTCTCAAGGGGTGCTGTCTCCTCAGGACTTGGCTCGCTGCTATTTTGCGTGGACGCGCCTGTTGTCTGCCGCTTCTGCTGGATACTGTTGGAAGTCGCTTCAATCTCCGAATCTTCTAATTCAAATGTCAATTCCATTTTATCAAGGCTGCAAGGTGAAGTGGTTTCATTTGGGATGATTGGTTCCTTGTCAGCAATGGTGGGTAATTCCAGTCTCGGTGTAACGACGGTTCACTTTCCTCTTCATTCAAGACAGCAGAGAAATCGTCAATTCCATCCTACCAGGGCGGATAGGAGAAGTGGTTGCTTCTTCTTCGGGAGCGTCATGGGACAGCCTCACCAGGCATTTCTTCTTTCTTGTTACTTCTTGCGTTGTTACTTTCTGCAAATCTACTGGAGCCTCAAAAGGACTGCTATTGATGACAAAGCAGTTTTCCTTTGGCAAATACACAACGCGGGGGCGGGTTGTTGGGCGTGGACTCCTCTCTCCCTCGTTGCTTGTCAATCGCCAACATCATACGCTGCTCAAATGTCAATTCCATTTTATCAAGGCTGCAAGGTGAAGTGGTTTCATTTGGGATGATTGGTTTTGTCTTATTCATTTTGAACACTAAATTATAAATAGCACCATGAATGAATGAATGAATGAATGAAAACAGTGTTTATTCAGTATTTTAAATATTTACAACATGATACACTTATAAGACATGGTTTAACCGTCTGCCTAGAGTTGGTCTTTCCAAAGAAATTAAATAAATAAATGAACAGTTTATTCTACTTTCCATTTTACATCTTCAATAATTAAAATTATCAGTTAGGTATTTGCGGTACCTGTATGCTTGCCTCTCAAACCAATAAAACTTACTCCAGTTTTTTCCATTCAGGTAGCCTAACATTTCTTCTTCACCAAGTAATGTAAATAAATAGCACCATCTCTCATGGTCTCTTCAAATTCATTGTTGAATCTGCAAAACAATTGGGAAGAAAATATTTCCCAGAGCTTCGTAGGCTTTAGTTGGTTCTCAAGGCTTAGAAGCAATCATGGAATCTCCACATACAACTTTGGAGTATTCACTCTCGCAGGGAAGATGAAAACGACGTAAGCTCATCTCTAAGGCGGAACAGATGAGCTTTTGTCTCTAGCTTTGAATAGGACTTAATAACATAACATAATTTCTAAAATAGTTATCTAGTTTTAATAACATAATTTCTGCCTCTGTACTGCATAGGTTTAGATTAATATTGCTAGATAAAATGTAGCTTTCTAAAATAATTCGGGCCATCCCGGTCCGATGAGCAATTACGTGGAACCGGTTGAAGAAAATACCTTTTTTTTTTAAAAAACGTCAAATGTTTGTTCCGCCGGGATGCATAAATTACCAAACTCTGTACCCAACGCTTCACTGTAGGCTTTGAAGTAGGTAAAAAGTTGGTAATCTTGTGCCATCATTCTTTCATTCGGCACAACAAGCAGCTGACGTCTGCAATTTTCACAGTTATGGTTTTTCAAGAACTTTTTAGTTAGAAAACCACAACAGTAGTAAAAGGCATTTTGTTCAACCGGTCCCACCGGCGTTTCAGTTTCTCCAAGTATTGGCATACTTCCAGCTCAGTTCCACAATCACCACCACTGCTTCGGTCAGAATAATTCTTCAACTTACTCACACAGACCATAGCACGTTCTAGCTTTTCTTCACAATTGCTTGAGCTTGTCAGCTTAGACATCGAAGACAAGGACAGCGCCTTGAGTCCCATCTGAAACTGTCTACCGGTTGGATGATCTGAACATCCGTGTTTCTGTCTAATTATCAAGAGCGTCTTGATTCAATAAACGAGTCTAGATTACACACTCCATAATTACACAACATATGCTCACTAACATGAGTAATGAGCGGATAATATCCGAATATTATTCAGAATCCAACCTCGTAAACAGTCCGGTTGCCGCGGACAATCAAGAAACTGTGACCCTGACAGATGCTTTAGCATATCTTGCAAAAACAACTAATGACGTGAGGAGGAGCTGAGGGCATAGCGATAAGATAGCTTGTCACTAGGGCTCGGATCGATATGCTCAATAAAACCTTTATTTATGCTCGATCGATTTCCAAAACGTGAAATTTATGCTTTTATATGCGCGAACCTCAAAAAAACCTGGAAATGTTTGAAAAATCCTTCTAATATCGATTCACGTGTTTATTTACTGTTTATTATTTACATCAAGCTTCTTTTTTGCTAAGTATAAGTTTTAAATAGCGTACCTACATATTTAAAAAGTATAAGCTACACAACGTGTAATTCACAAAGGATTCCTTTTACATTGGATGACAAGCATTTTTTCTAAATTCTCTGTGGTGAATGATTTCCTCAAGTCCGTCAATAAATTTTTCAAACTGGAAAAGGAGCGTTCCACATCAGCTGACACTAGTGGGAGGTACTTGAAGGAAGCCTCTTCCGATGGCGTCATGTTGAAATCCTCTTCAATTTTTTCACCTTTCAACATCAGCGACAAGTTGCGCGCAACCTCCCACCCAGGATTCCGTTCAATAGTAACATTGAACTTTTCTCTTATTACTTGCCCAGTTTTCCCTGGCCACTTTCTGGCTTTCTCAAGGGCGCCCACAATGAGTTCAACGGTTTCGGTGAGCTCTTTTCCCTCGAATACAAGGCTGGCGATCAGTTCGGGTATGAATCCCATGTGAGCTTTGATGAAAGTGAGCTTTGAGATGTCTGCCTTGTCTGCAAACGCTGCCTTGGCTGCTGCTATGTGCCTACTGTAAGATCTTTAGGTATTAATAATCTAACTTAAGTTAGTCGAGAATCACTTTTATTAGAACTGCTGCACAGTACCTCTTCTGAACAAGACATGTTAAACTGAAGATCAACACACACCCATTGGTGCCAACATAATAAGCTCAAATATGTCACATCTCCCTTTCTATCCATCATAATGATACATCTTAAATCATAAAGGCTAGTAATTACATAAAGAATCGTACAGAAACACAAAGTCTTGAAGGTGCGTAAAACAGAAATGAAACTAATAAAAACAAAACATAAGTTAAGCAATGTGAACAGATTAAACATCAGTACTGATCAGTAAGCAGGTTGACAATTTCAGCTAAAGTTGAAAACAGAAAGTCTCTCAGGAGAGAACATAGTCCTGTAAGTACCCAGGAGGTCTAACGTGCCTTCTCGGCCTACTAACTTGGCCTTCCTGTTCACTTGTGGGTGCGCTGCCACCACCCCCTGAAGTCACAGAGTGCTCTCCAACCCCCAAATCACCCTCATCAAATTCCCATTGATGAATCTCAGTGCGTCTCCTCAAAAATTTACTGTTCCTTACAAACTGCACTGTCGGTGGATCATTGTCACGTCGCACAAGATAGGACCGAGGACCTTTACCCAGCTGAATGACAACTCCTGGACCCCATCTGTTATGCTTAAAATCCCAGATAAGAACTTTATCCCCTGGAGCGAGAGGTGGCAACGTCTTCGCATTTTTGTCAAAGTATCTCTTTTGGTCCGCATTTTTTTTATCAAGTTTATCTTGGACACCCGGGACAATCGTGGGCTCCAAAAGCCGATGGTGAATCGGAAGTTTAGTCCTTAAATTCCGATTAAGAAACAGGGAAGCTGGGGACAACCCAGTATTGACAGAGTGGGGATGCTCTATAGTCAAGGAGAAATTCTGATAAGTCTCTACCAGAAAGCAAACTCTTCATCAAGTTTTTGACTATTGAAACCGCCTTCTCTGCTCGCCCATTACTCTGAGGGTACTTGGGACTAGTAAAAACCAAACGCATGTCGTACTTGATCGCAAATTGTTTAAACTCCCTAGAGTTGAACGGAACATTATCGCTGACGTGAATATCAGGAATTCCAAATTGAGAAAAAATCACTCTGATAACACTTTTACATGATTTGTCTCCAACCTTTTGCACCTCCACCCAGTTTGAATAGGCATCCACCACTACTAAGTAATCCTGCCCCCCAAACTCGAAAAAATCACTTGAGATCCTTTCCCATGGACCCCACACCTGACACCATGTAAGATCTTTAGGTATTAATAATCTAACTTAAGTTAGTCGAGAATCACTTTTATTAGAACTGCTGCACAGTACCTCTTCTGAACAAGACATGTTAAACTGAAGATCAACACACACCCATTGGTGCCAACATAATAAGCTCAAATATGTCACACTATCTTCATCAGACGTTTCAATGATAGCTTTCACGGCTTCCCAGTTTTCAGCATAGTAGAGAGCTGCTGACACCCAAGTTCCCCAACGAGTAAGAATGGGCTCAGGAGGCAATGCTAGGGTGCATGCAGCTCTGGGTGCATTGCTTTGAACGCTCTTACGCGGCTTGGGGCCTTAACGAAGATTTTCTTGACAGTTGAAATAATCTTGTTTGCACAGAGTGAAAGCTCACGCAGTTTCTCGGCGACTCGATGGACGCCATGGGCCAGGCAGGTTAAATGTACAAGTTTTGGAAACAGGTCCTTTAGAGTACTTCCACATTTCACCATGTATGGAGCAGCATCAGTGACCAGGGCGAGGACTTTATCCACATCTTCCTCCTGCTGCTCAACTGTTGGCCATATCAATCTTAGTGCTGATTGCACTGTTCGTGCGATGGTAGAATTATTTGCCGCCTCTAGCTCGCGACAGAGGACAAGATGGCCTCTCCCCGCTACGTCAGCACACAGTTTCCCGAAAATGACGTTCGCAATATACCGCCCGCAACCGTCAGTGGTTTCGTCCACTGAGACCCAAATTGGGAAGTCCCCTATATCCTCCCTGATGCTTTCAATTACCGTTTCGTATTCAGGTGTGACATAGTTTTTCCGAAGGGTCGATTCATGTGGCAATTCTTTTCCTGCAAAGTCCTTGAAGAGCGACCTGATTTCTTCATTTTGCAGCTTATACAGCGGGATGTTGGCGCTAACCAATGCTCTGCAAATTCGTGCGTAGAATTCATCCTTTTCGGGTTGTTGACTAGTTCCTTTCTTGATTAAAGGAGCATGGTTTGCTTCTTGGCTGCAGCATTCTTTTCTTGATTTCTCTTATGCGTAGGCGTTGACTTGTGTTGTACGAATTGGAAGAACTTGTTCACGGCGATCTGAAAAAGAGAAGAATAAGAAATTAGTCAAGGAGGATCTAAAATATACCGAGTTAAATGCATAGTTAGGTAAATAGACGCGTCCAATTTTTGAATTACTTTCTCAGTGCTTGCTAAATAGACCAGAGAATACAATTGGATTCCAGAAAATATCACCACCATAGAGGAAAAAATGTCTACAGGTTTTTTCTTAGAATAATGGCACAAGTCGGTTTCCGTCTACAGTTGAAGAATGTGGTGACTTTCTTCTATAAACTTGTTTTATTTTCTATTTATGCTGTAAAAAATGTGTTCCTCTCCAGTCAAGTCAAAAGAGTTCGTTATTTAATGGTGACTCCAAAATTTAGCCTAACTTTGAAATTTAACTTTAAATTTAGCCTAACTAGGTCAATAAAAAAAAATCACAACCCAAAATCGACATGTAAGTGACCTAACCATAAGTCGTTTTGGTTACCAAGGAACTTTTAAAATATTATTTTTATTCAGCAATAAGCCTTCCGCATGAATAACGCATCTGATTTTTGTACTCATCAGGAATACTTTCACTTCACTAAAAAACTAATGAAAGACGACGACTGACAATAAAAACAGATGCCAGATTTGATAAGACATTAATTTGATAAATGTCAAATTTTGAAAAGAGACTGGTGTTAAAACTATCGATAGTATCGATAGTTTTTGTAAAAACCATCGATACTATCGGAAACCGATACCGAAACCGAAACTTCGGAGAGAATCGGATATCGGACGCTTAATATCGATATTTCGATAATATTGGATATCGATATCACATCCCTAACGTGTATGATAGTATAATATTATTATATACGTTAGGGATGGGATAAATATTTTATTCCCAGTACTGTGTGTTAGCGAAGTTGTTTATTGTTAAATTTATATGTTTGTTACATTTGAATGTTTATTGTTAAACGTAAATGTTTGTTAAATTTGAAGGAGGCAAAACGAATTGAGTGTAGCATCCATACATCGACCACATGTCGACAGGAAGGCTACGGGTAAATTGTGTCGGGAGGTTGGCAAGACTGTAGGCCTTCTCCCCTTCCTCAGTCCTTCTTTTGTCACGTTGTAAGTCGCTTCGACAGGCCCTTCGACCCTACCTGCCCTAACCTTCGGGAACTACAGTAGGGTTTTCTGTGCTACACACATTTCAGGTGTTCTGTCAGTTTCTGTTTAGGAACATGGATGTGTTGTGACTAAACTTGGAAGATCCACGTCGGAACTCCTCTGTGGTTGATTGGACAAAGTGTTGGAAGCAGCGTTATCTCCCCAGGATCACTTGTTTTCTTCTACATACAACTGTAAGTACTTGTTAGTGAGATGTTATGATGCATTTTAATCAACCTTTTCAATGTGTTCTCTACGTAGTAAACATCTTGAGAGATACGAATTAGATCACTCGCGACGAGGTTGTGGAAACCCATTTCAATAAAAACCGGAGGTATAGAGTGAGAGAGAGAGTCTATTTCCACGAAAATAATGAATACAATAATTGTATTCGTTATTTTCGTGGAAATAGACTCTCTCTCTCACTCTATACCTCCGGTTTTTATTGAAATGGGTTTCCACAATTATTGTTAAATCGATTTCGACTGTTCAGTTCATGTTTGTTACTGATGATGACCTAATCGTCGAAATCGATTTAACTATTGTACTCATTATTTTTGTGGAAATAGACTCTCACTCTATACCTCCGTTTTTTATCTAGAGAGATGCTGTATTGCTACAATTACTAACCCTGTATTTGAAAACCTTTCAAACTAACCAACCTCTCGTAAGTACATTTCATTCATGGTCATGTTGACTGCTCTGTCCTGTTAGAAAAAAAACGCCTCAACTCTAAATACCTAATTGTCAGAAATCAGTGAAAACTTCGAATTTGTTGACTGCAAAAATTCCCGCAACCCCACTTTTTGGTAGGACATCGATTGATGTTCAGTTAGATCGAAGACTGACTTATCCCTCAAATAAGTTTTTTATATCGATTTGCGACAATTTTTCCTGTCGATTTCTGTCCGGTTTTTCGAATGTTTGTTAAATAAAAATACCTCAAATCGAGTGAAGGCAAATAAAGGTGAATTTTTTGGAAGGACTTTGTTGCAAAACACGCTGAAATCACTTGTTAATGGTGTATAATACGATTTCATCATTACGTACGTAAAACGCCTTCCTTTGAAACACCTCAAACAAGCCATCTGAAGCCAACGACAATGGGTTTTCAGCGAGGTGAGGCTTAACAAATAACATCAAAGTTTGCTAGTTAAGGTGTTTCTACTAAACAATCATGCAGTTGAGGCGCAGTCATAGAAATATCAAGAAATTCTTATAAATTTTCATTAACTTGAAAACCCCATTTTCGACAATTTTGGATTTAAGGCGTTTTTCATTAGCTGTTTCCCTGCAAGATCTGTTTTCACGCTGGTTCAGGTATCTTCCCCTCTAATTTAAATCCGAGTAATCTCTATTAAGTCAAACCACATGTCATTTCCACTTTCGCCTAACGAGTCGTAACAAGTTATTTATCTCATGGATTCTGTAATAGAAACGGTCAAATGGATGTCCAACTCCTGTTTAAACGTATTTTAGAGAATGGCGACCAGGGTCAATAGTCAATCAATAGTATACAAACGTAGTTGAAAATTGTCTATTTCCATTAAAATTTGAGTAGAGTGTTAAATCGGTTTCGGTGAACCATTTTTTATTTTTTTTTAATGTAGTGGGAATATGTCGGGTCTGGCGTAGTGTGCCATAAGTGTACCCAAAAGTGCACTACTATGACAATTACGAAAAAAAGCAGATTGTCGCTTTTGGCCTGGTGTTAAGGGTGTAACTTCATCGAAAGTATCAAAAATGTTTTGAATGTTTATTTTACCATTATAATGTTCGAATGGAACTTGGAGAAGGCTTTGTGGTTACTTGACAGCCTGGTAGGTCTACTCTGTTGCATCCTGCACTTCTTCGCTCAAGTTTAGTGGTTTAAACATGATTAAATCATGTTTAAACCACCAAATTTTGTCATCAGATAGAATCAGATTATGAAAACGTTTTTGTTTCAATCGTTTCAATTTTCGTGTGGTTAGGTCACCTCAAGAGGAAGTCGGCGCAGCAGTCAAGGCGCAAGTCATCTTCAGTTCTACATTAATTTTCGGTGGTCAACTGCGTTCATCTGGAAAGGCGCCTCGAGTGGAACGACCGCCTTTGCATTTTAGATTTCTTTTCCCTTCTTCCAGTTTTATTCATCGAGTAAAACCAAGTTCTTCTTGTCCTTCGTCGACTTTCGAAGTCGAATCATGCCTTCATCCGGCTTGATAAGATGCAAAGGGGTCGACAGCGAAGCTTTGTTGTCCTTTAGAAGTCAGGGGTTGTTCACTGACGTGAAGTTCTTGATAAACGGAAAAGAATTCGACGCTCATAAGGTAGTTCTTGCGAGTAGGAGCGATGTGTTCCAGGCCATGTTCACCAGTGGGTTAGCTGAGTCGAAAAACGACGTTACCATCACTATTAGTGACGTCGATGAAGACGCTTTCAAGGCCTTCATCGAGTACATGTACTCTCGTAATGAATCACTGGTGGCAGCTCGACCCGTCGATATGTTGATGTGTGCGGATAAGTACAACGTGAGATCTCTTCTTCTTGATTGTGATAATTATTTCATCTCAAAGATAGATGGGGACACTATTTTCGATTATATTGACATTGCTGAAACATTCGGTCGCAAGAAAATCAAGGAGAAAATCTTGCAGTTTTTCAGGGATCACCTCCTTTTCATGCTGTACCACCACGAGTCTTGGCCCAAGTTGAGGTACCGTTTTGACACGTTGACGGACATTATCGGATCGTATTCTCACTTCACTGCCTACCACGAGTTTGCGATGGAACGAATCCACTGGGAGGATTGTAACCAATCTACTCGTACTATAATGAAGGACAGACTGTCTTTGCATGCTGGCAATAGGAAGTACTCATTCATGTTGGAAATTGACCAAAGTGTGGAAGGAATGTATGTGATAGGCATCCTCGATATCGTCGAAAAGGACATCACCTCCGTTACAATGTACGTTTGGCTTGAAATTGAGTGGGAAGGCGAGTTCGTTATGCGCGACAAAATGTCAATACGTTGGTCGAAGATCTGTACATGTGATACCGGACATTTGAACGTCGAGTGTTGGAGGTGCGTCGAAGGCACAGTACCAACGAAGATCAGCGGCCCCCTTATATTCGTCATCTCGAAGAAAAATATTTACGATAAAATCTTGACTATCAAAGTCGGTATGTCATCCATACGCCCTCAGTCGTGTTCAGGCGGTAACGCCATTTTGGATGGAACAACCTACAGCGTGCCCTTGTCGAAAGTCGACAACCCCGCCAATACTTCTATCATAGGATTTCGTGAAGATTTCGACTTCATGTGGGACGAACTTGAAGAGCCGCTGACTGTTGACAACGCTGCTTCTACTCTGTGTCGAATTTTAGACGCGCCAGCTGACCAACGGGATGAAATCAAGACTGAAATAATGAGGAATCAAATTTGCCAATTCATTAAATTCCACTCTGGTGAAGTTACCAAATCCAAAGACTGGGCGGTCTTCAAGTCGCGTGATGAACTACTACGAGAATTGTTGGTGGAAATCGCTCAGTAATACGTTCTGTAATGTTCCTGTCTCTACGTCGCCCAAGAAACTACACGAAGAGGAAAATATAGTGAAGTAGGTCTATACAAATTCTATCCCCCTTCATTATAAATGTTAATCCTGCGCTCAAACTCATGCAGACCTTATACACTGGGCGTCATTCAGATAAGGATAGGGATTTTTTTTTCAATTGTTAATAATATTATCTTAAATGTATTATATTTGTTATGTATTTTGTGTCCAATGTGGGGAAAACCCAGCGTGCCAATAAATCGCCCATTCCATCGTGGAAGGGTGTGAATTCCTATCGAATACTCACTCACTAATTATATGTTTATCTCTCATTATTTTGTATATTATATATTATCTCTCACTATTTTGTATGCCATCAGCCAGGCCTGCGTTCAAAAAACGTTTTGCACAATTCGTGACCTGAAGCCGAAAATGACCTCAACATTTTCGTATTATTCAAAAAACTTGCTTCTATATTTCATAAGTTTTTGCTGCCTAATGTTTACCCCATTTTTCAAATCAGTGGAAGTGACCAGAAAAGAAAAAAAATTTTGTTTGTCTCCAACACCAAAATCAGGTCATGTTTCGAAAAGAGGGTGATGTGACGAAATACAGTCATATACAAATATAGTCATTTTCGGTTTCAGCGCACCAAAAGTCAGAACGTGAAAAATAGCGCAGAATGTTTTTAAGCAAATAATTTTTCGCAGGCCTTTTTTAGTGTTATACATCTCTTTATAGTGGTATATATCCTATTTTGTAATGTGTTATTAGTTTTTTTTTCATAATAGGGAATAAAGCGTTGAATAAAGAAAGTGTTGAATAAGTACATTATACTTTACATTATACTTATTCAACACATTCTTTACTCAATGCTTTTTTCATAATGTTATATATATATAACATATATATATATTCTGACAGAAGAAACGTTCACTCCTGGCTCTAATAAATGACATTGTTGTAAACCCGCCAGTAGACAATAGTCCTTTCTTTTGAGACTGTTAGCTAAAAATTCCTAAAGCCTAATACTGTTTTTTGTAATACATTATGAAAGTTTCAAGATTATTTATTGTTAATTTTCTATTTTTTGTTCAAGTTTTCAATGTTTAAAACCACCTCATTTTTTGACCTAAAACACAAATTTGACAAAAAATGGTGCCTAATTGAGATTTTTCGACTTCGGATGTACTCGTATTATATTTGTGAGATCCTAATGACTGATCGGAAATCAATTGTATTGGACGTTATAAACTAAGAGACTGATTTATTGTTATTGATATATCAAAAATAAATACGAGCATCAAGCCAAAAAAGAGTTGCCGTATCAGTGGCCATAATAACATTTGTTATGTTTACAATCATTTAAGAAAATATTGGCTGACATGTGAACTAGACAGATGTATACTTGTTCAGTTTGTGGATTTGAGATCAATTTATAATTTAAATTATAATTTTGAATTAGAAGTAATATTAGAGCTGAAGAGAAGATTAGCAACTATATTTGAATGTACATTGATTCGTTCCATTATTCAAGTAATGTATAGCGCTCGTATTGTATAGTGTTCGTCCAAGTGACTTTTTCGTTTCGTTCACCCCGGTATCAAAGTTTATTCATTTTTTTAATTGACTGATTAGGGATATTAGTTGACTGATTCATTTGATCTCGATCACCTGAGAATTTGATTTGTAAGAATTGTTGGAGCTGACTTAACAATAATGTTATAAATGACCGGTGTATTATACAAAATAGCTGAGTTATGTTAGCGACTAACTTCCCACTGTGGGACGCCAAGAGTGGCCTTTTGTTGATATTGTCAAAGTAACTCGAGCCATGACCAAGATTGCCTTTTGTTGATATTGTCAAAATAACTGCAGCCCATGTTTACCGAACTTCTTGTTTCAAGCAACGTTGTATATTTGTTATACATATTTTGCCTGTAATACACTTCTAGAAGACGGCCATGTCACGAAAACTTGGTTTCAACTTCATGTCGGACGCCCCGCTGACTGATATTGAGGGGATCATGAAGAAGAGTACGTTGACTTCAGACTTGACAAAGCTTCATAAACTGCCCAATGCACTGTCAAGGAATAAGACTAAGGTTTGTGTCAATTTAAGTATACTCTTTAATTAACATCAAGACACTTTTAAAATCAAATTTTAATTTTTGTGTTGTGGATTTCAATTTTTTAATTTTATTTATCTATTTTTGTTTTTGTGCTTTGTGGATCCATGTACAATATTGTCTACTGTAGGGTATCAGTACCTTCACGACCAATTTGCATTTGATTTTGTGTTTATCTAATTTTTGATTTCTAATCTGAATCCTTCAGGAGAAACCGAAACCTCGCCTGCTTCCCCCTGAAGTTCTGACCGATTTGAAAGTCCTGCGCATGCGTTCAGTCCTCGACACCAAAAGGTTCTACAAACGGAGCAGTTTGAAGAGCATGACCAACGATATTCAGGTACTTATTATTAATATTATTGTGCATCTCCATATAAATCCATTGTCTTCAAGCGTGTCCGTGTATTTGTGAACACTAAAAATGTTGCTATCGTAGAAGGGGGTAAGAATGCGACAGATTTTATGGGGTTTCATGGTTCTCAAGGTGAGAGAATTGATCGATTTTTCTGCAATTTTCACCATACAAACTGGACTATATGAGGAAACTTCCCTCTAAACGTGAAAGCCGTACCACTTATCCTTCACCCACAATAAATTGTCAAAGTTGCCCTTTTACCGTAGAGCCAACTACCGAGTCGTCTTTTGTACGTCCTCGTTTGAAATCAGTAGGATAAAATGTACAAAATCCACCAGAACTCGTACCTTCCCAAATAAAAACTTACTCTTCAGCAGGGTTCACCGGCGTGCGGAAACGCGTTCTGCCCGCTGATTGGCTGTGCTAGGGGGTGGTGATTTTTTCCGGAGTGGCACTTTTGAGACCGGTGTACAGATCAGTAAAATCAGATATTTTCGGTAATTCTGCAGACCACCTGCGCTGTTGTCACATCATGCTTAAAATGTTGACAGACAAAATTTAATCATGATTAAAATTTTATTCATAATTCCTCATTCATTAATGAAAGCAGTGTTCTCAAACGTCTGGCACATCAAACATCTTAGCTCCTTAAACAACAGTAGTGGTCTTTGCGGAATTCCGGAAAATATCTGATTTTTCTGATATGTACGGCCGGTCTCAAAAATGCCATTGAGGTTTATACATAAATCGAATTCGTACTTTGAAATTTAGGTTTGTTCTAACAAAAAAATCCGAAGAACGATATTTTTTATATTATATATATTAAAGTAGGTACCTATTGATATTTTTCAACGATATTCCTATTTTGATATCTTTTTAAAATATCAATAGTCTATACCTATATCGACTGTTCTCGGATAGTTGCATCCCTAACACACAAAGCTGGTATCAGTGGCCCGAGGAGGGAGGGAAATAACTCTCTGCTGCTATGAATATGGTATGATCCGAGGATGAAGAACGAACTCTATTTATCCCTTGATGTGTATGTAGTTAGGTGAAGGAACACGGAATTTCACATTCTTAACCTATGTTTGTATTGTTACCCCATTCTACGATACTGCTTTTGGATGCTACTCTGTAGACACACCTAAGAAAGCAAAAAAATCACATTTTGCGATATTTGATTGATCTGTTGATTAAATAACCTTGATGTCCAGTATATGACAAAGGGAATGACAGAGTTTTGACGAGTAGATAAAATGTATAAAATATATTATTGAGCGTTTCTCATGGTCGTTTGGGGAGGCTCTACTGATCTGGTGTACTTGAATCACATATCCCAAATCTGGAAGGCCCCATGGCAACATCCCCAATGACAGCCTGAATTTAGAGTTTTAGTCGAATAGCATCACGGAGAATTTGAACTGCTCAACTAATTATGGTGATGCTAGGGGTGAAATGAGGAGAATATCAAAGATCGAGACCCAAAATCAATTTTTGCTCGAATTCATACAATTTTGGTATTTTTCCAGGTTGGAAAAGTCGTCGATGCCCCAGCGGATTTCTTCTCCGGCCGCCTCACTAAAAAACAGAGAAAAGGCACATTAGTCGACGAACTCCTCGCAGATCAAGAGTTCAAGAAAGAAGTCAAGAAACGCTACGTCAATATCGTCACCAACAATAAGCAACGGTTCAAAAAGGCTTTCAGGCAGATTCAACAAAAGGACCACTTGGCTCAGAAAAGACTGAACAAGGAACAAAAGCAGAAGAAGAAGAAATGACTGCCTTTTACACAAACTATTGTTATTACTTAATTATATTATACTTTTCAGTATAAACTTTATCTTTTCAATACTTTCCTTACAAAACCATTTATTGAGTGATTGAGTGGGGATATACAGGTGAATTTTGAGCCTTCTTGAACACGTGATTGTGTTATTCAGATTACATCTAAACTCAGCTATAAGATTATTCAAATTAAGTAGCCTCAAACTGCTACTGTTGGAATTTTAAGTGATAATATAAGAACCCAATTTTGAAATTGAAAATTTTTTATTGTACATAGGACAAGTCCCTCATAGTGTACATCAAATGACGTCGATAAGATTATGACGTTATAACAATACAATAAAATTATAAAAAAAAGGAAAGACGGAAGTGAATACAAATTGAAGTAGATAGGAAAAGAAAGGGATATGAGAAGAGATTTATGTCAAGGGAATGTAATTTAAATTTTAAAAAACCTGTGTACCGAAACCCACCAACTTTTCCAAAACGTTATTAATAATCGATAGTGTCCACAGATTGTTGGTTTCTCAACCTTCCTGTTCTAGCTGTGACATAAACCAAAATTTGGTTTATGACGTCACAGCTAGAAATCAGTAGACAATTCAGTATTTAATATTGGTATTTCCCCAACGCTTTATTATTTTCTGTCTAGTCAAACTTATTTGTCAAAAAGCCAAATATGCCAATTAAACGATTAATAACAACTGAGAGCGAAGTCAGTTTAAAAAGGTAGTTGAAATGAAATGAAAATACGGTTTATTCCTCCAATAAACTTGGATAATTGAAAAAGAAAATACGACTGCAATGTTGCTAAATGTAAAACAAAATGTACCTACCTATTTAAACAAACAATAAATGAATTGGACAAAGACAAATGAAGTAGAATTTCCCCACTACAAGGAGCATTAGGTACGTTCCGTGCTGAGTGGGGGAGCGTTGACTGAAAATAAATGAGATACAGATAACATTCACTCTATATTTACAAATTAAATAAATAAAGACATTGCGATTCTTTCAAAGTTATCTATCTACCTAGACATAAATGCTGGAAAAGAAAGTCTCGCTTTCTTCATATCCCTTAGTGATAAGCCAACTAAACAGTGTTCTTTTATCAACAGATCTGGAGGATGTTGTTGGGTCAGACAGTGATGAGGGAAGTACTCTGAGTAGAAATGGCGAGCGGTTAGAAATGTGGCGACGGGTACCGAGCAAGCGAGAAAAAGGGATTGGAACAATCGGTTGAGTGGCGAGTCGGAAACCATAGCCAGATTGTGTGGGGTTATAATATGAGAATTGAGCAGGAGGTTTATGGAGATACATTAGTACAGACTGGAGAAAGAGCTGATTGAGAATAAATTACAGAGGAAAATCTGCTGGGTTTGGAGGCTATTATTTTCAGGATAGTTTTTTTTAGGACTTTGCACCAGGGACTTGTAAATGCCCACCAAAAACTTCAAATTGGCACACTTCAAAATTGACACAACTTTTGTAATAATTTTAGACATTCGATAAAAAGTGCTGTACCCCAAATGACAACCCGAATGTGTTCATTTTGTCTTCTGATTATTTATTTTTCTTAACTGTACTCCTGAAAGCCACGGTTTTTGACATTGCGGGAGCGTATGCTCGCCGTCATTGATGTCTATTTTTCTCATTTTTTGATTCATTGAAGGACATTTTATACATTTTCAACATAGCTCGTAGGATATTTGTGTATGAGCCACGCTCAAGAGGTCAAAGAGACGCACTTTGCCGACCTCTGGTTTAGACCACTGTCTTTTGGGTCCCACTGATTCAGGAAATAGGATTACAAATGAAGTAGAATATTTTGAGTTTGTTCGAGAAGGTTCTCCCTGAGTAGGAGTTATTGGGTAAACAGTTTTTCAGAACAGTATATTGAATCAGCTGTTTTGAAAGCTTGAGTTTGATTCAGGCTGTCCTGAAATGTATGGTTGTATGAAAGTTCAGTATGTGCTTTTGAACAAATTTTCAATACCTGTAGACTTTTTTTCAAAACAATTAAAACTGGTGTGCTTACATAGCAAGATTCGTAAAATTCGAGTATTTAATTTACAATAAATCCTCTGCCCATTTAATATGTACAATTTAAAACGAACAATTTGAAGTTTACCAGACAGAAGATGCTCCTTGGCACTTTCCATAATCTTAAGTCAATAGGGAAGCTTGCAACTTTCAAAACGCCATATCTCGAAAACAGAACAGCACAGTAGTTATACATACAAATTTGATACTAAGCTTTGTACGACTAGTCGTTCGTTCAAAATCAAAATGGCGCGACGGTAGGATCGGGAAAAATCATCAACATGAGCGTGAATCAAGTGGCAGGACTTCAGGCCAATTTTCATACAGGGAGTCATCACGAGTACAAGTTCAGCATTGAAACCAAAGGGTCAGCGCTACTTATACAAGGTAGTTGTTATTGACGAAGACAACTAAACAGTAAGTCAACTCATTGTACTCTAAACAGAAATTCAAAATCACGGGCTAATCTTATAATTTTTCCGTCGCAAATATTCTAGATTACTTTCTGGACCTCTTTTCTTGTAGGTACCTTCAAACCTACCTCTCCGCTTTTTGTCAAAACCTTTAACAAGGTTTGTAGCTGGGTTAGCTCTTCTTACATACCAGTGTAGCGGTTGTAGAGAACGTAGGTACTTGTTCTCTGAAGGAGCGACAATAGAATGGAGAGTTCAGGTGGTTGTTCAAATTCAAGCGGACATCTACCTACCCGAAATTGCACTCTCTGGAGGACACCCACCATCCACGACCCAAAGTCCAGAATGCACAGCGTTGGGTAGAGACAAGAAACAAATCCGGACTAGTAAAAATTTTATCGTTCAAGTTACGATCGCACAATTCGTATTATAAACAATACTGACTAACCTCCGTGACAATTGACTAGGTACTGACAAATGACAATCATCTTCATCTGATGAAAACCCACAAATTTTTAACCACACCTGCATACACATGTAGTCAGTCCTAAGTCTGTAAGTGGGAAGGAACTTTTGTGGTTTTTGTCGGGAGCGGGACCTTTTGCAATATGTTCGGATACCCTTCAGGATCACGAGAAAAAAGTCCCACTCGCGCCCAGTTGGGATAGCAAAGATTTCCTGGAAAAACTGGAGATTTTCTGCGAAATGTTTGCACTAGTTTTACTTTTCGGCTAAAAAAGCAGTTACGCAGCCTCTTGGCGAAAAAAGTTATGCGTTCCTTTTTTGAAGTAGGTGTGGAGGGTGCGACAAAAAACAGCGCTCTTAGCGGATGTTTTGAGAATTAGCTTTTGGTTTCAGTTTTTTCTCTGTTCCACGTTCAAATTCTTCTTCCCTTTTGATAATAGATAAGGTTTCAGTTTTTACTCAGTTGGTTCGGTTGATTTGATCTCCACATTTTCGCGTTTTATACAAATTGTTAAATTAAAGTTAGTTCGAGATTTTCGAGTGTTTTGTATATGTTCTCGTGCGGTATTTGTACTAATAAAGACTAAGAAAGGTGTTAATACTGGTTTCGTCTACTTTACTTGGCTCCCGATTGCCTGGTCTTCAAACCTTCTGATAAGACCCACACCTCAAAACTTTCATGTGAGATATCCTGTTGTATATTCTTAACATAGTGGCATCCCTTGTGGGGAACTTAATTGATTGAAGCCGGCAAACATGTCCAAGGAACAAACCAGTTTGTTGAAGAAGTTGAAAGCTACAAGAGCTCAAGTAAGACGTCAATTCACCTTAGCCGTAACTAAAATACAGGACACTCTTGAAAAAGGAGAAGCTACTGAACAATTGAATGAAGAATACGCATTGCTTCAAGAAAAGGCATCGAGATTATTCAAGATAGAGGACTCGGTGGCTGAAACTTATCTTCAAATTGAAGCTGATGATGAAGAAATGAGCAAGGAGTTCGAAGAAGCTGAACACTACAGAGACCTTCACACTGTAACAGTTTCAAGGTATGATGCAGTCATAAGGAAGAATAACGTTGATGTTAATTCAGTTCAATCCTCCGCTAGGTCTGGTGACTCCCATCAACTATCTAGAACTAGGCTGAAATTACCTCAACTGGTCCCGATCGAGTTTGATGGCAATTTGAGGAACTGGATAGCTTTCTGGGCTGTTTTCAAGCGTATTCACGAGAGTGACGAGTTCGATGATGGGGAAAAGTTCCAGTATTTAATCATGTATACAGCGGAGGGATCTCCCGCCCGTGAACTAGTACAAAGTTTTCCGCCTTCGGCTGGAAACTATAATAAGGCAGTAAAGCAACTCCAATCTCGTTTTGGCAGAGAAGAACTCCTCATTGAGCTTTATGTACGAGAATTGTTGAGTTTGGTCCTTTTACAGGCCAGAGGAGAGGGTTTTCAGTCAGTACGTTCCCTCTATGACCAACTTGAAACTCAACTGAGAGCTCTTGAAACTTTAGGCGTTGCTAGAGACAAATACACCCATCTCTTGACCCCCCTTATCGAGTCTGCCCTCCCAGAACCAATACTGAAAGAATGGGAACGCAGCATAACATTGGCGGTGGCTCCTGTGGCGGAGAGGGAGGAAGCAATCCATTTGGAGAATGATAAGATGCAACGCCTTCTGGGTTTTCTAAAACAGGAGGCAGAGAGTGAGGAGCGGATGAAATTGGCTCGTCATGCATTTTCAGATTGTGAGACTAAATCCTCTACGAAGAAGAACACTTTCTCTACTAACAAGAGTGACATAAGGGATAAAATTGCTTCTAAATCCAGAGTGCCAACAGCTGCTGGGCTGGTCAATGTTAAGCAACAAAAGGCAACTGCAGCCTGTGCCTTTTGTGATGGTTCATCCCATGAATCAGCTGATTGTTTTACAGCTCGAGAAAGGCCTCTAGATGAGCTCCGTGACGTCATGAAGAGAAAGGGTCTTTGTTTTTTCTGCCTCAAGCGGGGACACTGCCAGCGCACTTGCCGAGCTTCAGTGCGATGTATAATTTGTTCAGGACGACACGTTCCCCTACTTTGCAAGGATCGGAAACAACAACCTGCCAAGGGTAGCCCCTCTAAGGAACCAGTGGAACACACTCTGTCTAGCTCCTCTTTATTTAAGACTCCGTCTAACACAGGCACTGTTTCTGTCTTGATGCAGACTCTGAGGGTGCGTATAAGAGGTTTTCCAGGTCTTACTGCACGAGTTCTGTTTGACTCAGGTTCCCAGCGCTCCTACATAACAAAAGAGTTGGCTGGCAAGATGAAGGGTGTTCCAATTGGAGAAATGGAGTTAAAACATGCTCTTTTTGGAGGTAGTGTTTCAGGAACCAAGAAACACAAATGTTACAAATTACGAATTGAAGGGTTAGATGGTAAATATGCTTGTAATTTTGATGTGTTGGATTCCGATTGCATCTGTCAGGCAGTTCCTTCAGTTCCGGTTGGTGAATTGTTGGAGGAGCTGAAGCAACAAGGAATAAAGCTGGCAGATCTACAGGGAGGTCCCATTGATGTGTTGATTGGGGCTGACGTCATTGGGAACCTTTTGTCAGGACGGAAAATTGAGATGGAAAATGGACTTGTGGCCATCCATACCCACCTAGGGTGGACTCTGATGGGTAAGATTCCCAAGGCGGTTGATAACTTCTGGTCTCACATCAGTCTGTTTTCAAAAGATTTCTCTGTGCAGGACCTGTGGAGACTGGAAGCAATTGGGATTGAGGACTCGTCCCAAGTCAAGTCCAAGGAGCAAAGAACCCTGACAGCCAGGGAACATTTCAGGGAGACTGTAAGGGTATTAGATAATGGCCGTTACCAGATAAAGCTGCCCTGGTTGGAAGACCATCCTCCACTACCACGGAATTTCAACCTGGCCATGAGGAGGTTTGAGTCAACAGTCCGCAGACTTAAAGCAACAGGCAATGAACTCAACTACGCAAAAATTTTTGAAGATTGGCTGCAGGCAGGGATAATTGAGGAGGTTCCCAGGGAGGAGTGGGATGAAGGGCATTACTTGCCTCATCGCCCTGTATATAAACCTGGAAGTACAACGCCCATTCGACCTGTGTTTGATGCGTCAGCCAGAGAGAGGGGCCATCCTTCACTTAACCAATGCTTGGAAATTGGACCAAACCTGATAGAACTGATTCCACGGATGTTAGTCCGTTTTAGAAGACATAGGATTGGGATCATTGCAGATATAAGGAAGGCTTTTCTTCAGATTTCAGTAAACCCTGACGACAGAAACTTCTTACGATTCATTTGGATGAGAGAAGATGGGCAGACACGTATTTTTCGACATGCACGAGTAGTCTTTGGTGTGTGCTGCAGCCCATTCTTGCTTGGTTCAGTACTTGATCACCATCTGAATCTCTGTCTACAGAAAATAAGAGAGGGAAAGTTACCTTATTCTGAACCAATCATCCAACTGCTACAGGAGTGCCTTTATGTTGATAATTTTGTGAGCAGCCTCAATAAACAAGAAGATATCGACACTTTTGTCAATCAGGCAAGTGAAATTTTTAAGATTGCCTGTTTTGACCTACGTGGCTGGACGTTCTCAAACCCTAGCCACACTGAAAGCTCTAAAACTGCAGTACTTGGCATTCTATGGGATGAGAAGAAAGATGTGCTCCGGATAAAGGTGCCAAATTATGAAGATCTGAGATCTGTTAAAGTCACCAAAAGAACACTGATGTCCTCTACACAACGACTATTTGATCCTATTGGCATCACTGCACCAGTGTCTATTACACCAAAAAGACTTGTACAGGAAGCATGGAAAGCTGGTGGTGAATGGGACACACCTGTTGATAGTGTATCTTCTGACATCTTCATCAATTGGTTAAAAGAGATCAACTGCCTGGAGGAAATAGAATTTTGTCGGTGGTTGAGCAACTATGAAGAGGACAGATCAACTTCTACACTTCACATATTCTGTGATGCAAGTCAAACAGCATATGCAGCCGCAATATTTCTTCGAGTTGAGAGCAAGGGAAATGTGATTGTCAGACTAGTTGCTGCAAAAGCCAGAATTGCTCCTATGGATCGCATTACTATTCCCCGCCTTGAACTCCTGGCTGCTACGGTGGGAGCTCGTTTGTGTCACCACCTTGAGGATGTGTTGCCCATGGTCAGCGCAAAATATTACTGGAGTGACTCTATGACCGCCCTCACTTGGATAAAAAAAGATGAACCTTGGGGAGTCTTTGTCAGGAATCGTGTGGAAGAAATAAGAAGACTGTCAGATCCTGCCTGTTGGAACCACGTACCTGGTTCAGAGAACCCAGCTGATCTCCCTAGTAGAGGCTGCTCCCCAAAGGCTTTAGTTCAGTCAAAATGGTGGGAGGGACCACAATGGTTGCGGCTACCTATAAATGAATGGCCATCAGTTACAGCCAATGTCAATGAAGAGGAGGTCATGCAGGAACAAATGAAACGCATCACTGTTATCTCTCTGGACTTTTCTCTCAGTGAACAGCTACTGAGTGAAAGCATTAGCCATTACTGGAAAATATTGAGGGTGGTTGGATGGATTGTTCGCTTCAGAAAGAATGCCCAAAGGGGAGTTGTCAGATCAAGAGGAAGTCTAAACTTGAACGAGCTGAACATTGCAGAGAAATGGATCATACGGCTGGTCCAACAAGAAGCATTTCAAGGAAGCAGCAAGGTACATATCCAGAAATTGAAACCACAGGAATCTGAAGATGGACTTCTACGTTTGAGGACCAAGATTTGGGCCAGAAAAGACACCGAAGATTTTCGTGCACCTATGATTTTGCCTTCAGACCACCCCATTGTTGAGCGTCTGATAATGCACATTCACTGCCAAAATGGCCATATAGTTGGTCAACATTTGCTAAACGTGCTTAGAGAACGGTTTTGGCTCATTAAAGGGAGACGCACTGTACGCAAGGTGATATCAAAATGTCTCATATGCAAACGTTATGCTGCTGAAAATTTGACTGCAGAATCTCCACCACTGCCACAGGACAGAGTGCGGGATGCAAAGGTATTTGAGGTGACTGGAACAGATTATGCAGGCCCTCTGTATCTTGCTGATGGCACCAAAGTTTGGATTTGTTTATTTACTTGCGCCATATACAGAGCTGTCCATTTAGACATTGTGAATGCGCTCACCACTGAGTCGTTCATGTTAGCATTCAGGAGATTTGTTGCAAGACGTGGTCGCCCTTCAGTCATGTACAGTGACAATGGTACCAATTTCCGGGGAATGAAAAATGCCCTTGATCACGTTGATTGGAATGAGATTCTTAAGTACAGTCACAGTCACCAAATTGAATGGCGTTTTAACCCCCCTACTGCAGCCTGGTGGGGTGGATTTTGGGAAAGGATGATTGGAGTTTTGAAATCTCTTCTCCGGAAGAATCTTGGACGTGCTTCTCTAAAGCACGACGAGTTATACACAGTTATTTGTGACTGCGAAGCACTGATAAACTCCAGACCTATCACCTATGTTTCTGAGAATCCTCAAGACCCAACACCCATCTCACCACAGATGTTTCTTCAGGAGTTGAGAGAGATAGGAGTCCCTGATTGTGATCAGATAGATACTGCAAGTCTGAGTCGTCGTCTCCAGCATAGGCAAGCTATCCAGGAAGAGTTGCGCCAGCGATTTCGGGCAGAGTATCTGGGCCAGCTGCGATTGATCTCTGACAAGAGGGGAACATCAAGAGAGCCTGTTGTTGGGGAACTGGTCCTCATTGGAAGCGATTCATCCCGACGTTTGAGCTGGCCGCTTGCTGTGGTAGAAGAGACGGTTCGGGGCAAGGATGGTCACATTCGTGTGGTGTACCTCAGGACAGCTGAAGGAAGACTATGCCGTCCTATTCAACGCATTTTTCCGCTAGAGCTTGGATGTGAACTTGACCAGGGAGGAGAAGAGTCTGCACCAGACCCTGACAAGACTGTGGAGGATCCAGCTGCAGAGGAATCTGGATCTGAACTGCAAGACACTGTGTTACAACAGAGGAAGATTCGTGGAATCTACACCAAATGTGGCCGTGCAGTTAAGTTGCCAGTGAGGTATCAGTGAAATTAAGTGGCCAGTTTGGCAGATGATGCCCTATTTTGGTTCTGTATGTTTAATTTTGCTGAGTTGAACTGAATTGTAATTAGTATAGTATTGTTTCATTTGTTAGAATGTATTTTCAATTGTATCGTTTTCTGCATCGTATTTCAAGTTTGATCAATCTCTAAGTGTAGGGCTTAACTGGTGACTTGTTATTGATTTAACTTATTGATTTGCTTTCAAATCAAGGTGGGAGTATGTGGAGGGTGCGACAAAAAACAGCGCTCTTAGCGGATGTTTTGAGAATTAGCTTTTGGTTTCAGTTTTTTCTCTGTTCCACGTTCAAATTCTTCTTCCCTTTTGATAATAGATAAGGTTTCAGTTTTTACTCAGTTGGTTCGGTTGATTTGATCTCCACATTTTCGCGTTTTATACAAATTGTTAAATTAAAGTTAGTTCGAGATTTTCGAGTGTTTTGTATATGTTCTCGTGCGGTATTTGTACTAATAAAGACTAAGAAAGGTGTTAATACTGGTTTCGTCTACTTTACTTGGCTCCCGATTGCCTGGTCTTCAAACCTTCTGATAAGACCCACACCTCAAAACTTTCATGTGAGATATCCTGTTGTATATTCTTAACAGTAGGTATATAAAAATTCCCTAAAATTACAGTGCTAGTAGAACTCCGTAGATAGTGTGAAACCCAAGATAGAGCTCTGCAAAAACAGGCCATTTTTCCCCAAACCTCCAAATTTTATGTTACGGTAATTTTTATAGTCACATACAGACCAAAGTACTACCTAGTCCTACAAAAAGGGTTACCTATGGGGAAACAATTTGAATATAATTCAGTAGGTCCGCTTCAATTTAAGACCAGAATGGTGCTTCTAGACCTCTTTGAGTGTCCAGCACTTGAAGTATGGCGGTGCAATATCTTCACGTCTAATACCAGAAAAGATTGTATCGGGAAACAACCTGGTAGGATCATCAGTCTGGTGGAGGGAGTGGACTGGACCCAGAGCCTATAGGTTGGCCTACAGCAGTGGTCCGCTACCGGGGTGCCACGGCACCCTGGGGTGCATTGAGCCCCGTCCAGGGGTGCCGCAAGATTTTGAGATCGGAATAACTTTTTGTATAAGTATAATAAGAAAAAAAAATCACATTGCTTTAAGTTACCTACCACTAAAGAAAAGAATTAACATTTTACTTATCTACCTACCTATTAATTAAAGTTTTTGTGCTCTTTACTGAAAACTTGTTTCTATTCCGAAATTTGGTGTTTGTATGGTGAGGTGCCACAGGGTGAGGCCGTCACGAAAAGGGGTGCCATGACTCTGTGCCATGAGAAGGTTGCGGACCACTGGCCAACAGGGATAAGTAGGTACCTACCTACATTCCCCACAATAAGCCCAGGCATGGAAGAAGGGAGTCACTTCTTCCGTGAAGCCCAGGTTTCAGTGCGGCGGGTGGGGATAGGACTCACCTTGAGTCTATTCAGATTTCATTGCACATATATTTGATTTGTTTTTAAATTAATTTTCAGTTGTTGCTATTATTAATTAAGTACTTAGGTAATTGTATTTTTTTTTTTCAAGTTATTTTTTTCTAACCAAGAGGCATAATATGCCTATTGTTGTGCCAAGAGGCATAATATTATTGTTCAGGCGAGTTGTTCTGAGATAGGTACCTACTTTTGGAGTTGTACCTACTTCTCTTCGAGTCTGCGCTAAGAAGGTAATTTTGAATATTCGTAGGTAGGTACATCTTGATATCAAGTAGGTAGGATCGCGTAACAAAACGTTCCATGCATTTGGGAAAATGACGAAACTGTAATTGGGCTAATCGTCTCAAGTTCGCTATGACGTCTCATTTAATTCTTCTTTAATATAACCTAGACCTGTGTTTGAAAATGTTTAAATTTCAAGACAAAACTGATGATTTGAATTTAAGCTGACCAAACCGTGAAACATGAAAGCGAATATGGAAGGTTCGTGATAAAGTTATCACTGATAACCTTCCGATGTGTGGATACTATTTTCAGGCTTCCATGAAGATTGCACTTCCTGTTGTCACACCACCCTGTTTGTTTTGGTTAACATCACATCATTTCCATCTGTGTAGTTTAGACATGCGAAGTTGTTTTCGAATTAATTCAACGTAGCGTCTACAACTCGATCAACAATGACTATCTCTGGTTTCCTCAATTTATCCGAAAAGAAAAAGTAAGTGTGTGATATTTGTAGACATGGCTACATGTATGTCGATCTAGTAGGTACCTACGAAGAGGGCCATGTTTTCGTTGCTTACATTGCACATAATCTCGTGTTTTCTCTAATATCGTAGTTTTGTGTCGGATTCCAAACTAGCATGTTGGACTATGAATACCCTAGTCACAATGAAATAATGTGACGTACGGCCACTTATATGGTACTATACGTACGGCCACTCAGGTTATATGATACTATAGGTACATACTCCTGTAGTGTGGAATCAAGGCCAACCACTTATTACTCAGACCTTCACTCCGAATAATCACCCCATCATCTCTTCTTCAGAAATTCCATGAGTTGAAGATTGACGAGGATCTCACTTACCATCAACAGATCGGGCCATAAGTAGAGTTGGCGCTTTTTTGGGTGAAAGCCAACCTTATGTTTTTCTAGGCTTTGGAGTAGATTGATTGAAGTTAACACGTAACATCGAAAATAAACCAAAAGTAAGAACACGTGTTATCTGAACCTGGAGCTATAAACGACAACTCACAAACGGCATTCAGAACGTTACCTTTCTACAGTAAGTACGTATATCAGTGGAAGTGGTGCCACTTTGTTTAAGTATATTAATCTCCATGCATAGAAGATAAGACGTTAAGTGCGTGCAAAAAAGATACGACTTCGATACTTACATAATCTATAGTTTTATATTACCCATAAAACTCCCCGTTGGTTTGTGATCGAAGATGTATAGTGTTAGCATTGATGTATTCACAAAACATTAAAAGTGGATCTGTTTGAAAATAACATTGAAGATACATTACTGCAAAGTTATTTTTGGTCTCTTAGTTTGGAAAGTAATAAGAAATGATAAGGAACTTTTATTTACTTATTTAATTTTGTTCTAAAACAAGTTTACAATAAATTGTGTTTGAATGTCAGAGGAAAGCATGCAAGAGTGAGTCAGGGTAAGTGGAAGAGAGGGCCCTAACACACCCTAATGGTAAAAAAAACCAATTTCGATCAATCTTGTACCTGCGATGCGTTGTTCACGGATTTTCTTCTCATTGCTAAAATTCGCACAATCTTTAACATTTCCGATAAACCCCTGTTCGATGTGTTTCCAGTTTGCTCTTCAATTTTGTCGAGAGTTTCAACTTTTTCGGCAACACTCAAATCTTCGAGACAAAAAAATAGCTAGATTTGAAAATTTCTTTACATTCTATTCTAGGAAAGTTAAAAGTTCCGAAAATGATGGCCTAACTAGGCGATGATGTGGTCATGAAAATCTACGAGTATATTTGATTCGGGTTCATCAGAAATGACTCAATTAAGCGGTTGTCCCGATTATCAGAGGATCAAATTAAACGGAGTCGACCATACTTCTTACCACTAGGTACGTTCCAATGAACAAGTTCTGTGCGCGATAAACGCGTTCCAGCGATTTTAGAGTTTATGAGCTCTGTACGCTCTCCAAGCTCCATGACGGCCAGGGTTGTCAACTGAACTGATGAGATAACCTCACACAACTGAGCATAGCCTCGCAAAACTATATTTCCGTCGCACTTCGACTTCACCTCCGACTTTCGACACCTTCGACTTTCCATGCCCCCCTGTCAGGGGCGGTTACATGGAGATGGGGGAGACAACAAATTGCCAATATCGGCGTAGCCCAGCCTTATTGCTCAAAGGTCCCAAACCTTTGGCAGGATATCTCGACTTTCATGATAGTGACACCTCCCAAATTTCGAGGGGTTGTATTGCTCAATAGGTCCATACTGAGGGTACATGGACGTCTTTGGTGTGCGAAAAGTGTTTTATCAAAAGAAAAAAAAAATACAAAACGTGAACTCGCTCAAAACCACTGATTTGGCCATGTACAAGTAAGAGTTATGCAGAAATCCAGTTATTGTCAATGATTCCCTAAACGCTCGTTATGCAATAGGAAGAATCAACTTTGTCTGTCAAACTCAATCCATATGTCTATGGAAAAATTGAAAAATGCTAGAACTCAATCAGAACAGCTTGAACAATGCTGGACCTGGTAGAATGATATTCCTAGGTCACTGATACGAGCAAAGAACTTAACCTAAGAACTATTCTCTTTACCGAAAAAGTTTGCAATGCAAAATTGTAAATATTATAATGCGAAGCCCAGACTCCTGGCAGGACACACCACCAGGTTCTATCAATATTTCCGTGCTCCCAGGCAAATAGTATTTATGAGTTTTGAAGTCAACGGTTTGCTCAATAATTACTTAAGAATCTAATAGGTGAGTGGGAGTCGATTTCATTCATTTAGTGCGCAGAGTAACTTGATTCAGGTGAGGTCTCGTTAGGTTAGATTAGTTAGGTTATGAACCTCATGACCCCTCAAAATCAAAGTTTGGATCTGCCCTCAGTTTTTGAATATTCAGGTACAGGTTTGGCAAAGTGATTTTAAATCATTTTATAACTGGAATGAACGTTAGTTACGCTCATACAGAGGAAATAGAAATTCAACAGTAAAATGATGTACAAAAGTTGAGGAAAGAAGTTGACTCAAAAGAGGTGGGTTACAATCGTGTTATCAACCTTCACTTGAAATCTGTGAAGAATTTAGCTTTCCTTTTGAACTCTCTTTTTATTTTTTTCAGGAGTCAAGTGTACTTTTTGGGGAATAACAATGAATCTGCCCCACAACCCAACTTCACCGCCATACATTCGAGAACGTACACTTCTTCGACGAGAACTGTTGCCAGAGTGGTCGCTTACTTCGAATTGGTTAGTCCTACTTGAATACTTGATAATATTATTTGTCTTCCTCTTTTGGCGAATATTCAACGAATAATGCCTTTCTAGTGCCTAAATGTGGCAATTCTTCTAAATAATTGAACCGACTCTGGCCACTGTTTAGAAGTGTTCTGTGCCCTTGCAGGGGCGTCGACACACGCGTACAATATCATGGGTATATCACTCCATTATTATTCATTATTTTGAACATTTTCTGATAGATCCTTGTGCAGCAGTTGTGGTACAGTAGAACTAGCACGGAGGGAAAGAAAAATGTGCCAAAATAACTGTAAAAACCTGTGAAACGCTGCAGTTAGCTCACTAAGGTGACTACTACTGGGGTCGTGACCCTACTCAACGTTTACAAGGGAGAGGAGACAAGCTAGATGTTACCACCCTTGTGAAGCTCTTTATAAATAATGGAGTGCATCACTCTATTTTTGGTGCAGTGTAAATCATTCTCTCAGCTAATTAGTACCTACTTATTTGGTGCAATGGCCGGGTGTTTTCCATAATACTTCCGACCTCCAAAAAGTGTTCGTCGATACTCCCGTAGGGATAAGAGCAGAGTCGCCGATTCTCCCGGGGCCCGAAGTGAGATTGTTCTCGGATACTCCCGCATTTCCCATCCCACTTTTCCAGACTGTGGACTGGCTACACAGCAAATTCAGGTGTAGGTGTGGTTAAAAATTTGGGATTGTATCCACGCTGTGGTAGGACGTCGTCAAGGTGTCTAAAGGATGGAACTTCAAAATGAGGACGGAGGTTGGAAGAAAGTATTCTGACGAATTTGAATAGGGTCAGTTCTCCAGAATTGTACTGCTGGATCCACATGTTGATAATTGCTGGACTCGGTGTGTGAAGGACGTGAAGAGAATTTAGTTTTGGATACACTGGAAGTGGAACGACTTGCAAGCGTTGGTGGTGAGCGATACGTCAGCCGTCCTCGCAGCCTACAGCGTGGAAGGGAAGAGGGCATCGTGGGCCACATTGGAATTGTGAATGTATTCGAGAAAAGTCTGATAAGCTGAGGTCTGCTCTTTTGCTGAAGGCTTCACCTACTTCGCCTGGATTGCAGTAAGGGAGCCCAAAGACCCAGTGGAGCCATTTCCCAGTCATGCTATCTTGTTTGTATTCGGTTGCAAGACCGAGAGATTGAATTTGCGGTACCTACAACAGCATAGTATTTGTGTTCGAAAATAATGTATTTATATTTAGTTGTACATCGATTTCTATTTCTCTTACCACGCTTTTCGTAGATGGAAACGACATCCCACTACTTATTTGAACCTCTGGCCACACTGCCACGACAGCATCCTGCATTTTCTTGTCAAAGTCCGTGACGCACTTAAGGGGCTTAAACGTGGCTTCAAGGCTTTCGCTTTTATCGCCTGTAAGCAGGCGACGTAAGCAGCCTTCTTCTTACTCGGGAGGAGGCAAACACACAGAGGGATGTAAATAAATCCGTGTATTGAGAAGAGTTGGTTTAAAAATTTGGTGCAGTGCGTGAACGTTCCGTCCATCTCCACTGACGTGCACGCTACCAAGCATCAGAGGTTGGAGGGTGTAGAAAATACGACGACCAGTGTGTACATCCTCGTACAGCAAAAAATCCTCGCCTTTCTCAGTTAGCGTCGGCATCACATTCAGGCATTCGAAGACTTGCTCTCTTGACTTTGGAAAATTGCTGGGGTTTTTCTTTTTTTTTACCCTCCACGACAGTTTTCTCAATTTTCTTACTTGGTCCACATCAACATCCGCTCCTGGCAGTTCCCTCATTGCTTTCCTTACTACCTACAAGTTCTCAAATACGATCTACACTGAAACCTATTTTTCACAGCGCATGTTCACTTTCTCCACCTGCCAAATGTTTGTGAAACACAAATTTGAACGAATCACGAAATATTACTTCTGAGAAGCTTATCACAGCGATGGAGAGAGATTCCAGTCGAGTGAATACTTGACACAATAACACTGACAACGGGAGTATCTGCGACTACTTTTATCAGTCCTGCGGGAGCATCCACGACCAACATCAATCAATGGCAATTAACATCGATTAATGGAAATTTTGTCATTGAAGATTACTTACAATAACTCTGACACGTTTCCTTTCAGGTATCGACACTTTTTTGGGTACCAGTTTTGGACATTTATCAAAACCTGTACAGGTTCTACAGTTGGGGCAATCGTGACAAACTTTCTCAACGTAAGTTTCTCCTTAATTGAAGATTGCTCTCATTAAAATTATTCGTACTTCGAGCTCTTGTAATGAATTTGTAGGCTGAACCTTGGTGTGTGTTGTAATAGTTGAACTTGACAGGAGAGCAAAGATAAAACATTGAAAGTCATCATTCAACTCATTTCAATGTTCCAGTTGAAAGGTCGAAAGATTTCATAATTAAGATTTTATATCGTTTCAAGTACAGGTCCCCAGGGATAGAGTCAAAAACACTTGGACATAACTCAAGATATTTTATTAATACCCATTTTCTTTGTATTTCCTGGTAGTAAAATAAGTGCCATTTCAAGTTTTTAAAATAACATCAAGCATAATATGCTTGATTATGTTATCCATCTTGTTGGTAGAACGAATCAACTCAGTCCAAGAAGTTTCTGTGTATGAGCTCTTTCCTATTTCTGTTGTCATTTCATCCTTAAAGTCGTCCAAAGTGAGAGGTTTTGTCACATAAATACGAGCCTTGAGGTATCGCCAGAGACAAAGTCACATCGTCAACGATCTCTACTGGTAGGATCAATTTCAGTCTGAAGGAGGTGTTTTTGGAAAAATTGTGTATCTACAAAGTGCCGTAATTCACTAACTAATTAACCTACAGAGCTCTGGTTAGGCCTAAAGTGTCAAACATTTAATGCCCTTCTAAAACGTATACAGGGTGCCTACAGTAATTACGGGACAAACTCAAGGAATCAATTCTACAGCTAATTTGCAACAAAAAGTGCCTCGCAGATTTTTTTTCATTACTCAACTAAAAAACCTAAACATTTTTTCGGGTTTTCGAACATGCCTCAGTAAAACGGCTCTAACTCCCTTAAACAGTCCTAACTGATGAAAAAATGGCCTGTCCAAAATTTGAATAATAATAATAATTGTTTATCTTGTTCACTCGAATATTATTTTTTTAGTGTATCCCGAATGGAATGTCGTGCTGTTCATGATCGCCTGCACGATTTCCCGCTTCCTCGCCTCTCTATTGCTGTTAATCGGCACATTCAAGGTGAAATCATAACCGACATTTCCAAGTCATAATTATATCAGTAAATTAAATTGCTACTTTTTACGCTTTAAACGCTCGTAATTTGACTATAGAATTGTTGTTTTCAGAATGAATCGGGCTTCACTGTGCCTTATTTGTTAGTTCAACTGCTCTGTCTATTCGGAGTTCCTTTCGTCCTGATGTACTCATCGCTTGGCTTCAACGGAACTTTACCAGTTCTGAGTTTCGACATTGGATGGGTCGCAATGATTCCTCTGGTGGTCATTCTCGTCAGTAAGTATTCTCTCGTATAACTGCATACAGCCCTAGGGATGAATGTCATGAGTTTCGTTTCAGTAGCAAAATGTTGCTCTTCAAAGTGAAAGGAAGTGAATTTCCGTTTTCACTGGACCGTTCACCGATTTTCAATTTGTCAATTTTTGTTTTCCTTCCATGTAAAAAATGAATTTCTCTTCTTCGGTTTAATCGTCGTGGTTCTAAAGAGGTATTTTAACTCATTTTGAAACATGTCGCTGTGTTACATGAGACCTGTTTGGCCAACCATGCACGTAACGATTCATCGTACGATAAGCAAAATCGGCCAGATTTAATAGTAAATCGACGTGTGTATGTGGAGCAAATCGTACGATCTCCAGGCTTGTGCAAGCCATCGGAATCGGATGAAAATTCCATTCCGACGGAGTGTGCAGATCAACAAATGTAAGCGCGAAAGCGTAACCAACATACTGAAGAGTTCAGCTCTACAAATCGTTAGGTGATATATCAACAAATTGTTAGGTGATATATCTACTTCGTTAGGTGATATATCAACAAATCGTTAGGTGATATATCGTCAGTGAAACAGCAACATGCTATAAGTCAATTTTTCGCCAAAATGATTCAGGCACCATTCCTTAATCAAGTTTTCGCGCCCGATCGACTGAAGAAGTCAGTTTCTCAAAAAAACGACTCGCTGGGAAGTTATTGACAGTGTTGCCAACAGGCTATAATTCAGTTTGAAAACCAACATGCTATAAGTCTGCTGTTTTACAGTGCAGTTGTGGGAAGGCAACGACTCAGTATGTAAGACAACGTAAATTTCTTGAACAGTTTTCTGTCCCTCCTGAAACATTTGGAAAAATGAGTTATAGCATGTTGCTGTTTCACTGACGATATCAACTTCGTTAGGTGATATATCAACAAATCGTTAGGTGATATATCAACTTCTCCTATCCATCCCGTTAAAAATAGATTTTGGGAGCCAAAAATATCGAGAAATGATAGAGAATGAATGTGCGGTACAGAGTACCGCTAGCGTTCACTAACGTGACACTAGTGGGTTAAATCAATAGTGACCTTACTATAAAGCGTTTTGATTGGGATGTATTTTGATAACGATTTCTATTTCCAATTGGCGTAGCATTGTTCCAACACCTTCTGTTTCAGTCACACGAACAGCCTTTTCGTGAAATTTCACTCTCTCCCTCAACTCCTCCGAATTGGTTCATTCCTGAATTCTAACATTTCTTTACTTTTTGCAGGGTTTGAGTTCATCAAGTGGCGATCTGTTTACAACTTCTACGATGCGTTGTCCGCCAAACATATCACTACTGAGTTCGCTAAAATGATCGACAGTGAAAGTTCAAACGTGCAGAAGGTATTAAAACATGATGAATGAAGCTATTGATATCCTGTACCGTAAGGCCATTTACAATTTAGATTTCTGGGTTATAAGATTGGGTGCTGATTTCTGCAGTAGATTTGTATTCATCATCCTCAAGATGACATCATAACGCCTATTTCACCGAAGCCCCATTTAAGTCCAAGACCCACATTTTGAGAGTAGTTGGGTAATGGGCGGTAGATCGTCTAACCATTTTTACAAAATTATGGACCGCTCATCTCTAATATCATGATGGTTGACGTAGTTTTGTGCTTGCTACTAGCGTGTTGTAAGGATTGACAACTCTCATCTCTTGATGAATATCATGTTTTGTTAACAGACGAAAGAAGCTGCAAAGGCCCAATCCGAGTGGTACATGCAACAAGTGTATGGGAGTGCTACAATGCAAGAAATTGTACGTACACGTTCAGATGAAATTATTTGCTAGTTGTCGTAACTAGGTACAATTTGCAATAGAACATTGTTGCTATTACTCATCAGGGGACAAAGCATATAGTCCAGTAAAATAATAAAAGAACCTCGAAGTGACCTGGGGAAAGCTGGAAAGCCCTCTAAAACCTTAAGATAGTGTTGAAAACCAGCAGTTTGTATTTGAACTCCTCAAGGGGTTTTGAACGGCCCCTTTTGGCGGCCCGAAAACGTCAAATTTTCTATATATATTTCGAATTTTTACTGAAAATATACTAAGTACTAAATACAAGGAATGATGGTCAAGAAGCAAGATGTAGGATATTCTAAAATGACTGTTTTCGGAATTAAACATGCAAGTATGGTTAAAATTGGTCGAATTTGACATTTATGCGTCCATTGAACTTGACGTTAAATTTGACAACTTTGATTCCAAGAGTGTTTTGATAGGAGAACTCGTAGCTTAAAAGTACTCGTACTTTGCTAGGACGAGTACTTTGAAAAAGTCGTCAAACGGTACATTTTTAGCCAATATGGGTTCAAATTTCGGTTTTCAGCCGTAGATTACTACCCTATAAATTGGTTCATTTTCAAATTAGGGGTGCCAATCGAAGCAAAAATAATGTTCTTTAGTTGGTCTCTTGCTAAGGTTTCAGAACTTAAATGTACAAACAGTCAGAATATCGATTTGTATCATGACAAACTTCTGATATCGCCAACTTTTATTGCAGGATCCAAAAGAAGCTGAAGCACTTGTTGCCCGCGAGAAACCTCAAGAAACAATGAAGTCGTGAGCTCATATTAAAAAATACGGTTGATCGTGTGTTTATATATTTTATTATCTCTGTTGATAATGACATTCGTCCATTAATTGATAGCTATTATTATGTTAACGTTCACCACATGTACATGTATATCATGATGTTTATATCTTAGATCGATGGGGGATATTAAATATTTTTAATAAACAATGTTTTGGTTTTCCACTTATCACAGTTACTGGAATACGGGGGTGGATTGAGTCCGGGGAAAGTATTTGGGAACGTTGAGTGAAATGGAAGTTGGGAGAGATACGGCCTCTGAGGTGTTCAATATCATACGTGGTGTATCTGTATCCTGCCAAGTCATCTGTGAGGGAAGCCTATAGGATCCCTTCTATTTAGGTTCAGGAGTGTATACACTCCTGTTTCAGGATACATCCTTTAACAAAGGTCTTTTTTGGATGCCCTATGCTCCTCTAGGAGCTCCAGGAACTAAGAAGGAGAAACATGATTTTTGGGCTTAATATATGGGATTACATTAGGAAGTAGAATAATAATTCCTTTTAATTTACAACACATACATGGTTTTAATTTTTATTCATTTTCTTTAAACACTTAAACACAATTGACTCCTAAAAAGCCATCCAGCAGCAACTTATAATTTCTAGAAAATTGGTTTTCATCCTTAAACACCCTGGTGGGTTTCCATCCAGTTATGGATGACTTGGAGATGTCGACGGTCTCAAGGCAGAAAGGTGTAAGCGCCAATTTGGCGAAAATGGTTTTTTTTTAAATTGAAAAGTGGTCGTAAGCGTTATTTCTTCCACTAAATACCAGGTTCAGAGTAAAAATAAAATCATAAAATCATTGTTTAAGTTTCGTAAGCGACATCTATGTTTCACTCTTGTCAGGTTATCAAGGCGTAATCAAGGGCCGAATCACATTGGAAGTCCTGGCTGATAAGCCCACTGGTTCCTAAATAGATGTTTCCAAGGTAACTGTTTAATTTTACATCAAAGGATTTAGTATTTTAAAACAAAGCTGATTCATACCTGTACATTTTGTTTATATAAATGAAAATAAGCTAAATAAACATGAAAAAGTTGCCGTCGTTTTCGCCTTTTGGTTTTCTACTTTTGTTTTGGACGTAAACGGCACCACCTATGGGGAGATCAATGCTACTTTTGACTTTGGTTTTTTATTGTATTTATACTCGTACAATAAAAAAACCAAAGTCAAAAGTAGCACATAAAAGTAGTTATAACTACTTTCGTGATAAATATTTTTGTAACTAATCTTTAAAGTAGAATACAGAGATGTTGGAAAAAACGGAAATACAACTGTTTTTCAACACTTTTTCTTTTCCTTTTGGGCGGGGTTCAAGTCCAACTATTTGTTTATTTATTAGAATACGGGCTAATGCCCAATACAAATGTTTATTACACCATGATAAGTTACTATGATATACTTAATATAATATGAGTTAATGTGATAAAATAGTACATCAAATAGAGTTTGTGTTGAAGGAAAAAGAGAAGGTGTCTATTGACAGGTGTCGTGGACGGAAGCCACAAATCTTAGGTTTATTAGTAATAATCATTATTATCATCGTAAAGGTAGTTCTTAAACGCCTATTGGGAAGAATTCATTTTAAAACTGAAAGGCTTACACTATACGCCAGCAGAAAAGGCTTAAGCGCCTCATTTCAACAAATAAAAGGCGTAAGCGACAAAATTATCAATAACTTGGCTAAAGTGCAACAGTCAAATGCAATTATAATAAAAATATTAAAAACAATTGAAATGTAATGGGTAGAAATGCATGAATCGAAAATTAGGATTAAGTTAGTTATTTCCAATTTTTGGCTCTCCTGAAAAATTAGGTAAATGGCACTTACGCCTTTCTCCTTGAGACCGTCGATGTGTAACAGACCTTTGATATTTGGCTTTTTGAAAAGGTTCAACGGTGACTACGAGCGGTACCTGCCACTTCTAAGTAATTTCACTGATTCCTTCGCAATTCCTGCTCCGCCTTGTGCTTTTGGGCTCACTCTAGTGAAGGAGTCAGTTTGTTTTTTACTTCTTTTGCAATTTTCGTGGAGACCATTATTTCTCTCTGAGGAATCTGATCCGTGTGTGTCACTTTCGACGCATTTGCCGCCTCCTCTCTTTTGAGGATTTTTAGTCCGTTTCTTGGACGATTTGGTTTCCCGTTTTCCTTCCTTTTGGAACATTTTCAACTCCGCACAGAACAGGATCTGCAAAACAAAGTGTCAGTTGACATCAACAACGTCAGTGTGTCACCATTTTACAATCAAGACGATATCAAACGATATCAAACATGATGAGTCCCAAAGTAACACTCATTACCTACTATAGGCCGGATTCTTATGCACTAAAAAAACCCCGTTTTATGTCATAAAATATGCGATAAAAACATCCGAAATATTAGCCTTTTTTTGACCCAAGTTTCATTGGTGAAAATAAAAAATGCAAACCAGAACCACTGAAGAAGTAAGTATTTTATTCATTTCACTCATAATATCCATTAAAAAATTGGCATGTACTCTCTTTAAGTACCTAGTTCATTTCATTTGTTTACACTAAGCATTGCTTGATTTAAAACAATCAAGTAGGAACTACTAAGTTTTATTAAAACACATACAATTTCAAGACGAAAAATGTTGACACAACCAATAAATGACTAATCTTTTGATAAAATAAATTTAAACAAAATTTAACTTTGTAAAAGAAATGAATTTGAACCCTTCTTGAAAAATAAATACCAATAGGTATGCATATTGACTGTAAGTAGGTAAATCAGTTTAATTTCGGCCTTACGACCTTCGACTGTGGTTCATTTCACTTCTCAGCGTTCATCTTCATACCGTCCAGCTAAGAAATCGTTAGTCTTAAGGTTTTCAACGGTTTTCTGTCGGCCAAAATATTTTTCAGTCGGGAGAAGGATCTTTACACGTCGACAGAAACCTCAAGAAAGTCAACTCTTCTGGGTTTAGATCAATATGACCAGTCAGTCCCTCCTTGCAAGATCTCGTTGACAGTCGAGCACATCATCAAGCTTGGTGGATGCAATTGTTTCCCCGTTCTCGGTCCACTTCTCTTGCAATCCTTCCACAGCAGCAATACTGTCTTTGAGCTGTATGCCATCATTTTCGAGAAAATGTATCTTCTATTGAGTTAGGCCGCTTCCTACACCTCATTCTTTTAAGAAAACAATTCTGGAGGAAAATTGAACTTTTCGGTTTGATTTGAAGTGTATGTGTGTTTTTTTCTTTAAGGCATGTGGGTAGGCAAAATGTGCAATTTAATGCATTCATCTAGCGGATATGCTTATATCGAATATTTTATGCGCTAACCTTCAAAATATGCAATTTTATGCAAAACAAAATGGGTGTTTTTGGAAACAGGAAGACGTGAAACGGGCCTTCGTCACTGGGTATTTCCTCGAAATTCGACAAGAGAGAAAATATGCATGTGTAAACAAATCCGCCCTCTACTCAATACAAACGGAAGTAGCACTCTACTCAGGCTGACTAGTCGAATGAAATCGACTCAATTTTAGATTTTTAGTGTAAAAAAATACTTAAATAAGGTAAATTTGTTTGGGGATTCGACAGAAAACGACTTGAGTTGAGCGTCTCCTTAACGAACTTCCGCAATTTGTTGCGAAGCTTTGACGTTACTTCTACAACAGCTAATATTGGAACTTGACAAAAGTACGAGTATATTTGAGACTGTATGACCGAAAAAGGGGATATTTGGGAACGTCAGTACGTACAGTGTGAGCCCATCCAGCGTATGGTCCAAACATTTTCAAAAAGTGTTGGTGAATTTCATCGTACAATTTGGGCGTACAGCTCGAAGAACTTTTCAGGTGAGGCAGATAGTACTTGGCCGCTAGTTGGAATACATGTGTGTCCACAGGAACAGCGCTCAAATGACCAAGCGACATCAGGCATATACAGTCAGCAACCTAAAAACAATATTTTTTAGTTTTGTAGATATCATTTAAATGTGAGTTCTTACGTAGAACCATACATTTCAACATTTACCGGGAATTTCAAAATATATAATTCCGAGTCATTTTACATCATCGCATTAGATTTACCATATTTTGTTGTGTAATTGCAATATACTGTAGCGATAAATGACAATGGATTTATGCGGTTTGTTATGAAAATACAGTTTAAAAAAAAGTACCTAATGGAAAGTTAGAATGAAGCGGGTGGTACAAGAGCGAGTTCAAATGGAGAGGGTGATAGCATAGTCATATTAATTGAGGTTAAGTCAGATTAATTGAAATTGAATGTGTTATTTTAGGAACGCCACTTGTCACAAATCCCCACTTTTGGGAAATCGAAAAAACTCTATAACTTCTGAAATATTGAGTTAGACATTAGGGAAAAAATCTACCTTTATTCTACTATACAAACAGATGTTTTCATTGTATCTGGTTTCAAAAATTTGTATTTCATGCACCATGGGAGCCCTTTTAAGATTGTGGACAAAATAACCTTTCTAAAATAAATTTGGTTTTCCAGGTGTAAAACAGTGAATAAAATGATGAAGTAACGTTCAGTATATTTTTAAAACAGTATTCAAATATAAATGAATAGTACCTAAAACTTGTACATTAGTGTCAATCGGTAAAGGAACACGATGTATTTACCTAGTTAAATCATAGTTTTTTGACATTTTCATGTCTTTCGTATGGCACATAACTCAAAAACCGTTACGAAAATTGTCCCAAATGAGATTCTGACGATTTCCGCGTACAACTGAGTCGTTGCTAGGGGAATAGTACCTACTTCGTCATTTGTCATCGGACAAAAACCGTTCACCATTCGTTGGAAACCTATCGATTTATAGAACTAGAACACATTCCTCTCACTCGGTTGTCGCCCTTCGAAAAGCTGAGATATGCCCATGACTTGATAAGAAGTTTGTTTGCACACAACATTATGGTCGTTAGGACATGACATGAAAATGTCTCAATGTGTTGCAAACTCGTATGCAAGCGTTTACATTGGCATTTCTTTTTTTGTACAGAGATTTTAGTAGTATTTCATTCATAGCGTTCCAGCGGATAGACAGATTTAAAGGCGGATGTTTCACAAACCTTCCCAGATAAATTCTGCGTCAAATGGTACCAGCCGCCACTTTATAAATTCAGCATTCTCAATTGAGGATGAGACAAACAAAAAGACAGACGGATAATAACTTCCCCAAGAACTGACAATAAATACATTGCCCAACGTTTCCGACGGAGCATGGTGGAAAACTGGGGATCGCCTGCAGTCCTGATTCCTTGACCGACAGTCCGCCTGCAGGTACCGGACTGAAGGTGTGTGCTATCTTCAGGCTATCATCTGCAGTTCAGTACGGCCGCCTGCAGGCGGTTGACTGCTAGTGTATGGAACTCGGCGAGATTGGTCTTACGATCGCCTGTTGAGGCGACGGCCTGCAGGCAATCGCATAGTGTATGGCCCCCTTTAGACTTAGAGGTTGAAAATGCTTCGAATGCTGGTAAAAAGAGATGGGAAATAATATCAACGGTGTCGAAAGCCCTAATATTATATTGTGACAAGCCCGTATACTATATTTGGACTTTCGACACCGTCTTTCACACGTAACGAATGAAATCAATAGAAGATACAGAGATCAACAAGGGATTCATCAAATAGACGGCAGGCTTCCTAAAAACAAGTAACAAAATGATAAAAATCGTTGAAAAATGACATCCGTTACCTACTTTTGAAATCCCACTGAAATTTAATAAAATGATACCAACAGCACGCGGTGTTCCCAGGCGGTCACCCATCCAAGTACTAACCACGCCCGGCGCTGCTTAACTTCGGTGATCGGACGAGAACCGGTGTGTTCAGCGCGGTATGGCCGTTGGCGATTTTCTAAGAAACGTTACTTCCACACAACTACATTTATATCAGGATAGTTTTTTTTTATAAATAAGAGTGGAAATGCTGACTGATTAACGGAATGAGATATCGCAATTCTGACTTCACCGTCATGTTCAGCGTTGACAATTCTATGAGCTGAGGGGGGTTTTGGGTTGCTTGGGCGTGGGGGGGGGGGGGGTTGGACCCATAAATTCCAAAAATGAAACGGTTTGACAAATGACACTTCATTTTAAAGGTTTTTACACGCTTATGGATAGAGAAACATAATCGTGTTCATAAAAAGCGCGCGATGACGTCAGAACCGCTGACAGAACGCGCATCTGATTGGTCGGTAAATCAATGCTGCCAACTCACCGCCACAAAAAAACGGTAGAAACTTCCTGAAACTGGCGAGATGGCCGAGGGGGGCCAACGTTGGGTGACGTCTCAACCGCGCGCCATTTTACATCCAAGTTTAAATCAGATTTCAATTATGATTATTGATCTCTGTGACGTTTTTTGGACATAGAAACTAGTGTTTATGTGCAATAGCCCCTCAAATAACATAAATAATCGGGGTTTTTCAATTTTCATTTCCCATGCGCATACCGCATTTGGTATGTAGCCTCCTAAGGAGTTGCACTTGAAGCAGAATAGGGCCGGGATCAGCTGAGTGGCTCCTGAAGCTAATGTCTATGCTATTCACACTATGAAGCTGTAGTTTGTAGAAATAGTCAACCCCACTTGACTCAACCCCACTGGGGCAGTCGATCCCACGCCAATCTATAAATTAAAACTGGGTCTCCTCAATGTAGCGATGGATTATGAAAATTATCACCTTCGGACCGACACCATCCAGTTTCATCAAATTCTGTTTCGCTGAAGCATACGATTGACTCGTCAAATCTGCTAACCACTTCTCACTGCCAAATTCCATAATGAGTTTGGCTGATTTGGGAATGAATTTCGCTCTGTATCCGAACCCAGCAGCTCTCAGAGTGTCTTCTACATCTTCGCCTGCCAGGCTTTCTAACGAGGGAAATGCGTGGTAGGAAGTGTTACTCTCTTCGACAACCTTCTCACCGTAGAGGCGACACATTTTTTCGACCATGGAACTTATTCTGGAAAGTAAAATCGATAAAAACCTTTTGTAGTTTGATGCATCATGTGAAGTCGTTTTTAACTATTATTTTAACCTCACTAGGTAACTACGATTTAGCCTATTTTGGTGACTGCTTAGAGATTACCACCAATACTTCAAAGGAAAATATGAATATTCCCTCCCTACAGTTCCTTACCTTGTAATATTGTTGTTTGATGAACAAATGAATGAGAATATGTTTTCGATAGGTTCCTGGTCAAGCATCCTCAGGCCAGGACTTACTATTGCCAGACTAGCAAAGCGTTCATCGGCTGTAGACCATTTGGTGTACAAGGATTCCAGATCTTCATCCAACCTGATGGAACAGTTAGGCTATTAGAAATCATACGATTCATATAGAAAAATTCACAGTCATGAGGCATGGCTATAAGAGCGAATTTTCGAAGTAATAAATGGTTTTTAACAAATTTTGTCTTTTTTTTTTGCCGAGTAACACCTCAGTTTGTATATATTTTTCAACGCTGAACACAATGGTGAAGTCAGAATTGAGATATCTCATTCCGTTATCAGATTAGAGCAGACGAACCGTGAAGAACACTTCAAGTAGGAACCACGTTTCTTCATCTAACCCTTCTTCAGTTTGAGAACAGAATAAGATATCGCAATTCCGGCTTCACCATCGTGTTCAGCGTAAAAAAAAAACCCTTTACAATGAGGTGTCACTTGTCAGACTGTTTCATCTTTGTAATTTATGGGTAATTTTTAACCCCGTAAAGTTCCACTAAGCCCCCCTTAGAGTGGCTCAATTCTGTCCATCTTCGATCTTAGCCTTTCGATTGCCAAGACAGATTTTTTGTGCAATTTTGAACTTTATATCTCAATTCTATGGAATGACACATGAACAAACATATACATACATATGATTTTTGGTGTCTTTTGGCAGTGCATTCAGGGTGGTCTGGAATGGTCTTGGACCGAGAAAATTCGCTAAACACAAAAAATTCCACTAGTAATGCAGCATGGCATAAAGTGCGAATTTTCGAAGTCTACTAATAGTGGATCGGCTGTTCTGTTCCAAATGACCGAAATACGTATTCGCTAAGACATCATACCACTATCAATACAGCACAGTTGTGATCAGCCTTACATTACCTCAAATATTTACGAAGAAACTGTTGACAGGACGAAGTGGTAATTTTCTGGTTGGACCGAGCTGAGTACTCGATGTGATCTTCATTCTGTGTGATTTCCCAAAGAATTTTGGAGGCGACGCCAATCCATTTGTTTTCTGCTTGCTTTGACCACCTATTAGCACATCACATATTCGAAATCAACATTTCATTTGACAAACATATCCCCTAAATCACTCACGATTGGATTCAGCAGCAAAAAGTATGATATACTTTCACTATACTATCACATAATAATAGAATTATTCACTATACTATCACATGAGATAATTGAACTAAGATTTATGATCACATTGCTATCTTTTATGCATCATCAGAGTTATTTGTATGTAACATAATTACTAATCTTCATGTATGCTTACAAAACTGGTATACCATAGCAATACATAAGTATTAAGCCAGTTTTGTAAGCATACATGAAGATTAGTATTCATGTTACATACAAATAACCCTGACGGTGCATGCAATGTGATCATAAGTCTTAGTTAATTTAATTAAAATCTGTGATACCATGTGTTCAAACCAGCTTCAGATTGTGCTGAATTTCACCCTATTTCATTAGGAAATCTTTATGAATTTGTCCGATAATCAGACTGTTCTCCAAACGCTTGATGCCTCAATAGTGTCCTTTCCCTATTCATTAGGTTCAACATAACTATAACCTAACTAACTGCAATATATATATTACATAACTAATATAACAACATAACTATATACCTAATGTTTGAGCTGAACATTGTGAGGGTTGCTGAACCTAATTTAATAGGGAAAGGACACTATTGAGGGCGATATTTCGGCTCTCAATATGGATAAAGTATCCATAAAGTAGTTCTACTTTTTTTGTTATGGTCAATACTCAATGTACATAACACTAGAATGCAAAAGAGTTGTGTATAAATGTATCCACAGTTATACATAACTGTGGATACATTTATACACTCAAAGTTATACATAACGTTCAAATGATAGACAATTGTAAGTTACCTGAAACACTGTCCACCTTCCAACATGAGCTTTAGGTTCAAACTACATTTGGCAACGCCTATATTTCCGGTTATACACATTTCGTACGTTATTGATGAATTTAGTTCAAAACAGAATTCACGGCTGTCACCACATTATACTCTGTAGGTTGAAAACAATTACGTGACACGACAGAAAAGTTTAAAAGAGTCAATACATAGCCCCGAGTAGCGGGTGTGGTACTGCATAATACGCACACGAAAACAGAATACTTAACTAAACTGAATTCAACACACCACAACTAGAAGATTATTTAAAATATCAAAGCTAAAGCACTGGCAGTGTGAAGCGGGAATGGTGATAAGAGTGTTGGCGTTCTTATCTCTTGGTCATGGGGGAACCCTTGAACACCGTATATGTTACGTGTGGATGAATGCAGTACAAATGCAACATTAATTTTGGTTTGGGTAATTTTAATTTTGTAAAAATCAGTTTCATAACCTGTTTTCTGTAGACAGAATATTATTTCAGTCTCCAAATAGTTTTTTCCGTTGGATTTCATTTTTCATGTAAATACTTTGTTGTGTATTTCTATTGATGTAAATACTTCGTTGTGTATTGACTGCAACCTGCCTGAGAATAAGGTTCCCATGCATAGTATGTAAGTCCCAATATACTGCCCTTGTTTTAGGCCATTCTCTCGTATACTCCTCTCTTGTTTCATGCCAAGTATACTCATGCCGAATTTCATTAATAAGTAGGTATACAGTATACCTATAGTAGAATCGCCCTCTTCCTCCACCACTAGTCTACGGCCGTGAAGAAGTTGCTGTGTAGATCGAATAAAATTGGATGTAGGTTTACTCATTGAAAAAAGCAATTAATATTATAGAATGGAAAATTATACGTAAAGCTGTTCAAACGGCGGTAAACTCGCCATGAAACTCTGGATACAACACGAAGTACAGAATTCTGGCTACGTACTCAAGAAATCTCCACGCCTGTCGTTTCTTCTAGTTTTCATCTCCACGCCTGTTGTTCTTCAAGTTTTTATCAGTGCGTTATCAATCTTCAAGGACGCGTTAATTAAACGAACTGTAATGCTCTGAAAACCTTGAGGGTTGACTGTGATTTATTTCGTGTATCGATGCATAATGAAGGACGCCCCTTACACCGCTCTAAGGGACGACCGTTCGTATTTTTATATCACTTAGGTCGGATCCCCACTGGTCCTGTGCGTTGCCAGAAACGCGCGGATGGTGTCAACAATGCACATTTTAGTTGTGTGTAGTTATAAAGTAAAGTGATTCGTCTTTATTCGTATTTAGTTATTGGGGTTCGTCAGGTACGTTACACCCGTGTATATTAGGAGAAGTGCTGCACCTTTTGAGACGGTGGAATGGTGAGTTTATGAAATAAATTCAATTAGACAGCTGTTAGGAAATACTTGTGTTTCCTTCTAATCTCGCCGGTTCGGGGTCATGTAATCTGAACGATTCTGTACAAATACGATTTGAATTCCAGACTTTTAGACATAGATAAAAGCGTGTAGTTGTCTGTCATAGCGTATCTTTCAGCTGATAAGTCTCAAGGACCGTCGACCATTGCGGGTCCACCGTTTATTTATTCACTTAAGTGACGACAAATGCCCTCGTTCGTTCTCTGTGACCTTTTTCATAGTGTCACCGTCCCGACAGTCGGTCTTGATAGTTGGCTGAAGTATTTTCGTGAGTGCGCGAGGTAACTCTAGGAAATGATCAAGAATTTTCGTGCTGTCATCTTGGGAGCTCCTGGCTCAGGCAAAGGGACTATTTCGTCCAGAATAGTCAGAAAGTTTGAAATGAAGCACATCTCCAGCGGTGACTTATTAAGGCGAAACATTCAGCTCAAAACGGCTCTCGGCCTCAACGCCGAGCACTTCATGAATAAAGGTCAACTGGTCCCTGACGAGGTCATGATCGGACTGATCCTCAGTGAAATTGACAAATGCAAATCCGGAAGTTGGCTCCTCGACGGGTTCCCGAGGACGAGAAAACAAGCTGAAAAACTTTTCGATAAATCTCCCGTCGACGCCGCTCTGAACTTGAACGTCCCCTTCGACGTTATCGTCGATCGGATTCAAAAACGGTGGATTCATCTGCCCAGCGGCCGTGTGTACAATATCGACTTCAACGCCCCCAAAGTCCCGGGCCTTGATGACGTCACGGGTGAAGAATTGGTTCAGCGAAAGGACGACACGCCAGCGGCTGTCATGAAACGGTTGGACGTCTATTCGAAAACGCTCGGTCCCGTCATTGAGTTCTACAAGGTCAAAGGGATTCTCGAGGAGTTCACGGGCAACACGTCAGACGAAATTTGGCCGATGGTCTACAAGTACATGAGCTCTCGCATGACTCCCATCTCCCAAGACGTTAAAATTTAACGGTAATGTTTTACAAAATTACGGTTTAACCGCTTACGTAAGAACCTAGAATTTTCATATTTGGGGTTCGTTAGGATACAACTTTCTTATTTTAGACTTAGTGACTCAAGAGGCCTTAGAAGAACTGACGAGGTTGCATAATGTAGTATAATATAGTAGTTACGGTAGTTATCTAGATGAACACGGTGAATACTAAATTCTGAAGGGGCTTTTGTATCCTATTTCGTGTTATTACTTCCCGCGCTCTAAATCACCCATTTGTGTAAACTGCCCCCGTAAGGAGGACTTAGGACGTTCTTCCTTACGGGGGCAGTAAATTAGTACCAGTAAGGACTGTACATTAGTGAACATGGCCTGAGAGTATCGTGCTTGTGACCTGACCCTCACTTGGTCTCTCATTGAGAAGAGTTTATATTTTTGTATGACTTGGGGATGAATGTAACGGAAATATTTTTTTAAAACCTTGGTCCAGTTGAAAATGGGAACTGCAGTTAACAGTCACCTGATGGGGGGCAGTTTTTTTCTTGTGCAGAAGATCAACGTTTCATGTTTCAATGGTTCAGAGTTTCAATTTCATAGTAGTTCAATAAGGACGAAAAATGTGAATATTCAACTCATAAACCCTTTTTATTCAAAATATTGGGATGCACCATGGAATGACTGAACAATGAATCCAAGTAGAAAATTACTTTAAAATTTCGGCCGTAGAATATCGTTGAAAAATAACTTAATGTACCTACTTGAACTCAGCTTAATACGTTGGGATAAGTTTTTGGATCATTAAGGCAGGCTGCAGTTATGATAGGGCAAATACACTGTCATCTGGTGGATCCTCGTCTGACTCCATCCCCAATTTTGGAGTGCGAGACCTTACGACCTGAAGAGATTCTACTACAAAATAGAAATGAATCCGTCGTTTCAGAAACCCGACTAGTCCAAAAAAATCGATTTTCGTTTTTTGATCGATTCTGCATCCTTTTAGGTAGAGCTACACGTTGCAAATGTTTTACAAATTGCTCACTTATACATTCTTTCATGCCACATAAAACCATGTGTATTGGAAAATCTCAAATCCATGTCAGATGGAAGACGTCAGCAGTTTTTCGTGTTTCCTGGTAACTTGGGTTTTGTGGACTAGTCGGGTTTCTGAAACGACTGATTCAAATACAGTGTGAAACACCACAATCTTTTTCACTTCATGGGGTACCAAGGTCTAACAGAACAGTTAAGAACAATAACAAAACGGTCTCAAAAAGTTACAAAAAAAATAAATAAAATTTCAGTAAAAATGATTAGGTAAGTAAGTACAGTAGCTTTAGAAAACATCTACTCATCGATTCCAAACTGACATCACAGTAGGTTATGGAACAAATATCGAAAACGAAACGACTCGGTTCCAGAGGTTGCGTCACCATTTCAGAACCAGTATCACGATACCTCGACCACCTTTGTGGTTAAAATACCTTGTAGTGGGGAACATAGAAATTGTGATGTTGATATTCGGGGATGTATGACGAGTTATTCAAGATCCGTCAACAAATCATAAATTTTATTTTATTTTTTTAATAATCGATACCTATATTTGGCATATGAATAACATAACAACTGAGCTTCAGCTCACCAAATTAATTTCGTACAATATTATAAACTGTTAGTTGAGTTTTTAGCCCAGTGGTTGTAACTCAGGGGGTATCTGTAACTTCCCTGAGTTACAAATGAATGGGTGAGTTTAAAAAGGTTAAGATTCCAAAAATTTTAAAAAACGAGGTAAAGGCGTCATTGTTTAGATATTGCCAAGATCCGTGAGCGAAAGAAGGGTAAAAATCCATCTGCTCCCAAGGTTCAGCGAAATCATCGCTGAGCTGAAAACGTATAAAATTCCAGGAATCTCAGGTACTTCCATGATAATCCTGGCTGAATCAAAGCCTGTGAATACATCGACGGATGTTTCCCTGCCACATTCAAACTGCACAAGTCAGACACAATAGGACTTCGAACAGCGAAAGCCTCCAATGGAAAACTACCATTGAATGTAAAAAAAAAGCTGCTGACATTTCAAAAGAGGTTCACTATGTGCCTGATAAGTAAAAGCCAGGACACACTTGAGTGGCCAACTTCAACTGCGGAGCCTGGAAGTGATAATGATGATTTTAACGTTGTTTTTTTTTTTTTTTGAAATTTCAATTTATTCTTTAATTAATACAAAACGATAAGATTCCCAGCACTTTCGCTTGAAATATAAAAAAACCGAAGATGATCTGTAAGCCTGGCATCACCTCTCTCGAACTCAGTTCTTATGCAAACATCAAAGAAAACTGTCAAACTATTAATACAACACGTTCTGCCGAAAATATTCAGTTTTTTTCGATTTCCACGAAATGAGCCAAATAGAATCTTAACCTTTTCAAACTCACTCATTCAAATCATAATGAGTAACAAAATCATGCGAACAAATGAGTCCCCTCATACACACAAATTGATCGTACCTAGTCATAGGAATTTACCCTCTCTAGTCTTATTATTACGTTGTTGACACCAGTTACTTGTTTCAAATCTGGTTACATGTTTTGTATTCAGTAGGGTGAAAGCAATCACTGAACCATCAAGTACCACGTATTTATCTGTATGATAATAGTTCAGTCATGTTGTTGCACTATTTTCTGCTGCCTGGAAATCAAGTAGAAGTCGACATCGGGCACCAGAATTGTATTGATAGCGGGTGCCGATCTTACTTCGTGGGAAGTACAAATGAAACATAAGATGTACCTACGAACTATATATACTGTGATATATCACAGTAATTTTTATTATATTTTATCACTAGTTACACATCGTAATGAAAGTCGTGTGGAAGTTCGTATGATGACACGGAGACGCAATTCCTGACAGAAATTTGTAGCATTCACATGGCAACAGAATCATAACCTTCTCCGTCGTTGAACATGTTTTCCCCGAGTCATTCCCCACTCTTTATATGTCTTGCTTGCATGTCGAATTTCTTGTAATTTATCAATCATTCACTTAGCACTCGTCCATAGTACCCTCCCTAGAATTTCAATATGGCTGAGCTACCATACAGAAGGGATGTGCGCAGATACAGCAATATCAGATATGGCTGTATCTGAGCACATCCCTTCTTTATGGTAGCTCAGCCATATTGAAATTCCAGGGAGGGTACTATGGACGAGTGCAAAAGTGAATGATTGATAAATTACAAGAAATTCGACATGTAAGCAAGACAAGATTCTGGAGATGTTTGTATAGGTAGTACCCATAACATCGCGTTGCAATAATCCAGTTTGCGTTGACCAATAGCATTGCAGCATCGGATTTCCGTCCAGGATCGCGTCTCCGTGTGATATGTCCAAGTATTCCAAGAGCGAACAAACCTGACGAGTGGACTGACAGAAGTAGAGACTGGGACGAGTAGAAAATATCTACCGATTAACCCTGAAGACGGTTTAACAAAGCCAAAAGCTCGGAGACAACGTTCCTTTTTTTTCTTTCTTCTCACTGAACCTCCTACAACCCTCCAAATAAAATAAAAAAATTTAAAAAAAACGGTCAATAAGCCAAGGAGAAAATGCACAAGACGTTAACAAGTTGCAAGTTGATACTGTGAAAAACAGCAGTAAGTCAAAGATCTTCTGTCAGTCCACTCGTTAGGTTTATATCAAGTTGTTCTTTGCAGTTTTAACGTTCATAATCTCAAAAACCATGTATTGTTATCGAAACGGAGGAGTCTACCGTTTGATGTTGTCATGCACTCAATCTCAGTCAACTCATGAACGTAATCACTACTTCATTTACGCCAATTCTACGCTCTCAGTATTGAACATTTTAATGCTTCCTATGTGTAAACCACAATACCGAATCCGTATTACAGTTAAATTAGTTTAATTAGATCTATTTAAACTCCAACTAGTCGGATATCAGTGTGTTTAAAATTCAACGACCTGAAGAATTGTATATTACCCTTACATAGATCTATGTAGTAGGTAACTCCTGTTTTTATATCCGTTAATGTATTCGACTGGTACATCATTATCCTGTTAGCTCCAAAATCACTGCCTTACAAATGCTTAAATATCAGTCGACTGTGAGCACAAAAATGATATATTTTATTCTATTTGCCTATTGTGGTAGCTTGATGTCATTTGTTACCCTTACGTATTAATATGTGACATTCGTGTCTATAAATGCAGGTGAGAATTAGAAGGTTAATACACAAAAAAAATAGAATCCATTAACAACCAAAATGATTTTTTACAGCAATCTCAATGATCAACCGGTTGGTAGCATGCAGTGTGACACGGTCTTGTTGTCAAAGTGCCAAATTTAGTATTAGAAAAAGTTGCTTTATGTGGATTTCACCAACGAAATGTTCTCATGTGTTGTTATTCCTTACAGACAATAGTATTTAGGAACTAGTCGAAGATGCTTTAAAAGGTGTTGCGGATCTTAATCACTGTCAGAAGTTCAGGTAACTATCGAGTTGACTTCCTATTTTTAGTTCAAACCGTCGTGTACGTAAGCTCACTAATATTTCATTTTATGAACCGAAATCCAGATTCACTGAAACATTTTTCTGTATTAAGCCATTTTTTTTTTTTTTTTTTTTGGACTGTTTATTTGAAAATTGAACCTTTTGTTGTCAACTGGTGTTTAATAAATTTCGGTTTTACACGTTCTATCGTTTTTCATTGTTATTCCCAAAAAATAATTTTTTCCACGACGGTTTATCATCTTCTATACAGATCACCCTAGAAGAATATGAACCGCTCATTACACGTTCTATACAGATACAAATCACCCTTCTGTCTAGATCACTGTTACTAAACAGAAATTCTTACAGGATTTTTCATGATGAATCTGAAGAACTAGATTTTCCTACCTGTGGAGTTTTTTTTTTTTTTTTCAAAAAATACACTAAAAAAAATATAAAACAGTGTTTTTAGAGATTTTTGTGTGTATTATGTCAACATTACTTCTGTTTTCCATGGACTGGAAGAAAATAACTGAAATCCGAATTGGAAATCCCTTACTATAGAAAGAGTGATTGAAAGAGAAAAATTGACTAGGATTTTTTGAAGAACAATCTTCAACACAAAAACGTAGCTAGAAAACATATCTCAAAAACTAGAGCTGATAGCGAAAAACGGGTTTCAGATTTGGATTCAACCGAAAAACACCAACCCTCACCTCCTCTGTACCAAACAACACTTTTTGTTGTTGGCCAATGTTAATGGAGGAAAGGGCTAAAAAAAAATATTTAAAATGGACCTGGTCGTTCTCTCCGAATGTGGGGCGTAGGTAATTAGATCAGTGCAACAAGTCCGGACCAACATATTCTCCTCTTGATTTTGGAAGGAAATGAACTTAAAATTATGAGAACCCCTTAGGAAGAATCTCAAAAGGTTGACAAAGGTGCTGTGAGGGCGCGAATTTTCGATTAACCATCGAAAACCCCTTTTTCAGGACATAGAAGTTGGGAAGGTGGAACCTGGACACGGACGGAGAATGACGAATTGATTACCTATTTAAACTTTTTTTGCCTACTGAATGAACTCATTAATCGTAAAAATGAAAAAAGTGGTTTAAAAACGTGATAAAGTCAAATACAATATTTAAAAAAAAATTTCACCTCAAAAAATTATGATGGGGCCTCGGAAAACGCTCCGGACATCAAAATGTCGCTTTCTGGGAGAATGGCCCGTATAACCCTCGGCCAATAGGAGGGAGTTCAAAATTAATTTCAACATTTTCAAAACGCATTACCTCGAAATGTATTGGTATAGTTTTGTTTACGAGTTTGAATAGAGTTCGTTATTATCTATTGGGTAAATATGCCTTTTGTGTGGTGAACTATGCGACCAGTAAAGCTCGATAGCTAATAAAGCTCCCTTACGACACGAAACGCTCAGTACAGAATACCGAGTTGTGAAATGACGTACGAACTCTCACAACTATTTATTTTCATCACTCAGCCAAAAGGAAGAACTCAAACAAGAAACAAAGATTTTTGAAATTTATAATAAACTATAATTCTATATTTGTAACAGAAATACAGGTATAGGTACATAATATGACTGAGTTCAGCGAAATCGAAGAAATATTTACATTTTTACATAACAATTTGTACGAGTTAATTCACGCGGTAGGTAACTTATGGTAACTTGAGTCGAGGCACAGGGTAGTTCTGAAGTGGACTAACAGAGTTTTCTAGGCACTTGTGTTTCTTTGGTTGAAGTTACATCTTCAGATATGGAATACGAAATCTAATAGCATTTCTTACTGATAATACCTGTGTCAATCAATACTTACAAGGCCTAATGGTGTCTCAGTGCAATTTTCGAAGGCATTGACCATTACTATGCAACCAGGCAGGTCTAGTAAAACTAGGTAGGTACTCAGCAGTTAAAACCAAGGAAAAGACGCACTTTCATCAGTTCAGTTACTATTAAGGACACTTATCTAGGGTTAACCGTTACCATAACTTGATAAGAAACTAACCACGCTGCCATAACTTGATAAGTTCTTGGGCAAGCTTGTAGATAACTTGACAAAACTTCAATAAATTCTGCGGAAAATAGTGTACAGGCAGCAATAAGAGCATTGTGACAATTCATGACTAGCTACGCTTTATAGTTTCGTTGTTCTACATTTTGAATGCCTGCTAATACGAGTTACGTTTCACTTATTCCCTTAACTTACAAAGGGGTTAGTGGGTCAGTCTTCGAAATTATTTATGGAAAATTCAGAATTAAAAAAGTTAATTAACTTAAATTAAGTCTAACTGGATACACCAATGTTCAGTATTTAAATCCTATCGAATAAGACGTTTATTATTATTGGTTGATATTGATAGTATACATCCATTCCCCAGGTACCTACTGGAATCGTCCATCTTGAATTTAATAAACAGACGGTTTTCAATGTTATAATTGAGATTCTGACATGAAGTTGAATGGGTTGAGGAGCTCCTTCTAGATCAACATGTTATTCTTGTAATTTTCTACTGATGTTCACCTGTTCTTCATCTACGCCAATTACATAATATTTCCCTGCTTGTTGCATAATGGTAAAGTTCTGCCATGCAACCAATGTCTCTGGAGAAATGCCCAGTTGATAGAAGTACCTCATCTACTGTACCTTATTCATACGCCCTCATTTAATTTTGATGAACAGTAAACAATCAAGTTTTTGAGAATTTGAGAACTTCGAAAACGTCTCGTACACATACGATAAAACCCGACGCAATTTTTGATTTCATCAAACCGTCAAATTTAAAACCGTTAATTTTAAACGTCAAACTTCACTAAAACACTCTTCCAGAACGGCTGTAGACGGGTGCACAGTTCTGTTCTGCAAGTTTGGCGTAAGGCTGTTCACTGCCGACTGTGATCGAAGCACCTTCGCTCATGTGGTTCCAGACGTGAACGACGTACGTTTCCTTCAGCATCTGCTCTACTCCAGGCCAACTCCCGTTATTCCAGTACAGAGCCCAATCCATGTACCTGTAATATGTTGATTACAGGTATTAACAGATTTTGAGGTACAGAATCCGAATTTGAAACCCGATTTGCATTTCCGAAGAAAATGCTATAAAACTTTATAGCCTTAAGAAGGCTGTAAGGCTATAAGTTATATTATGAAACTTTATTCTTCTTTTTCTTCGAAAATTCGTTACAAGTCGGGTTCAAAGCCTTAAGGCTATAAAGCTATAATAATTACTATAATAATTATAGTAATTATTGTTCTCGGTTCAAAATTTTTAAAACTCGAATTACCGAAAAATGTTTATACCAAAATCCTGTACTTCATAAATAAATAATTATATTATATTTATCTATTTATGTGTCATTCCAGACGATAAAAAGATAGGGGAGTTTTATGGGGGGGGGGGAGTATCCATAAATGAAAAAGTCTGACAAGTGCTGTTTAGCTCAACAGCTCAAGACGATAACCTGGTGAGGGACTCAAATATCACTACTGCAAAACGGGTTTTCGAGTGTACTGCGCCATTGGTGGTCCATTTTCGAAAATATTCGTAGTTCGTTTAAAACATTATTCAGCGAGCTGAATGACCAAATGTAAGTGGAATTTCCGTCAAATCATTTGAAAATTACGCAAATGATAGTTCAGAGTGTGCTGAAGACAATTTCCAATGAGCCCATGGCATGAGAATGGAAATCTTGGGAGAACTCTGACGTTCCTCAAGGGAATGAGATATCGCAATTCCGATTGCACCATCGTGTTCAGCGTAAAAAAACTTTAAAATGAGGTGCCACCTGTCAGACTGTTTCATTTTACGAATTTATGGGTTATTTTCCTCCCTAGAATTCCCCCAAACCCCCATTAGAGTGGCCCGATTCAGCCCATCTACGAACTTAACCGGATTTTTTGTGCAAATTTGAACTTTTTATCTCAATTCTATCGAGAGATACCGTCCAGAGTTACACATACTGCCCTGTTAAGGTAAAACGCCTCAACTCAAAATTCAAAACATTTTTTCACCGAAACCTTTGATGTAAGTTGACTGCAACTCATTATAAAAACCCCATTTTTTGGTGAGATATCGGTATGACTTCAACCAATTCAACGGTGAAAACTCGCAAATTAATGGATTTTGGGATTTTTTGTTCAGGTAAAATGCCTCAACTTGTTCGTGAGACGGTCACCTTAACGTAACAATCAAACGGATGTTTTGGTAGGAAAATGTAAATTTTTGTAGGTAAAACGCATCTTCTCAATATTTTGGTGAGTTGAGCCGTATAATGGTTTATGGTCAGAATTTCCCCCACTTCTGGTTCGAATTTTGAAATTTGGACTTCACCATCTAAAATGCCAGGTCCAAATAGGGGGGTTTCGTAAAAACCCCATTTTCGCAAACATTGGACTTGAGGCGTTTTTATTTAACAGGGCAGCATAGTAGTACTACAGTAAAGTTAATTTTTGAAATGACAGTAGTATTTACTCAAGTCCGTTACCTGATTGGATAGAATACTTTGTATCCCCACACAGTGATCCCGCAGGATGGAATGAGGCCAATCGCTTCCAGATTAACTGACTCCTGTGGAAAAATACGGCGATCTCTTGAATAAAATAAATTCCTTAAAACGTTCAAAGCCAACAGATATCAGTATTGTCTCATACTACGCAAAGGAACTATTTGTCGTAAAGTCTGAAGGGTTCAGTTTTAAAGTTCGTGTTTCTGCCGCTAGTGGCGTTTGAATTTGTGATGTTTCCGTCATATCATTTTAATTTTAATATCATTGCCATCTTTTAGTGCTAATGTCTGACTGGATAGTCATATGGGTTTTGCGCCAAAAAAGGGGTTTCCGAAAAAATGACGCTTAGAACGTTTTTGGTGTAACTAATAATAAATACAGGCTGCTTTCGTAAGTTACTATTTTGCGTCTGTTGACCTCTCAAATGCACACCCAAACAAAAAAGAACAGTTCCCATCGAGGGAACAAGTTCGTATCAGTGCAAAACAGTACAAAAAATAACAATACATTGATGTATCATCAACGCATGGAATGTCGTGGAGTTGATACTGTTATTTGCAGAATAGGCGCGATATACTTAGGTACTTACTCATAGTTCATCATAGAATTCACATCAATGCTAAAATGACTCGTGAATTAGCAGGTTTATGAAACGGCTGATAGGGACGAGCTACCTGGGCTCACAGTTTATCATAACTCCTCTCTATCAATCATCAATGAAATATTTTCTGTATAGTCAGCCTGGGAAACAACTTGAATCAGATGAGCTGATTTGATTTCCATTGAATTTCATTAAGAATAAAAAACCTGGGCAGCAGATTTTTATTTCAAAATGATCAACTGAACAGGTCTAAAATCTATCAAAGAAACCTAAGCAGAACTTGACGAGCTGAAAATTATCACAGAAATTCTGTCTTTTGGTTATCCATGGCATATGATCAGACAGGATACGTAGGTTATGTGTAAAATTGGTACTTGAAAGTCATGCTGGGAAGTCCTCTCACTCAAAGTTGGACAAAGAGATCAGAAGAAAATCATATTTCTCAGAGACATTCGTACCTGCGTCATCCAGATACCAGCCATAATTTAATTGTGTAATAAATCGAGTCTTGGCTTGGGTCATCACCAGTGGCGGCTGCTGATAGGAAGCATGTGCACCCCCAGTCAATAAACCAAAAATGATAACCAAATTCTCCCATCCCATTTGAAGCAGATCTACACCAGGCACTTGACCAATCAGGAGCGCCTCAGAGCAACTGCTCCTGTTCCCCTCCCTCGTCTCATATTTCCTAATGACTTCTGCCTGGCAATAATTGAGGGGTTTGCAGCAAGAACTCCTACTTCGACAGAAAAAATCGTTCTTAAGTGCAACAAGGCGTTTCCCTCAATTGATAGTTATCGAGAAATCCGCTGGATGGAGTTGGCTGCTTCGTTTTTTGAAGCAACATGAAGCTATTTCCAGGAGTTAACCCCTTGTTGATGCAGACCCCTCAATTGTTTCCAGTTTGGATGTGGCGGGACTGTGAGATTGACCCATCAGAGAGCGTCAATCTTCTAGCAAAGAGCATCAGTAACTGCCAGGGGCGATGCTATGCATTGTTTTCCTTTGTTATCTTTCCTCATGCATTATCATCAGACGATAATCAAACAGATTCTGCTATCTCAAATCAGCCGGTATTCGTTTGTACTTTCGTTTTCGTGGTTTTGTCGGTGTTTCCTTGACTACTCATTCTCCTTTTTCTGTTTTCCGACGATGAATAATTCAGTGAAGTTCATCAAACTAAACGTACGAGCGACTAAATTTGCTATTACGATTTTGTCATTTGAAGACGTGAAAGCTTACAAGATTTATCCCATTTGCATATGGTTGACATTTGTATTTGGCTGCGAAAAGCACCTCTCCCGTCCCCTTTGCGATAGTCTCTCTTGATCTATGAGCACCCTGGTCACCCCTGAGCCGCTACTGGTCACCACACAACAATAAATAGTGAAGCCATTTCTCCAGTGTGAAATCCACGTTCAATTATTATTTTTCAATTTTTCTTATGTAAATGTATACGTTTTGAACGTAGTGATGAATCCATGCTTGCGAACAAACTGCTTGTAATTCAACAATGGATTCGATTTTGGACAAATCTCTTACTTCAACTTGCGTCTTAGGTGATCAAGGCTGATGAATACTCTTTTTCAGCTTTAGTTGAAGTCGCAAAGTGCTTCGATTGCATCTCCCGTCCACTTCTTGTGTATAAGCTCCGTAAATATATTTTTTTTGAAATTGCAATTCCTCTGGTTGATAGCTACCTCTCTGGTAGAACTCAGGCTGTTTGACACAACAATGAGTTGTCACGCTCCTTGCATGTTGAGTTTGGTGTACCACAGGGATCCATTTAGGGACCAAAATTGTGCCTTATTTTCATAAATGATTTGTCACTGTGTCCAGAAATGCAGTCAATTCTTTTTGCTGACGACACCTCACTAATTTTTAAAAGCCCATCGCTCTCCTTGCTGTGTGACTATGAAGTGGCTGCCCTCAGTGCGGTTACTGGCTGGTTTACAATGAACAGGCTTTCGGTTAATGCCGACAAAACCAGGGTCATGAAGTTTGGAATGAAGGATTTGTCTACTTAGTTGGGGGCATTCTGCTGCCTCCTCCACGATTTTTTCTTGCCAAAGAAAGGCTGTGAGAGTCGTCGCTGGTATGCGTTACCATGAGGATTGCAGATCTGCTTATAAGGAATTAGAAATTTCGCCAGTCCCTGCTGCTTACATCCTGGAAATCCTGTGCTATGTTAGGAGAACCCAACTAGTAATTAAAAAAATTTTGTCTTCCGTTCCATCGACTGGCTGCTACTCGTAATGGCGCCTGGTGAGGAATTAAATAATACCCTCCCCACAAATATATGTAATGCTCCGGTTGGTACTTTTAGGGCCCAAATGAGCAGCTAGCTCTCCAGATTGGCTCCTTACGATACTGTGGAGATGCTGATGAACATTAACTCTATCCTGGTGTTTTAGTTCTCGACACATTTTATTCTCTTTGGTAACTGTTTTGAATGTATTGTTTGTCTCAACTTTAAATTATCGTTGTCATTTTTGTAAGATTCTGACATTGCTTATGCACTACGCGCGATTTTAGCAAATAAAAATATATTGATTGATTGGTGAACCTTTAGACTCCGTTCTGTTAAATTCCAACTTCTTCTATCACTACACATGATGACATTGTGTAACCACTACCTACCGTAAAATTACAGAACTTCCTCAGGACTGATGTGGCTAAAATCGGTCCCACGGCCGCCCAAGCATTTGGGTCATATGCGTTTTGGGATTCCGAGAGGATCTCATTCAGGTACGGGTGACGGGGTTCGAAATTGAACACCGCCGTACCGAGTTGGTCAGACTGTTGAGCTCCGATGTAGTTGATTCCCAAGTCGTCTAAAGGCCTGAAACAGAAAGAATTCGTCATATTTGGAGCATGTTTTTCACTGTTCTGGGTCCAACATGTAAACTCGAGTAGAAAAAAAAGTGTATACAAAAATCCGTTCTAGACCATCCTGAATTCAGTGCCAAATTTGTCATAAAACAAGTAAAATGGACGTTATACAGAAAAACAAGTTATTTCGTAGAAAATTTGCTCTTATAGCCATGCTGCATGACTGTGGACTTATCGAATTGTTAACGAATAACCCTTCTTAACTGTTCCCACGAACTTAGATCCAGGAAACGAGATTCACGGTCGCCACTTATATGAGGATCCTGTCACGGTCGCCACTTATATGAGGATCTCTGATAAACAACGTGCGAGAAAATCCCTTCATAAGAAATATATTTAAAGTACAGTGCGCAAATATTCGATAAAACTTCGTAAGAATAAAAATCGTCGAGCTTCGAGCACACAATCAACACACGGGTTCGGACTGCCGACAACAACAAATGCGAAGGTAGACACTGGCAACTCGCGTGACGTCATCAAATGAACAACAACTGTTCTACCTACTTACTTTTCAACATACTCCCACCTAAGTTCACGTCATGAACATAATGAGTGAACTTACCTACTATACGAGACACAATATACTTACATTACAAGTAGGAACGTACAACTGACAAAACATAATTATACAAAATTACTTTGAGAACATTACTAATTTAAAATGCCAACATACAAAACTTCAATTTGAGATAATTAAATATAACACTCTTGAACTTAATTCACATCACAGGTCGAGTCTGACAGGGGGTATCACTCTTCGTCCAAGGCGTGTGGTGAGGACCTCTTCTTTACAGCTGTCAACCTCTTGTGTTTCGCTCTCAAGTTGAGTTTGTTCCAGTTCCTGGGGTATGGTCTCAACTGCTGGCTTTTCAATCGCCTGACGAAGACACCTGCTTACAGCTTTAGAGTCTTTGTTGGGGTTCAGCTCCAATTCCAGTGGATAGAGACGTTGGATCGGCCTCATGAGTTCATCTTTGGCAGTTTTTAGGCGTACTAGTCGGGTGTTTCCATCCTTTCCTACGACTTTCTCAATAACGCGAGCCAATGGCCAGTCGAGGCGCTTCTTGTTGTCATTTTCTATCAAAACAATGTCTCCTATTTCCACTTCATGATCAGGAGACTTGCTAGCAGCAAATTTCAGTTGCCCTAGATATTCTAGGCGGAACCTCTGTCTTAAAACGTCCTTCAGGTTCTGACGATATCTGAACCTCTTCTGGAGATCACTTGCTTCGATTAGATCAAAATCTGGAACTCCCACCTCTTCAATATCCATGAGGAACATTCCAGGTGTCAATGGTGTCAAATCATTAGGGTCTTGGGAGACATAAGTCAGAGGTCTGGCATTCACTATTGCTTCACAATCGCACAGGATCGTTAGCATCTCTTCAAAATTAACAGAGGAGTGACCTAAGACTTTACGAAGCAGCTTTTTCATAACACCAATGAGGCGCTCCCACCATCCACCCCACCATGGAGAGGAAGGGGGGTTGAATCTCCATTCAATCCGACGAGCAGTACTGTACTGACTGATTACGTTCCAGTCCAACTCATCACATGCATTGTCCATGCCAATAAAATTAGTGCCTCTGTCGCTATTCATGATACTGGGTCGTCCTCTTCTACTTGTGAAGCGCCGAAATCCTTGTAAGAAGCTGTCTGTTGACAGAGAGGAGATTAGCTCTAAATGTACAGCCCTGTAAACTCCACATGTAAATAAGCAGACGTATGCTTTCTTCTTGACACCAGTTTCAGTCTTTAGAAACAAGGGACCAGCAAGATCAACTCCACAAATCTCGAAGACCTTGGCGTTCCTTACACGAGTCTCAGGTAGAGGAGTGGGAAGTGACTCGATTCTCTTAGCTGTATAGCGCTTGCAGACTTGGCAAGAGTTCAGAACAGCTCTCACAGACTGTCGACCTCCAATGATCCAAAATCTTTGCCTCAGAAGCGACATCATCATTTGAACACCAGCATGGCAGTTGTCTCTGTGGACGTCTATGATCAATCTGAAAACAACTGGATGTTCATGACTAGGCAACACGATAGGATGACAAAAGTCGTGGACATCATCCCTATAAGAGATTTTGGTCATGAGTCTGATCAAACCACTCTTGTCAACAAAAGGGAGTAAGCTGGCAAGCTTCTCGTCAAATACGCTAGAGAATGCCTCCTCCTGAACCATACAAAACACTTTGAGTTCTGCTGTAAGGTATTCTTCAGTAGTTAGGTCTTGAGGGATACGATCACATTTCTTGATCTTAGCATTAGTCTTGTATCTGTAGATCCATGCCACCATACGTACGATCATCTTGTAATTCGAAAATTTGTGGTAATACCAGTCAACAGGTGTAGTTTCACATAACATAGACGAAACTACATTTCTTCTTCTTTCCAATCCAATTTCTTTTTCGTCAAAATCCATCTCAGGTTTAGGCCAGCATTCTTCAGGTAACCTGAGCCAGTCAGGGCCCTCCCACCATCGAGAATACAACAACTTTTTGGCAGAACAGCCACGGGAGGGGAGGTCTGCTGGGTTCCTAGCTCCAGGAATATGCCTCCATACATGATTAGACGTGAGTTGTCTTATTTCTTTCACTCTGTTGAAGACGAATACATCCCACGGCTCGTCTCTTTCAATCCAAGCAAGCACAGTAGATGCGTCAGTCCAAAATGTGGTCTCAATATCTATGAAACCATAGTCCTCAACTATACTTTGGTGTAAACGAGCTGCGATCGATGCTGCAAGTAACTCAAGTCTTGGGATAGTCATCTTTTTAGAAGGCTTACTGATAGGTGACACTCGAGACTTGGCACCAACCAATTGCACTCTGACATCCTTGGCAGTCTCAACTCTGAGAAATGCGACTGCACCATACGATTTCTGGGATGCATCAGAGAATACATGCAAACTACATCCATTACTAGGTGTGTTTGATCCTGGGAGCCATCTTGGTATATTAATCTGTGAGAGGAGGGGTACCTCTTTGAACCATGACTTGAACTGAGAGGATGTTTCCTCATCAACCTCTTGGTCCCAACCACGTCCAGATTCCCATGTTTTCTGAAGCATTAACTTAGGTAAGAGTGTCACACAGCACGTCAACCCTATTGGATCAAAGACACGATGTGCTGCACTAAGAATCAGTCTCTTTGTGACAGTCTCAAACTCCATTGACGTGACACTCGATACATTCACAGACAGGGTGTCATCGTTTCGATTCCATAACAATCCAAGTACATTAGTGAGTGGAACTTTGCTATTTGTATTCAGCTCCCACCCTCTCAGATCGAATCCACGCTCCATCATGACTTCCTTTGCAACATCAATGAATTCCTGGGCCTTCACTTCATTCTCAACACTTGTCAGGCAGTTATCCACATAAAAACTAGATCGTAGTTGTTCAATCAGGTCAGCCGAATAGGGACGTTTCCCCTCACCACACTCAGTCATCACCTGTTCAAGATGAAGGTCGATACATGCTCCTAGTTGGTAGGGGCTTGGAGAGAGTCCAAAAACTACACGACAGTGGCGATATATCTTCAAGTTGCCTTCTTTGTTTATCCACAGAAATCTCAGGAAATTACGATCATGAGGAGCAATACCAATCTGTAGAAAAGCCCGGCGTATGTCACTAATGACACCAATCTTCTTCAGCCGAAAGCGTGCAAGGACAGAGGGAATTTTTTCGATATAGTTAGGTCCCTTTTCCAAACATTGATTCAAACTTGGGTTTTTATTTTCTCGTGCCGAAGCATCAAAAACAGGTCTGACAGGCGTAGTACTTCCAGGTTTGACAACGTGACGATGTGGAAGGTAGTGGCATGGTGTGTCTTCTCCAAGAGGCAAGACTTCCTCAATAACACCATCCTGGGTCCATTCATCCAACAACATCTGATAGGCCTCATAGTACCCTTCATTTTTTAGTTTCTTGGCTGTAGTTTGCAATCTTTTCAAAGCCAGGTTGTAATTACTTGGCAGAGGGGGATGATTCTCCACCCAAGGCAAATGTACCTCGAACCGTCCATCATTAGCAACTTTCACAGTATCGAGAAAATGTTGGTGAGTAGTTAACTCCAACTCCATCTTATTCAATTTTTCAGTAGGATCTGTGATTCCCAATGTGTCCAATGACCACAGGTCCGTAATTTTCACTTCTTTAGTGAGCATGCTGGTCACTAACATGACAACTCCCTTTTCGCATACTTCTGGGACTTTTCCCATCAAAGTCCATCCTAACTTAGTCTGAACTGCAACGAGACCGCTTGATAGAGCTCGATGTCCTCCAGACAACAATTTGCCTGCAATGTCTGCACCTATAAGTACCTCAATAGGGCCACTTGTTCCGACATCCGAGAGAAAAATGCCACTATCAGCTAGTTCAGAGAGCCAGGGTCCCTTCAACACAGGGGAGATGTCACCACAAATCTTGTTTTGGTTAAGAGCCTCGAAATTGCAACAATATCCACTATCGAGAGACGACAAGTGTACTGTGTACACATTATAGTTGGATACTGTAGAACTCACACCACCAAACAACGAGTGTTGAATTGTTTCAGTTCTTTTTGACACATAACCCATTTCCGTAGCAGTAGAATCCAAAACATATGTGCGTTGTGAGGCTGTATCAATCAATGCCCGAACTGTACGCTTTTTACACCCATTCATAATGTTGACTAATATTGTTTGCATCAAAACATTACAGGGAGCAACAAGACTAGCTAGCGCCTCTGACTTTCTTGTATCTGCCTCACTACTAGTTGACGTAACAGGAGATCTAGCGACAGTGTTCTGGGATACGCCTTCACAAATTATGGGATAATGGGATTTTTGACAAACAACGCATTTAGGGCGGTTGCGACATACCTTAGCTGAATGACCAATCCTCAAACAGCAGAAACAAGCCCTTTTTTCCGAAACGACCTTGCGTCTATCCACCAATGACATGTCGACAGCTTTAGGACAGTCTTGGGATTTATGACCTTGTGAGCAAAAAATACAGCCCTTAGGAGAAGATTCTTTGACTGTAGTGAGAAGACCAGCAGCTGTAGGAATATTGTCACTAGAAAATTCCGAAACCTTCTTGAGTTTTTTGCTGTCAACTTTAGTACAGGTCGACTTTTTTGAGAGTCCAAAACCAGATAGAGCCATTGAAATTTTCTGTTCACCTTCGACTTCACATTTGAGAAAATTCAATAAATTTTCAAGTATGGTCTTTGAGCTGGTATTGACTCCTGAGGAACCTTTCCTTTCCCAAGTCTTCAAAACGTCAGTGGGTAGACATGAGGAAACGAGTGGGAGCAAAATTGGCGCACACTTGTCAATAGTAACATCTAAACTATGTAAATTTCGGAGATGTGACTGAACTTTATCGTACAATTCTGATAAAGCAAGCTTTTGAGACGAGGCCATATTTTGCAAGATAATGCTGAGCAATTCACGAATATAGAACTCCGTCAAGAGATCATTCCTTCCGAAACGTTGCTGTAATGCTTTCACAACCTCAGGGTACATATCAGACGTAGCAGGGAAACTATCGACAACAGCCCTAGCAGGAGAATTTGGGGTGATTGACATCAAAAGATAATGCAGTTTTTCACTAGGATCTAGATTAGTATCAACATGAATTTTGTTAAACTGATCCCAAAACGGAAGCCAATCAGCGATTTCCCCACCAAATTCTTTCAACGTCATTTTTGGTAACCTATACATTGAGCTACTAAAGGCACCATGCGAATCGGAAAAACCACGGAAAACAGAAGTTTTCTTAGAACGTTCCGAAAAATTGGATACCCTGTCTTGATCCACGTGTTCTGACACCAACGCCGAAATGTGCGAAAACTTGAGAGAATACTCATCACACGTAGCCAATTCTTCATCAATCGAAGCATCACTCGCTACAGTATCTAGAAGCATAAGTTCATAGATCGCGAAATTTTTGGTCGATAACTCATTGTTTCTAACTTCTAGTACGGCAAACAACGACTTCAACTTTGCAACGTCGATGTTTTCATCTTTTTTGGCTAAAATTGTTTCTATGTCCTTTGCTAACTTCGAGAAAGCTCGACGAATGCCCGATCTTGATTTCTTTGCTACTTCAAGTGACATAATGACGATAAAACAGACTTACTTGAGTAGAAGTTCGATAAATCAACTCGGAAGAAACCGGCACTTTTCTTACTTACTTGACGCACTGACTTTACTTATCCAAAGATTACTTTTCACTGTCCTGTCACGGTCGCCACTTATATGAGGATCTCTGATAAACAACGTGCGAGAAAATCCCTTCATAAGAAATATATTTAAAGTACAGTGCGCAAATATTCGATAAAACTTCGTAAGAATAAAAATCGTCGAGCTTCGAGCACACAATCAACACACGGGTTCGGACTGCCGACAACAACAAATGCGAAGGTAGACACTGGCAACTCGCGTGACGTCATCAAATGAACAACAACTGTTCTACCTACTTACTTTTCAACATTTGTCATAAAACAAGTAAAATGGACGTTATACAGAAAAACAAGTTATTTCGTAGAAAATTTGCTCTTATAGCCATGCTGCATGACTGTGGACTTATCGAATTGTTAACGAATAACCCTTCTTAACTGTTCCCACGAACTTAGATCCAGGAAACGAGATTCTTAGGTGTGTCGAGATGAAATCCCCTTATCACACATAATATTATCTACTTCAGTCTGTCACAATCACTGGTATATTTGATTGTGCACTATAGTCTGAATTCACCATTTTTCGTAGGAAACTTCTACCTTCAAGGTGGCGTCGGGAGTGATTTTGCGGCAGGGAAGAGTTAAAAGAGGAGGGTCTCACTCCCAGCTTGTCGTTTGAGTTCAGGGTCGTTCCGTTAAGTCAGTAGACCGTGTCAATCTGTATCATCATCGTCCTCATCAAATCTTGATGTCCCCTCTAATGGAGTCAGGTGGGGGCGGGTAATTGAGTTCAAATGTGGGGGATCCTCAATCTGAAATTATTCGAGCTCAACCGAGGAAACCTTTGTAATCTCTCTTTTAGATAATGACATTTCGCGATTCCATTGAGAATTAAATGCATTAGTTGAGCTTTTAGAATAGTCGCTGTGAAATCTCACACGACCTGTTTATTACCTACTAGCCAGATTACCCGGGCGTTCCCGGGGTGCGTAAATAACTGAGTGTCTCCAAAAATGAACCAAACTACTGATGAACCAAAAATACGCCCTTTCCCAGTTACGAAATTGTTTACCCACAAAATTAGCTTTAGGAGCCACCCTACGCTGCTTAAAGTCTAAGTCCTAAGGAGGCTACATGCCAAATTTCATGTCTCTACTACCACGGGAATTGCGCAATAAAACGTCACATTTTTTGTATCAAGCAATCGTACCGTCTGCAAACGTTCCTTAATAAGACCGTTCATAATATGACCCTTTCCTAGTTCAATTGCTCACTCGGGCGGCGTCGCGAAGGAAAGGCCCGTTCTCTTCGTAATAGGACGTTTCCGAGATTCTACCGCAGCATAAAACCATCCCTATCAAAATCGGTTCAGCGGTTGGGCCGTCTATAGAGGACAGAAATACAGGCATACATACATTCGATGTTATGGATATAGATTTCTGTTTAGGTACCTCATAATTTTGCTGGGAGCACTTGATTACCAACAACCAATCACTGCTCCCATCTTTTGGCCACAACCGTTTGTATTTTTATATTCACGTAAGATACCAAAGTGGGGGGGGGGGGGGTAAATTACTCACTTTAGTCAAGTTGGTATCACTTGGAAAGGAATATTGTACCCACTTATGTACTAGTCGCGTTCAGCGAAATCCTAAGTCCTCCGGAGAAGGACTTCCCCGCCAACGAAATCCCTGGCTGTTGGGACGTGGGGCACAATGAAACAAAAAAGTTGGTTTTGTCTATAACTCCCCACGTGAGACTTTTTCAACTTTTTTCTGTTACTTTAGGATCGAATATATGAAATAAATGCGTCAACCATTATTTCGAGGGTCTCACGGCAATACCCCACATCGTCACTTTTGGCCAAAATGAGTTATTCATACCATTTGAAGCGTTTCCCCCCGGCGGATCGACCTAACTAAGTATAAGTTAGGTAACACTAAATCTCACGACTTATATTACTGAATTATTCAGTAAATGGCAGATGGTTTTTTGGCTCTGCTGAAAAGTCGCCCAAATGACGATGTGGGAAGTTGCCGTGTGACCCTCGATGTTATACATCATGTGTGACCCTCGATTTTATACATCATGTGTGACCGTGAGCGGCCATTTTCCAAAAAACGAATTTAGTTTCATTGTGCTCCATTCCCGGAGCACAAGGTGTACCTTGAAACAACGAAAAAAAAACACCTTAATGAAAAATGCTTCATTTCTCCAATTAATGAATATTAGAGAAATATCCCTTTGCCATTTTTCCTCAGTCAATTTCGCACCAAACACAACGAAAAAACAACTGCTTACTGCACAATGAAAACCTGATGGAGCACAATCACTCTCTACCATGAACGTGAAGAGGTAGGCATGCTAAAGTCGGGCAAAATCTTAAGGTACCTACATAACTTACATTTATAATGAAATCCCATAAGTGCCGATTGAATATCTTAATTACACTAACCAGGAGACGAAAATTCGTACGACGAAAAATTTTAGTTTCAACAGAAAAACCCGCACAACTAGTGGAAAGGGGGCGATCCAGAGCCAGTTTTGGGTTCATCCTCAGCATCTACGTAAGTTTGCATAAGAAATTTGTTATCTCCACCCAAAATTTGGTGGTCCAACAATATTTAAATGAATGTCGTTTTCCTAGGATTCGGGGAGAGCCTTCAAAATTATATTTTTCCGTTTTTCCCTTTACAGAGATTTTGGGTAGTTTTAGTATGGTTGTAGAGTTTTTGTCGAAACATCGCGATGCATCGTTTTTAATTAATTTCGAAACTGAATATAGTCGAATTTACCGAATCACGACTGGAGACTGACTCTACGCTATGGCGGCGGCATTCAAAACATCACCTATCCGCCCAATAAATGACTAACTTCCTTGTCAATGTCCCCCTGAGCCTCCTATCGTCCGTCGTCTATCTAATCGTCATGAAATAGGCCAACCGGTTTCATCTGACCAACACCTGCATTCTAGTGAATGATTGTTCCTCTTATAAAACCCTGCATTTGGACGGGTAAAGAAAAATAGTTGGTACATCCAAGTGATTCTGTCATTATTAGGCGCGAAAAGTAGTGTAGAACCATTTGATTAAAACTGGTCTGGAGTGATACTAGTGAAGTCCCAAGCCTGGGTTGCGAAAGGGTGAGGGAAATTGAATCACATGGCCTTAACAAGATACTTTAGATACCTGCCTAAAAACTCATCAAACTAAAAGTAAATTGATCCAGAGCCAGGATAAGGTGATTTTGCTTAAAAACGACCATGTTTCTGGCTGTAATCCTGGTTTAATGAAGTCCAATAAAAAAACTGATATCACCAAGTGATTCAGTGTCGAAAAATAATTAAATTTCCTGTGCCACACTGGGGGTTTTCCGTCTTATCGAAATTACGAACAAACGCGGTTAGTCCCAATTTGGGCGCTTCTGGACGCTCCTGGGTGCGCCCAAACAAAAAGGTTGTCGAAGTAATAAGTTCATGAAATTTGAAGTAGAATCCGAATCTGCAATAAAAAAAGGGGGGTTCCAATCTGGTAAAACAAAGTTGACATGCGTAACCTGCATTTGCGCGCATGCGACGCGCACAAAAATGTGATTGTGGAATTCTTTGTAAGAAATTAAGGGGATGTTACTTCGAAGTGTTTTTTGCTATCTCTCTTTATATCGAAATAAAAAGTGGGGTACGTCCATTAAGAACCACCTTGTATGATTTATTGTGTCTTTTGACAGTGAATTCAGGATGGTCTGAAACGGATTTCGGTATAAAATCTTTTCGGAAATTCGAGTATTAAAAATAGTGGACCGAGAACAACAACTTCCTTTTCCTCGAAAATTCGCTAAAAGGGCACTATGGCGACTCGATGCCCTTAAAGGGCTCGAATAGAGTTCAAATTGGTGTGCTGTCCTTTGTCCGTGACTTTAAAAAAAAAAAAATAGTTTTCCGGCAGGAGTTATTTGTTCGTCAAGGACATACCCAGCGTTACTATCGAAATGGCTACAGAAACTATTACTATACACTAAAGGTGATTTAACACGACCACGTCATACCCTTACTTGGTACTAACGACGTCGAGGTCCATGTACGTCCCGCCGAACAGATAAACCAGGAGTATCCGAAGGATGTCCGCATTGTGCTCGATCGGATACTTGGAGTCTCGGAAAGGTCCGTTGAGGAAGTCAGACAGCGGCGAACTCGAGTAGATGTACGTCAGGTTGGCTACAACTACGGAGAAATTCGGGAGGTCGATCAAAGCCCTTGTGACAGTTGGAGACCTGAAGATCAATCAATATTAGAACAATGCAGAATCAACCTGTCAAACCTCAATAAAGTGCCTACCTACTCGTTATAGTGTAATGCGTGTGCCGTTCATTATCTCAAATCCTTATTATTATGACGCTGTATGAATGAATGAATGAATGAATGGACGATTGAATGAAAAACATGTCTATTCACCAAATAACTTCAATTAAAACAAATGCAGCACATGATACGCTTTGGCCGTGGCCATCAGCGGAAGTTCCATCTTACAATATCTAAATTTGTTTTGAGTTTCATTCATAATTTCATTTTTAATGTAATGAATTGCGAAAAACAAATCAAAAGATCAAAAAAAAATATAAAAAAAAAAATAAAAAAAAAACACACTTCTATAGTATAGAATCTATACATACATATAAATTTACATAGATTTAGAGTATCTATATAATATACATTATACATTCATACACAAAGGTATATCCTTATTCTTCCTCTTCAGGTGGACAGTATACTACCTATAGGTACTCGTTTGGAGGTGAGTTACGATGTGTACGTACTAGAAAATGAATTTTCGTATTTGACATGACCCATTGAAACCAACCAAGTAAAAACTCGACTCTTAAAATTTAATAATATTAAATTAGCATAATATAATTATGGTTCGTTTGGATGTTACGGAGTCGGTAAGAGACTGAGGCAGAAATCTTGGTAAAAACTCCGTGAATTCTTGACAATGGTTTATTATCTTCTTTGTACAGATCACCATTATGTCTAGATCACTAAATGATAGATTAATTATTATTATTGATTTTCAAAAAAATTATTAGTACCTACTTATTATCAAGTTGTGTAAATTACCTATGATTAATGATTAATAATTATTGTTACTTAATAATATTTATTAATTATTATTAATAATAATTTTAATTAACTCGATATCTGAAACCCCTGCGCTGGGGAATCAGCTGGGCCAGTAAGGGCTTGAGATGTCGTCATGTCCTTGATTTCTCAATATCTTCTAGATATCGCGCCTCCTCCCTCCCACTCCGCCCTCCTTCTCCCTCTTCTCAACTCCATTCACCCACCGCCCTCCTCCTCCCACTTCCCACCCCTTCCACCCACCGCCCTCCCATCACCCACATTATCCCCCTCCACCCGCCCTCCTCCTCCTCCCTCCATCATTCAAAGCTCCTGATGGTCGTACAAAGCTGTGGATGGTCTCAAAAAATTCTAAAAAAATAAACTTTTGTAATTGTAAACTAAAAACTATACCGTTCCATTCGCATTTTTCGAGATATGAAATTTTCAAAATTCGTTTTGAATCCCTCCTCCCTGACCGCTAGTTACTATCATTGTAGGATCATTGTAGGGTTGGTCCGAGACCGTAAACCAAATTTCGTAATTTTAGCACAACGCTAACTGGGCAAAGTGCCGCGGACGGACGGATTTTTTTATTCGACTTTCTTAATATACGTATCTTGAAACGTAAACCAACAAATTTTGAGGGGGGGGGGGGGTCAAAAAATTGTTTTCTTTGGTCGGTTCCAATGGTTCATTATCGAAGATAATAAACCAAAAATCTTGACTCTACAACCTTGCATAGACTATAGAAAACATAGTTAAACTTCAATAGACGTGTGCCTCCCACCGCATGCGATGACCAATCAATAATATTACGATCATCAATAGTAACGCCCAGGTAGCGCGCAGACGACACTATCCAACAAGGGACAAGTACAAGCATTTTGCATTAACGGCTTGCACGTGTGTATCCTTGAGTCATGCCGTACTAAGCTTAAAGACCTGGAAAATGCGAGGTACATACTTAGTCTTAGCAGTCTTACTTAGTCTTAGACTGAGAGTATTGGCTGTTATCCATCCATACAACGATCTCGTCAGGTCTCGCCTAGCAGTAGAGAATACCCCATCCCAAAGCTTCCAATAAATTTCGTACAACTAACGAGGTTTCATATTTCCTGCTCAACAACCATTACACTCCCACTATTGCTATTGTATACGAACGGTTGATGACAACATGACCAGTGAATTGGAGTTGGTCCAATCGATAGAATTATAGCGATATAAATATCACTACACGTACAATCTAGTAGCTTCTCGATTATCATGTTTGTCACTGAACAATGATATTCAAGTGCCTTCAAGTATAACATCGATTTCATTGAGCTGTTAACCAGGTCAAAGTGCTCTGAACACTTCTTATTTTTTCTTGTTCCTCTCAACGATTCATTACTCACTGAACGCAATGGTTTTCCATCTTAAATACGGTCTGGCAACGTTATTTCTACTCGCTATAGGTGAGTGTTTATGTTAAGTGTTCATACGAGTACAAATGTACGTAATACCCGTCGTAGAATACTGTAACATCTTTAAAAAATCCACACTCATGCAGCATGGCTATAAGAGCGAATTTCGAAAAAAATAACTGGATTTTATGTAAAATGTCTATTGAAGGACTTTATGTCCATGAAGAACATCTGAAGTAACAACCACGTTTCCCCACCTTCAAAGTGCTTCAGTTAGAGAACGGAATAGGGTATCGCTATTCTGACTTCACCATCGTGTTCAGAGTGAAAAAACCTTAAAAATTATGTATCACGTAACAGGTTGTTTTATTTTGGGAATTTATGGGTAATCCCCCCCCCCCTCCCTTAAAACTCCCCAATAGCTTATAGATTTGTCAACGCTGAACACTATGGTGAAGTCAGAATTGCGATATCTCATTCCGTTATCAGATTAGAGCAGACTAACCATCAAGAACATCTCAAGTATCAACCACGTTTCTTCATCTTCAAAGTGCTCCAGTTTTGGAACGGGATAAGATATCGCAATTCTGGAATCGAAGACGGTCAACCAATTTAAAAATAAGTACTCAAAAATGTTGTCAGAAAGTGAATAAGTGCTATGTTATTTTAAGTGCTGTAACTTTGTATTCATCTATTTTTTTTTTTTTTTTTGAAGGATGTGTCATGTTATTTAAATTTTATTTTAACAAGTGTTTTATTTATTTTTGCTATGGAATTTGATCAAATGGAGCAAGATTAATAGGTATAGCATGATACATAACTTTGTATTCATCTATTTTTTTTTTTTTTTTTTGAAGGATGTGTCATGTTATTTAAATTTTATTTTAACAAGTGTTTTATTTATTTTTGCTATGGAATTTGATCAAATGGAGCAAGATTAATAGGTATAGCATGATACATAAACGTTTCTGTATGGCAGGAAGAGTGGGCTATTTAGCCCGATGTCGTACAGATAAATAAATTCAATCAATCAATCAAAAATATTTTAGGAATCTGGGCTTGAAGTTTATAATTTAATTCATGTGGTACTCTAGTCGTTACGACATTATTATAATGATCGGATATATTTACCTATTAATCTCTTCATTTAAGACCATATTTTCGGTTTCTGGTGAAAAATACTTAATTTGACCTCAAATTTAACCAAATTTCCCATTTATTCCCAAAATGTTGTGTTAGTTGCAGTAAAATTAAACGGACAGTTTTCAAATTTCCCACGTCTTATTACAGTATTACTAGGATTGTTTTATCACTGTTTAAATTGACGAATTTTTATTATTTTCTAACTTCTCGTTCTAGAAATAAAACAAACTGTTCTTGCAATGGAGGTAGGCGTCTAAACGATTCAAAAAATCAACATTAAACAATTAAGAACAAAATTGAGAACAAAATGTATTTATTTCACACACTTCAAAATGATTTGGTTTACTAGCCTATAATGACAGCCATCTCTTTAGGTTTTCTGCTAGTATACAACACTGGCGTCTTTTTTAAAGGTCACACACTTGTGACTAGCGCATCATAATACAGTCCTCTTTATCAAAGAGATAGGAAGGAATGCTAGTTAAGCGTATAATAATAGGTAAAGTCTTCTTTTTCAAAGAGATAGGACAAAAATGTTAGTTACTAGCGTCATAATACTATGTATTACAAGTACCTCCCTAGTCGTCTTTTTTTAAGCGAAAAGAATCAGCTCTTATTTTTCATTAGGTATGTACGAGTATAATGGAAACAAAGTCTTACGTAGACAATATCTAAACGAAATAGAATTCAATAACATTATCAGTCTTCCTTTGAAAAGAGGTAGGAAAAATAATATGGCTGATAACCACTTTTACGAGTTGAATACCATAACAAACTCAAAATCGGTAATTTTTTATATGTTACAGTATTCTACGACGGGTGGGGTATTCTCGTCAGTAAGCATTGACCGTTTTCAAAATCATCATGTTTCAGAGACCCAACCCCAGGAGAATACATGGACTGAGATGCCCCTTATAAGTGAGTAGTGGGGTACCATCTTCAACATAAATAGAGAATATTAAATAGTTTTCTGAGCAGATTCCTGGGTGTATTGTAGGTAGAAGTGTTCAACGTAAAATACGAAATTCGTTTAGCCAATATCGCAAAATAAGAATTTTAAAGGGCTTTTTAGGACATTCGCACTGTTCTACAGAGTTAGATATGGGCTACGAAATGAGCCATAGCGATAGATATGCTGCAAATTAATACAGCATGTTATGTACCTCATTGAATATTCATCAGCAGATAATTAAGGCTCATTAGCTTTGGGTGAACTAAATCGAGAGATTGGTGTACGTACGAAACCAATTCAACACATTCAACAGGTGAAACCTCCAAGTTTCAGCAGGTACCTATACAACAGGTATCAACATTATTACCTTCTAGTTTCACACCTTCATTATTACCACACTGCTCCTGACATAAGAATACAAACTTACTACTCACTTCTTTTTTTCTTCAGTAAGTAAAAACTTGACTGTTTTGCTTTGAAAACAATAACGAAAACTCATATTCCAAAAAACAAGAATAATATTATATTTTTTCCAGAGTTCTGCATAGGAGATGAAATGGTGTGTCCGGACAGTATAATGAAGTGGATTTACAACGGGAAGGAATGCGTTAGAGCGAGAGGAACAAATTGCACCCAAGAAGTTGCTAATAGGTTTCAAACGAAGACGGAATGCATGGAATTCTGCCATGGAGGTAAGTAAAATATTGATACCATGTTGGGGACAACATTGAACATTCAATGTTCAGGCTGGAAGTAGATTTTGTCTGTGAATAAATATTAGTACTATCAACAGACCAATTAATTAATCTTGTTAATGAGCTTAGAACTTGTTGTTGGTAACAATTGTGTTGACTGGCCTTCAACAAGCATGAAAGATCTGGATCAGTAGGTGGTGATAGCAGCGTTCAGCCCCGTCTCTCCCAATGTCAGTGTCCCTCCCATATCTCTCTCTAATGTCTCATCTGCATCAAGCGTCAACTGGAAACGAGAGGGAGAGCCGTGGAGGCTTTGGTCCCCCGAGACGTGGCGGCTCCGGAAAGCTTCATTGGACTCAACGCATGTCGGTGCTGAGAGTCATCCTCTTTCTTGGGAGCCAGAGACGTGAAGCTCCCCATGTGAAAGGGGCCTTATACGGAGGGTCACAATCCACAGCCGTGTGAGGTTTCACTCATTATCCTCTTGACCTAATCCACCCCAGAATCACTTACTCAGCAATAATTTTGAGTAGAGATGGGCGATTCGCTCAAGAGTTGGTGAAAAGAAGGATGAAAGTGAGTGAGCGAACGATGACTCACGAAATAACAGCGGTAGCTCTTCCTCCTTCGATGACGAACCGAGTGGGATCGGGATCGTTCGATCACCGCCGGCTCTGGATCTTCCCTCGGAGTGTTGGTAGGTGGGGAGGATCGGATCAGCTCCTAACACCGCTCCAAGTGATCAACGATCTGAGCGGTGAGCGGGATCGCTGAGATCGTTCAGACTTCAGATCGGAGGTAGCCACTTCGCGAGGGATCTCGTTCGATAGATCGAGAGCTATTCCTCAATCAAATTAGCAATTAACAATCAATACAAAACGCGGGAAAAATTTACATAGTGTTTTCTGTTATATTAGACAAAAGGGGTTAGAACAGTTGAAATGAAGGATGACGAAATGACATTGTACGAGAAGCGGCCGAGTCTCATCGTAAACGAAGGACTTGGCGTAGGGAGGGGCCGGTGACTTAGAACTTGACGTAGGAAGGGGCGGCGTAGGACGAGGCGATGAAGTGTACGGCGGCGTAGGACAAAGCGACGTGGTGTAGGGCGACGTGGTGTTCGGCGGCGCGATGGACAGCGAGCACGGCACCGTACGAAGGGACGGCGGCGTACGACTGGACGGCGGCATCTGAACGGCCGGAGCGGCGACGTAGGCTGTCTTATATTTCTGTTTTATCCCCCCCCCCCCCCGCCATGCAGGTGAACCATAACTCTCATCTATAATAGATAGGTACTTGTAAATATAATAATTGTAAATACAAGGTTTAATTGTTGCTTGGCATCCTTTATTTAACCGGAAAATGACGCCTTACTTGACAAAGGGGGGGGGGGGATGAGCGATGAGTTATGCAAAAGAGCTGATCATTTTGATGATCGATCGATCCTGATCCGATCATTGAGATGAGTCAGATCGCACATCTCTACTTTTGAGTGGGGTCGATCACGCGCTCTTCTGGTGTCTTCTTGCGGTCTCCATTTTGTCGTCCATCCAGCTTATTGGTCTTGAGGATTCAGGCTTTGTAGGACACAATCCTCTCTCAAGTTCGCTGGTTGGAGATGTGACCCGACAGGAACTCCTCGTATTCCTCGTGCCTCCTGTCAAGACATGGGCGCACCTGTGGGATAAGCCCTTGAGTACAGGCCCCCTTGTCATCAGATTCCCATGCCAATGCTATAGTTTTCTCCATCTCTCCTCTTTCCTGTTATGGTATGGTGACTCTTCAGAGGATCGCCAGAGGTAAATCCGCTTCCTTTCCATTGCAACGAGGTCGATCGGAAAAGTGTAGGATTCTATCTAGTGAAACTTCGGTTTTATGAATAACGAATTTAATTCTTGATCAAAACTGTATAAAGTTACAAGAACATAATCGTCTAATATTCTCCTTTTTTCCACAATTCCACAATTAATCTATCCATCTTCCTCTTCAACCTTCCTCCTCCCTACTGATATCCATGCTCCATGCTACAAACCCATCTCACGGAATTGAAGGTGATCTTCACCTTCAGGGTCAACACCATGCACATCTGTCTTGTACGGTGGTTTCCATGCTCGCTACCACATGTATGCTGTTGAAACCACCTCTTTCACGGCGCTTAGGGTTGATCTTCACTTTACAAAGCCGTGCTGCCCACCGGCTGCAAATTTTGGGTCGGTGCTGTATGAATATTGATTGCAAAACAACAGTTAACTTCTGAGGTTTATGAAATCTTACTTCCACTGATTACAGACGTAACAACTCCTACCACATCCCCTTCGTATAATAAATTGACCAACATTAATCGTTTTTTAAGCCCGTTGCCATCTACCGCCTGCGGACTACACGAGCGGGCCCTGCAAAGATCGGATACTCATCAAACCACGTCTCGACTGGATCTACTTCAACTCAAAGTGCGTACAGTGGGAATACAGCGGGTGCGGAGGATCGACCAACAATTTCGAAACCGAAGAATCCTGCGTTTTCCACTGCCTCAACCCCAAATACAATGATGCAATGCCGAAACCCCAGACGTGAGAGATGACAAACTGATCGTTGTCGCCTACGAATATAATAAAATCATACATTAACGTAAATATTTAACCAACCTCCCACCTTCTGTAGACGTACTGCAAGCCGCACAATTATAAATCTATTACTGTTATTTACATAGGAACGAAAAATATAAGTGGGTTACACGAATAAGTTAATGCTTCTAGTTCCAAGAAATATCAAAAAATAAGGTAGGAATTCTGACGTGCAAAAACCATCTTATTCAGCGTGTAAAAACCTTTAAAATGAGGTGTCACTTATGGGCGAACCTCCCCCCCCTCCCCCAACTCCCCAAACCCCCCTCAGCTTTTGGACATTTCAACGCTGAACACGACGGAGAAGTCAGAATTGCGATATCGCATTCCGTCACCAGATTAACCATGAAGAACGTATTCTTCATCTTCAAAGTACTAAAGTTAGCGAACGAAATAAGGTATCGCAATTCTGACTTCACGTTCGTATTCAGCGTGTAAAAACCTTTAAAATGAGGGGTCACTTGTCAGAATGTTTCTGCCCATTTACCAAATTTTATGAATATATTAAATAATATTTAATAATTTATTATAATAATTTATTTATATTAATAATTTATATTATTATTATATATTATATATTTATATATTATTATTATATTATATATTTATATTAATAATTTATATTAAGCATAAATATAATATTATTATATTTATGCTTAATATAAATTAGTTTCAATATATCAAGCTCCGGGTGGTTTTAAACAATTCTCTCAACTGAACTCTATTCAAATGAGAACTCAAAACTATACCATTCAAATTAAATTTTTCGAGATATGACGTTTTGAAAATTTCCAAATTCGTTTTCAACCCCTTAATTATCTTTGGGCTGGTACGAGCCCGTAAACCAAATTTCTTAAGTTTAGGACAACGCTAACTGGGCGAAATGACGCGGATTTGGTTTTATTCGATTTTCTGAGTCTACGTATTTTGAAAGGTATAAATCAGGAGATTTTGCGGGGGGGGGGGGGTGAATTTTATTTTTTCTTGGTCGATTTCAATGGTTCATTATCGAAGAAAATAAACCGAAATTGAGCTCGGATCACCTCAGAGGTGAGTTATTCAACTGTCTGGCGGCCTGCAGTTGAATAACCAGTGGCAGGTGACGTTAGAAGTCTAGAAGAGGTTAAAGGTTAATTTAGTCGCATTTCCAACAGTGTCATATTGTCAATGCATTCGATGATCGGAGATCGTTTCGCTATCGGGACCTACCGTCTTATCGCGTATGTTTCGCCGATTGTTGCTGGCTTGTGAGCGGAATTGTCATTCCTTTGTTTCCAAGTGTACCAGTCAACCCATTCATTCATTTATTCAAATATTGAGTTAAGATGGTATCTTACTTGTCGTAAAAATCTGGGAGTAGAGGACATGTGTAGAAGAGGAAAACTCGTTTCAATGGATTGTGATAGGCAGCTGAATATATCGCACATGCTTGCTGCGGCTTCAGTATGAGTCCCTCTGTGGATCAAAAACGCACTCATTAAAATCAAAATGGTGCAGGATCTTCACGGCACTTTCAAGTGATTGTACGGTCAGTAGTCCTGTAAAATAAGGAAAGGCCTCGAAGTGTCCTGGAGAAAGCTGGAAATCGTTCTAAAACCTCAAGATAGTATTGAAAACGAGTAATCAACTCAAAATTCAAAACATTGCAGAAATTCGCCTCAAAGTGTTTCACTGAAACCTTTGATGTAAGTTGACTGCAACTCATTATAAAAACTCCATTTTTTGGTGAGGTATTGATATATGAAGTCATATATGACTTCAACCAATTCAACGGTGAAACATTTTTTTTTTTTTTAATTTTCCAGCTTCCGTTTTGGGATTGTTTGTTTAGGTAAAATGCCTCAACTAGCACTACTCTACTATGCCTTAACGTAAAAAAAACTCAATCAAACGAATGTTTTGTTAGGAAAATGTAAATTTTTGTAGGTAAAACGCGACATCTCAATATTTTGGTGAGTTGAGGCGTTTTATGGTTTATGGTCCGAATTTCACCCACTTCCGGTTCGAATTTTTGGACTTAACCATCGAAAATCCCAGGTCCAAAAGAGGGGGGGGGGTTCTGTAAAAACCCCATTTTCGTAAATATTGGACTTGGGACGTTTTTATTTAACAGGGCAGTATTAATCGACGACAGAAAAACGACAATTTTTACCTTATTGGCTCCAATGTACCTATTGTAGAGCGAGTAGAACCTATTTCCAGTTTTCCCCAGACCACTTCGAAGTACCCCCCTGTCAGGTCTAATTTTACTGGACTACAGTGAGAAATAAGTAAACTGACAAGAATGAGTGAGGTGTCGCTGAGTAGCAGAGTCGAAAGTATGCTGGAAGTAGGTAATAGTAGAGTTTATAAATCAAGAAGGCACACACTATGGGCAGAAATTTCTCAATGTAAAAGTCACATTCACTTCGTGCCTCTACTTTTCACCACACATCATAGTTTGTGATCACCTATTCACTCCTAATTGCAGTAACAATACCTAGCAATAACAATAACTGCTTAAAGTACTCACGTCGTTCAACTTTCCCTTGGTCACTACCACAAGACGTTTCTATGAAGAATACATTATTGGGCGATTCCGTCAGTCTGTGCGTTGCAAAAATCAGTTTCGACGGTATCTCCTTGTCGCTCTTTGGCCAAGTAACTGGGGTCGACAGGTGACTGTGGAAGTCGTTGAGGAAGTACGCGACGAAGAGGAAGATTGTGAGGCAGATGATGGCAGCTCGAAGGATGTACGATGATCTCATATTGGAACCGGCAAGCCCATGCCCATCCTAGAAAAATCATCCAACAAGGTATTGAAAAATATATTGACACCCCAGGGGCGTATCCAGGCTTTGATTCGGGGCGGGGGGTGGGGGGTGTCATGAGGGTCATAAACTAATGCTCGTATCAATAACTGTGTTTGAAATAATTCTAATACGTTCTAACAGGAAATTCCAGCATTGTTCAAGCTGTTCTGATTGAGTTCCATTGTTTTTCATCTTATTCAACAGACAGACACAGTTAATTCTTACAATTGCATATTTAACTCCTACTAGTACCTACATGCCCAAATCAATGTTTTTTCCCCAGCGATTTTGCGTTTTGCAGTATTTTGATAAAAACACTTTTGATAAAAAACTCAGCCTTAGTATGGACCTATTGAAAAAAACCCCTCGAAATTTGGGAGGCGTCACTATCTTGGAAGTCCATCGGACTGGACAATAAGGCTGAGCTACGCCCAGACAACTACCTACTATAATATTCCATGCTATGATTTCTATAATCATGCCCCCTCCTCCTTGTAACCGCTTCAGTGTCAGCCATTTCCCAACTACACTCCAGATTTGATGTCAATAATTTGATGAAACAAACGAAAGAAACAATAATTGTCCATGATAACTGTCCACTATTGGACAATGGTCAGATTTATAAGGTACCGTCCGGGTCTCAACTCAAGCACATACCTACCTACCTTCTAAATTTCAAACCAAAATTTCAATTTGTCTCATTGAGGTATCAGACCTCTTATTTGGGCAAAGTCTCCATTAAAAAAAAACGCACTGTAGTTTTTTAAATCGAATTACGTATTTTCTCTCTTTTTGGGAAAGACATCTGCTTATGGATATGTCTGTTAGCATTAGGAGCCCTTCAGCTGATCCAGGGCCTATTCTGCTGAAAGTGTAAGCCCTAAGGAGGCTACATACCAAATTACAGCTTCAGAGTGTTCATAGCACGGAATGTGTGAATGTACGTGAAGAACCATGCACAGTTGCAATTCTGATTTCCCCATCGTGTTTAGCGTTGAAAATTCTTTAAACTGAGGAATTACTCGGCAAAAAGAAGGAGGCACACTTTATAGAGACAGATTACATAAAACGAATAATTTCTTCGAAAATTCGCTCTTATAGCCATGCTGCATGACTGTGGATCTTTTTGGAATTTATGGGGAAATCCCCCCCCCCCCCCCCCCTTAGACTGGCCCGATTCTGCCCACCTACGAACTTAGCCTTTCGATAGTTTTCGAGAATTCGAGTTTTAAAAATTTTGGTCCTTTTCTTCAAAAATTCGCTAAGAGCCATGAATTAACCCACGTGAGTTACTGAAATTAGAGAAGAAATTAAATTGAACCCACCGAGAGAAGACATTGAAAAATTCCCAAATTTGAGAAGTAGGTACTGATCGCTTCCATATGAATGATTTATACACGAGAAAAAAACAGAGCTTTTATTTTCTTAAACGTCAAGAAAACATCGAAGCAGAGGCATCGATATTAAACATCGTTGTATTTTATCCGATCCATCGATGTCGATTTCCCAACCCTAATTCTAACCGCATACCCTAATGTAACTTCTAACTTGTAACCGACGCTTTGATTTCATAGATTGTCAAAATTTGACAGTATCAAATCAAAGCAACGGTTACATTAATTTTAATGTAATACAATGCTGCTATGTAATAATACAATACTAGTAATAGTAATACAATACTATGCTGCTACTAACGTAATTGCACGAATGAATGTTACTTATAAGCGTACCTACCTATGTATCCCGTTGTGGAGAATACTGCCGTGAGGAAACAAAAACGCCTCGTCTCCAATGTTGACAAAAATGAGATTTTTACGTAACCCCCCCCCCCCCCTATTTTTGAAGTGCTTTTTTCGATGGTGAACACCAAATTTTAAAATTTCATTTAGGGTGTTATTCCTACCATCGAAAACGAAAAATCGTTGAATTTGAAGGTAAAACGCCGTATCTAACTGTTTTTAAGGTGAAACGCCTTAACTCTGTTCAAAAACGCCTCTAACTAATGTTGATTCGTGAATATTTTTGATGGTGAAACGCCTTAACTCAGCGAAAATCGGGATAAGGCGTTTTACCTTCAAAAGTTTACTTTTTTTGGCTTCAGTTTTAGGATCAGACGAATCTTCTAAAACTGCAAGGCGTTTCTCTTTCAAATGTTTACTCAGCTGTTTTAGCGATGAGGTCTTTTTCCACAAGTTGAGGTGTTTTACCGTAAAAAAAAAGGTCGGTAACCTCTTTGAGGCGTTTTTGCTTCACACGGCAGAATTCAGTGAGTTCAGTTGAGAATTCAGTGCATAATTCTTGTGAGTACAGGTTACAAGTTTGGTACAGGTTACAGGTTTGGTAACCAACTTGTTTACCATATTTATCAACCGTATTTATGAAATATTAGGGATTTCCCTTGGGGCTAGAAAGAAAATGATAGAGACAGTGTTGCCAGATGAAATATCTCAAAATCCCTACAATAGTATAAAAAAAATCCCTACATCCCTACCAGCTTCTTGAAAAATCCCTACAAAAATCCCTACGCTTTCAGAAAGTCGAAAATCTCTATTTACTGACTCAAGAAAAGAAAAAATACTGACACCATTTTCAAACGACTTAGATATTTATTTATGAAAACTTTGAGATCAATAGAAACAGAACAACGAAATCACTTAGGTTGACAATTCAAGTAGGTAGGTAACACATTTTATCGTAATATCAACCATAAAGGTAACAAAATTTGTTTATTTAATAAAGGTAAAGGAAGAATCAAACCATGGAAGAACGAAGTGGTCTCACTAGAATAAATGTAGGAACTAGATGCAAAGTTTGGGGACGGTAAATTTGAACTCGCAAAGAGGCTCCCTGAATAGTTCAACCAAAAACAAGAAGAAAAAAAATATCAAGGTAGGTAGTTATTGAATACCTATTTATGAAAAGAAAGGGATAAGTATATGGTGGGGGAGGTCTCTGAGTATTCAAGAAAAGAAATGGAAAATTAAATTGGGGGGAGGGGTCTCAGAATATTTAGGGAAACAAATAGACAATTAAATCAGGGGGTCTCACTCGTATAGCACCGAACTTATGAACAACTTAAAATCATGGAAGAAGGATCCTTCCATGACTTAAAATGTACTATGATCACCTTATCACAAGTTTGACATCCCTATTCTCTAATGGTGGTGCGGTGGGATTTCCAATTTTTCAGTCCTCCTTGCGATGGTTGTTTATAAAAAGTGATTGTTGTAGTTTCACTTTTCCACTCCAGGAGAGTAGCTGTTGTTCATTTGAGATCTAAGGTTGGTACTGTTGTTCACTCATTATTGTCTTGACCTACAGTTCCTTTTACACTGGGAAAAAGGACCAATATTTTCCGTTATTAAAAAAAATCAAAAATCCCTACAAAACGCCTTTAAAAAAACAATCCCCCCCTACGCCCTATTGTGGTTTGAAAATCCCTACAATAGGGATAAATCCCTACATCTGGCAACACTGGATAGAGACAGTGTAGAGTAAAACATTACAGTCTTACCAGCGGCTCACACGGTCACAGCATTGGGGCAGTAGGAAAGTTCGAGGTAGTCGTGAGTTCTCTGTCTAAATTTACCTATTTGCCGCTACTGAACTGTTGATCTTGGCCTTGGCACACGGTTATTTGTAAATTGACAGATTATTTCACAACACAAGCTGTAGTTGATTGAAGAATAATCGGTAAATATCAGGTGTTCGAGGTTTTGAGTCGAAATACCTGATCATTCAAAACTTTTTAGTAGGTAGCCATTGTTTACATTTCTTGCGATGTTTGGGCCTTTGTGTTTTTGTATCGATATTTTTTGCCGATGTATCGATATTTTCCCCCGATTATCGATATTTTCCCCCGATTATCGATGTTTAGTTTTTAGTTAGCTAGTTTTAGCACGGGGGGGGGGGGAGCACATTAAACAAAGAGTTTTTCTCAAGAGCTTATCTAATAAGTAACGGGATTTTTAAATCCACTTGGATACAGGTGGATTTAAAAATCCCATATTATATGATATTATATTATCAAGTTAAAAGTAAGGGTAGAAGTTAAGGTATTATATTGTAGGTATTAAGATATTGACATTTTATGTCTTTACTCTGGCACATAACTAGAAAAACGTTACACAAAAGCGTTACACGAAATCGTCACGAAAATTTCTGATGATTTTCGCTTACAACCGATTCGTTGCTACGGAACTTTATCTTCGCCAGTTATCATCGTACAAAAATCATTCACCACTCGTTGGATAGCTCTCGATTTACCTAACCATATTACGTTAACCACTGCGGTGTGCGTGGCCGACAAGCTGCGGTATGAGCGTGATTGTTTAAATAATTGTTTACACACAGGAGATCATTCTCAATAATAATTATTTATATTGTCTATATGAATGCAAGCTTCATAATTTATGATGAACCCTACAATAATTATTAATTATTATTAAGTATAACAACTACGCTACTGGGGTAGGTGATGTAGCATTGTTCGAAGGTTCTTGAATCACTTCTTTAAAGACATAAAATGTCCCAATGTGTTGCAGACTCGTATGCAAGCATTTAATTCTCGACAGTATCAACAACAGGATGGAGTTGACATTCTTTTGACATTTTCATGTCTTTGCTTTGGCACATAAACTGAAACGGGAAAAATTGGTTTCCTTGATTCACCCTTTCCCTCAGATCACATCAGAACACAAGCGACAGGCGGGCCACTACGTCAGACGCACCTTTGACGCACGAGCGTATGACGTCAGACGGCTGGCCGGAGGCCAACTAGTACGTCCGAGCCTATGACGCACGAGCGTATGACGTCAGACGGCTGGCCGGAGGCCAACTAGTACGTCACAGCCTATGCCGTAAGAGCCTATGACGTCAGAGGGCTGGCTGGCTAGGTGATCGGGTTTTAATAAGCCTCTGGAATTCCGCGCCTTCATTTTGCATTCATTTACATCTTCACGTTGAAAAATCCTTCATCTTGTCGCTAATTTTATTTTATATTATCAAGTTAGTAGTTAACAATAGAGGGTAGAAATGCTGCAGCGGTCAATAGATGTCTGTGAAGTAGGTACGATGTATTTTGAATAAAATAACTTTGTGTTTTAAATAAAAATAATATTGAATGTATTTTTCATTTTATTTTAAAGCGCACTGTCCTTTTTTCCCTAACAACGAAGTGGTTCTTGTGGTTGACGCTCCATTCCGATAAAAAATTAAGTGTTTTTGTTCAGTGATGTTAAAAATGTATCGATATATCGAAATATCGATATTTTTTTGGGCGATATATATCGATGGGCGATATTTTTCCAATATATATCGATACGATATATCGATACTTTTTTCCGGTATCCACATCCCTACTTTGTGTATACAAACACATGTGTTTAGGGCTAGGGATGTGTCGTTCCGACCGGAACGGAACGTGGAGCTAGTTCCAACACCGGAACGGTTTGGAACGGAACGGCTCTCTCAATTTTTCCGTTCCGCCACTGCATGTGCGGCTGGGTTTTCTGGAAACATGCTTCCTGGAAAATGTAAAATTCCGCTCTGGCGGCTTCTGTCCTATTGCTTTCTGTTCCAGAGCTAAAGCGGGAATGATTTTGAGTGATCGACGCAGTCGTTTATCGTCCAATAACGCAGAAAATGTTATTTTTGAACATAAATATGGAAAATTAAATAGCTAATTGTGAATAAAAAATGAACTAAACAAATTAAAATACATGGCATTCATCATATTCCTGTTTAGCTACACCTTCATTTAGTCAGGAAAGGAACGGAACGAAGAACGGAACTCGTTCCGGAGGCGGAACGGAGCTTTACGTCCCGTTCCGAGTTTTTGCCTGATCCCATGGAAGAAGGTTCCCTAACCTTCCATGGCCTGATCCCTAGTGGCGGCCATGCTCGGAAACTCAAGAGGTGCACGCAGTGGCGGATCTAGGACTTTGGCAAAGGGGGGGGGGGGTTCGGGGCCCTCCACCGTAACTATTTTGGAATTTAAGGGCAAAAAATGGCATTATTTAGCCATTTTTATGACAAACACCATGATGAAAAATCCACAGTCACGCAGCACAACTATAAGAGGGAATTTCCGAAGAAATAACGGGTTTCTTGTAAAATGTCTCTATTTTACTGGATTTATAACAAATTTCGTCTCCTTTTTTTGCCGAGTAACGCAAGGCTTATAGATTTTTCAACGCTCAACACGATGGTGAAGTCAGAATTGCGATATCGCATTCCGTCATCAGATTAGAGCAGACGAACCGTGAAGAACATGAAGTATCAACCACGTTTCTTCATGTTCAAAGTGCTCCAGTTTCAGAATGGAATGAGATATTCTAATTTCACCATCGTGTTCAGCGTAAAAAAACCTTTAAAATGAGAGGTCACTTGTCAGACATTCATTTTTTCGGTGACCCCCCGCCCCCCTTAAAAGTTTTGGCCAAACTTGAAAACGAACATTCAGAATTATATCAATCAGTGTGAATTATGTCTTAAATGCAAATACGATCGAAACCCTCTGAAACCAAAATTCAATTTCACACCAACACCCAGTAAACCCTTCGAAATCATACACATCGACAAGTTTACTGTTGAAGGTCAAAAATGTCTAACTATTATTGATAAATTTTCTAAATTCGCTTCAGCATATCCAGTAAAGTCCTCGTCCACTATTGAAGTATGTGAAAACCTGCTTGATTTCATTAACCATCACGGCCTAATGACTCAAATAGTCTGCGATAATGGAGCAGAATTCAATAGTGACCTGTTAAAAGAACTTCTAACCCTACACAAAACTACAATTCACTTCACAAGCACACAAAGCCCCAATTCTAACTCAACCATCGAGAGATTTCATCCTACTATAATTGAACACTTGAGATTGTTAAGTAATAATAATAGTTACAGGAAAGATCCAATTCAGACCAGAATGAAATTTGCACTTTTAGCTTATAACAATTCAATTCATCAGACCACCAAGCTAACACCATTCGAAATTATCAACGGTCACATTGAGAACAAACCTCCAATAGAAATAGAATACGAAGAAAGAACAGTAAACGACTACACAACTAACCACAAACAGAAAGTAAAAGTTCTATACGATATAATCTTAAATAGGTCCCAACGAAAGAAAGAGGAAACATTGGAAAAAATAAACAAGAACAGAGAAATAATACCAGATATACCGGAGGAAGTTTACATCAAAACTAGGCAAATTCAGGACAAAACAAAAGGTAAATACATTAAGGAGAAAATAGTCAATAAAAACGAAGACACTGGAACCTTCCAAATAGAACCCAGACACCATAACCAGAAAACGAAAATTCACCCTACTAACATCAAAAGACCTAGAAAAATCATAGAAAAAATCTCAAAGGATATAGAGGACGCATTAAGCAGTAGCAATGACCCTTTAGGTATTGTAACAAAGAAATTCAATATGACAGTAAGAAGACAGGATATCCAAACATTGAAACCCTCCAGTTGGTTAAATGATGTAATAATAAATTTCTACCTCAACTCATTCTAGAACGAAATAACAAGAACCCTACATTGCCAAATATTCACTCATTCGACACATTTATGTATGTATCACTAAAAGCAGGTGGTTATCCCAGAGTTAAAAACTACGCGAGAAAAGTAAATATTTTCGAGAAAGACATAATACTATTCCCTATTTTCGAAAATAGTCATTGGAGATTGGTGATAGTAAAACCAAAACACAGAAAAATCCAATATTATGACTCACTTCATAAAGACGGTACTCAAATCATGAAGTTAATCCAACAATTTCTAAATGAAGAATATAAACACAGAGTCAGAACACCAGTGTTATCAGAGGAATGGGAAATGACCAATGTCAATGACATACCGAGACAAGACAACAGCGATGATTGCGGAGTATTCTTGTGTAAATACGCAGAAACCATAACCAGCAATCGTGAACTACCTAACAGAATAGACACAGCCGAACATAGAATGACTATGATCAGGGAAATACTGACTGGACAACTGCAAACTGACTCAGAATAATGTTTTACAGGACGATTACAGTCGCCAGCCAAGGAATCGGAAATAAAAACCTACAAGGAACGGGTGGGATACTCCCTATCCAACTTGAAGGAACATTCATCGAAAACTCCGAACACTCTTTAGTCCACCAATTTGATTTAACAACATTATATACACAACTTTTAGCTTTAAGCAATAATTATGCCAATTATTCATGTGACGTAGGTAGAAATAAGAAATTACGAGAAGAAGTCGATGAATACTTATCTGTATTTGATCATACTTACGAAAGGGTATTAACTAAATTCAAAAATCTTGTTCCCCATTTAACCAAAACAGTAACCAGTAATAACAAAAGACCCAAAAGGGGATTAATAAATGGAATTGGGACAATAATCAAAACCATAACTGGAAATCTGGATGAAGAAGATAGATTAAGATACGAAAACATAATAAAGAATCTAAAACAGAAAAACACTGCTCTAGAAAATCAAATCAAACACCAATACACCATCATAGAACGTGTCATGGTAGAATATAATAAAACTATAGAAAATTTGAATTTTAATAATAAACAACTCAGAATAAAGTTAGGGTCAATCAACCAGCTTATGAATCCCATAACCTCAACAACAACAGTCCTGAAAGAAATGATTAATCACATGCAACTAATACTGAATATTATCGATCATGAAATAAGCGAAATAGAAACAGAGTACAGATTCTGTAAAATGGGAAAATTACATCCTAGCATCATATCCACAGAAGTATTAGAAGCTGAAATTCAAAGAATAACTAATAAAACAGTACCCAACACATTTAAAGTAGTCGATCATTTATTAGAGTACGAGACACTCATTTCTACTAATTGTATGTGGCTAGATAATAACATTGTATTTTTATTATCTCTTCCATTGTATAATTCGGAAGAATACATTAGGTACTTATACTTTACGTCCTATTCCCTTATTACGAAATGGCACTTATGTTACAATTATGCCACAATATAATTATTATTTGTATTGCAAGGGTAACGAGCAGATATATGGGCTGAAAAACCAATGTCAGAAGATCAGCGACAAATTCTATTGTAATTGGGATTCGTTATCAAGAGATGTAGACAAATGTGAAGAAAACATTTTAACTAGGAATAAAGTTGATAACTGCACTTTTACAAAAATCTCCATGGCTAAACCAATAATTGAAAAGGTTAGGGAAATAAATCAGATATTAATAATCACTTTAAAGGCAGAACAGTTCGAAATCAAAGACGAAACCTAAACAGAAATTATAGAACTAAACGGTTCATACCTCATAGACGCTCAGAAAGAAGAAGTCTATTTAAACCACTCCATTCTGAATAGTCGAGGAACCTCATGGGGAAAACCTATTTTCCTTCAAATTTCAGATAGTAAATTCCCGCAAATCCCTATTATCAATAATACCTTCCATCTGGAAGACTATAATACTTTTGTACAAGACATTCCAACTTGGCACCATTTCGATAACGACTCAAGGGAAGAACCATGGCTACCATACCATACCTATGTATCATATTTCTTGTTTGTTGGAATCATCATATTTGTTACATGGCCTAGGGTGAAACAAATTTATTCAATTGTTAATGCCAAACGATTGAGTTCCAGACAACCCCAAGTAGTACTTGAAGAAGTACAGGTACTGTAGGTACTGTAGGTCTACATCGTCGGAGCCGAGAGCTTCAAACGTAATTCCCATCCCCGTTAATTACGTTCTCCGATCTTGAGGGGGAGGAATTATCTCATGAGGAGTCACCGAAACTGTCAACCTAGCATCGGGACTTCCAAGAAGATCCACGCATCCCAGAACCGTGGGAAAGCAACCTCAGCAGAAATAGCGCTGACCAACATCCCGGACCGAGCCTACAAATATCCCCTCCATCGCAGGAAGACGTTACTCTCGCCCTGGACTCTCACACAGTTAGGACTTACTCGTCCACTTGCCCCTTTGCTCTCTGTATATTCATTGTATAAAAAATAAAGTGTTTTTTAAAAAATCAAGACCCCACATTCGTGACGTCTTTTAACTACATAAATACATAAATATATACATATGATTTTTTGTGTCTTTTGGCAGTGAATTCAGGATGGTCTGAAACGGATTTTGGTATACAAATTTTGCGGAATTTCGAGTTTTACAAATTTTGGACCGAGAACAATAGCTTCCTTTTCTTCGAAAATTCGCTAAAACGTGAAATTTCCACCCACTTTTGGAATAGTATCAATACCTACTTCGATACATCGATACTTTCGAAAGTATCGTATCGATACTTCTTGATACTTTCTATATGTATCGATACGATAGATATCGATACTTTTGAAGTATCGAACAACCCTAATACAGGCCAATGTTCATACTAAGGAACAGCTTTATGGAACGTCACATGGTTTTTGTGATGTAGATTTGTTTTGTTCTGAGTTACTTTTCGTGAAAGAAGGTAATTTCGAATGTTTGTTGGTAGGTACTTCTTCTATAGAAAAATTATTGTCGACGTAGGTAGGTGGAATTGAAACCCCAGAATTAAATCGGTATATTTTATTTTGTAATTAATTCATCATCTCTATCATTTAGTTTCTGCACAAAGATTTTTTTTCTACTTCCCGATGAGGTAGAGACTTGAAATTTTAAATATAAGTCAAAGATGGATGACAGGAGGGTGGTGGAGGAGAAAGCAGACTGGAGGAGGTGAGTGGAGGATGGAGAAGGGGCGGCGAGGGGAGTAGAGAGGATGGTGAAGGGGGAGAGAGGTGATGGCGGGAGGAGGGAGAGGGTGCTGATGGAGGAGGGAGAAGGGAGGAGGGAGGCGTGAGGAAGAGAAGAGAGGAATTGTGCGGGAGGGGAGTAGAAAGGATGGGGGAGGGAGGAGGGTGCTGACGGAGGAGAGAGAAGTAAGTACTAGTACAACGCCACCGGCACCCTCCTCCCTCCCCCTTATAATATAAGAGGATATCAATTGATTATGATAATAACGTGATCTCAAGCGAATAACGTGATCTGAAGCGGATAACGAGATCTCAAGCAGTTGAAGGACGATATTGATCACGTTATTGGCGTGACGAAGGTGGAAAGGAGTGTCTTTTGGGTCCCGACTGAGCGGTGACCATTGGCGAGATAGTGAGATCCCTGGCGGCCTATGAATATTTGAAAGTTTGTGGTAATAATGTATCATATGAGGCGGTCAGGATCAAAAGGGGATAACTCCAAAATTTCAAACATTGATTTTTTCACAGTATTTATTAATAATATCAATTATTATAAATATAACTATTAATTACGATTAATATGGCTTTACTGAACTTGCCGAAACGGTGAAGAAATCAATGTTTGAAATTTTGGAGCTGTCCGCTTTTGATCCTGAACGCCTCATATTATTTATAGTCAGTCATTCGTGAGCTGGCCCCAAATACATAAATGTCAATCAGTGGTGGTATTCGGACATGGAGTAGGAAGAGGACGGAGGGGATGGACGATGGGAGGGGGAGGGGGTAATAAAGAAAATAATAAACCGGTGTGTCAAGAATTTGCAGAGTTTTTTGCTACAGCAACCAAAACTTGCTACAGCTGTCCTAGGACATTTTCGATCAGAAATTAGTTATAGAATCGATTCCTAGTCTGTGACAGTCATAAAATGAAACACCCTGCATACTATAATAGCTATAATAGCTTCTGTATAGATCACTAGTGCTCTATAATAATTATAGAGCACTAGTGATCTATACAGAAGCTAATCAAACGTCATGGGAAAGTTTGCTATGGAAAACGAGAGTATTTAAAAATCTTTTGTCGATTCCAATGGTTCATTATCGAAGATACCTAATAAACCAAAATCGTCTATTTCCACTGAAGTATGAGTACAGTGTTAGACAATATTTAGGTACGTGAACTCTCCACGAATAGATGAACATGGTCAAGATAGCAAACATTACGAACTAAGTAAATCACTCCCGACGAAATCGTGGAAACCCGTGGAAATGGTGGTTTCGGTCATTAAACCATCGTCAGTAACAAAACAATACTGACGATGGTTTAATCACCGAAACCGGTCTAACAGTGTAGTCATATTTCAGTGGAAACAGACGATTTTTTTTCAAATACTCTTGTTTTCCTTAACTTGGGTTTCCACGATTTCGTCGGGAGTGACTTACTTCCTTCGTAAAGTTGACCATGTTCATCTATTTGTAGAGAGTTTACGTACCTAAATATTTTCAAAATCAGTGCTGAACTACAAAAGCGGCGGTAAATTCCACACGTAGTAAAGATCAGAGAAACGTTTAGCATGTTTAGCATTGGTGTAAATTTAAGCAAAAGCGAGGTAGAACTCGATTGAGTCAAAAATGGCGTATAATGACAGGTTACCTACTTGAACGCTTCTCAAGCCCCATTACAATCATTTCATCCGCATCGGTATACCGAAATAGCTATAGCTGCTCACTAAACTTGAAAAACCCTACTGCCGTCGACTTCAGCCGTGGAAACAGCGGCTTTGAGAAAGTGCAAGGTCCCATTGATCGTTGAAGAACCATTTCTCCACCTCCCTCGTTTCGTGTCTGCCTGACCTCACAATCGCGTTGCCGGGACAAATAAGGAGCCCGATAACACAAATGGTATTCGGACCAGATATCTTCTCCGTGTGTCAAGATACATTTTGGTCTATCATTGTCGATAATGAACCATTGGAATCGACCAAAGAAAACATTTTTACCCCCCCCCTCCCCCCCCACAAAATTTGTTGGTTTACGTAGATTCAGTATTTTGTGGAAAAAGACCTCATCGCTAAACCAACTGAGTAAAGATTTGAAAGAGAAACGCCTTGCAATTTTCGAAGATTCGCCTGATCCTAAATCTGAAGCAAAAAAAAAAAACTGTTGAAGGAAATCGCCTTATCCCGATTTTCGCTGAGTTAAGGCGTTTCACCTTAAAAAACTCTGCAAATTCTTGACACAACGGTTTATTATCTTCTTTGTACATATCATCTTTCTGTGTACATCACACTGATCTGCATACAATATCCGGGATGGGAGGAATGGGCGAACAAATGGTTTAAATAGGCGTAACTCGCTCAGGCATGGCCTATAAATTATTCTTATAAATTATGAGTGAAATATTCATTTTGCGCAATACGCAGCTGTAAAGGATTTCGTCGAGGACCACTTTGTGGGCTTGTCACTAGCCACTAGTGAATAATGTAAATGAAAATTATTACCTAATCTTTAGATCAAATTATTATTGAATATTATTTATCAATGGATAAATGAATTGAAATCGTTGGTGAGATGGGAAGGATGGTGGGGGGGGGGATAAATGTTTATTATTAAGGTCTGTCGACGTTAATTGGAATGGTGAGTGGGTGGGAAAGAGGAAAGCGGGCGGGTGTGGGTGGTTGATGAGGGGGGTGTGGGTGGTTGATGAGGGGGGTGTGGGTGGTTGATGAGGGGGAGGCGGGGGTTGTCTCTTAATCATACGCTCTCCCTCTCCCCCCCCCCCAAACATCCGTTTACATTTAAATTGTGGGTGAATTTGAATGTGGGGGTGGGCGAGAAAGAACCAAGCGGGCGGTTGTGGGTGGTTGTAGAGGGGGAGGCGGGGGTTATTACTATTACGCTATCCCTCCCCCCCCCCCCCAGGACAACCGCTTTAATTTAAATTTAGAGTGAATGTGAATGTGGGTGAGAAAGAGGAAAGCGGGCAGGTGTGGGTGAGGGTGGGGGGTAGAAGTTAAATTCCAAAAGATTTTAGGAGGCTCCCGAACCCCCCTCTTACAGACCAGGGGGGGGGGGGTGTTTAGTCCCCCCCTCCCCCTTGGTACAGTTCTAGATCCGCCACTGGTAGGAATTATTCACTAAAAGGGACCTGTAGATTAGCAAAGCTACGCTTTATATCCATAAAATTATATTTTCTTACATACTGATAAATTCGTTTAATATCGGTGAATTGCGACATTTGTGTAATTTGGTAAATCCTACACTACAAATTCCTAAAAGGTTTTTCATATGTTTTACTGACGGCTCTTCTCTGGCGGTGTTTACAGTCATAAAACAACCAGCGCATTTAGAATACCTGCGGAAAAGAATCTTCGCAACGCCAAATATTTGTTTTAATATCCTACTATCTCTTGAAAGAGCCGGAAGGTAAACAAACAAAGCTCCAACTAAAATGGTCGTGAGTCAAGGCCTTCCTTAATATAACCAAACGGAAAACCACCATACGGAAGAAGAGCGTCAGCCAAGATGTGGACTGTATAGGTACTACCTAGCTTATAGGCGAACTACTGTAGTACACAATTAGTGCCTAAGGCATAGAAAGGGGACTTTGTATCAGATTCAAAAATAGATTTAAATTTGAGTTTTCCATTTATTCTAAAAGTAACCCCGGCCGTCTTAAGCCTGAAGTAGGGTCGTTCGATACCGATCGATACCAGTAATGTATCGAATATTTCCTTTTTACAAAAAGTTATATTTGAACAAAATCGGTGAGAATCTACTCCAGAACGATTTTTCCTGGTATCATTCATGTCTGAGCCTTGAGGCCTGGACAGTAACGAGAGGGTGCTGGGTTCCCAATTTTTCTTAATTTTGGTTTAGTATCTTCGATACTTGATGAACTATCGGAATCGACCAAAGAAAAGATTTTTTAACCCCCCCCCCCTAAAATTTGTTGGTTTACGTTCCAAGATACGTAGATTCAGAAAATCGAATTGAACAACTCCTGCTAATTCTTGACACAACGGTTTATTATCTTCTCTGTTCAGATCCTCAGAATGATAGAACCCTCATCATCCAAATTTTATTTGTTTAAACAAATAGGTATTGTTCAAACAATTCTACAGACAAGCATTGTCGACAATCCTTAACCCCTGGTCAAAATTTCATTTGTTTAAACAAATAGGTACCTATTGCTTAAAAAAAATTTACAGACAAGGAATCAAGTGAATATTATTTAGTCATCCATCCTCGACCCATGCAGCATGACTATAAGAGCGAATTTTCGAAGGAATAATTGGTTTTATGTAAATGGTCTTCATTAAAGAACATGATGTCCATGAAGAACATCTCAAGTAACAACCACGTTTCTTCATCTTCAACGTGCTCCAGTTAGAGAGCGGAATAAGATATAGCAATTCTGACTTCCCCATCTTATTCAGCGTGTAAAAACCTTAAAAATGAGGTGTCACTTGACAGACCGTTTCATTTTTGGAATTTATGGTTGAACCTCCCCCCCCCCCACAACATCCCCAAAACCCCCCTCAGCTTTTGGACATTACAACGCTGAACACGACGGCGAAGTCAGAATTGCGATATCGCATTCCGTCATCAGATTAGAGCAGATTAACCACGAAGAACGTATTCTTCATCTTCAAAGTACTCAAGGTAAGTTACTAAATCGTACTGCACATATTATCACTGCGGTCCTCTGAGAGCCAGGTCCTTACGAACAACCGACTTATGAATGAGGGGGAGTACGAGACAATAGGGACGGGGAGGGGGGACGCCTAGGGGTGACTAGAAGGGAGGAAGAGGGGTAATGACGGTGAGTTCTAGCGGGGGTGATGTTGTCGGGGAGACTAATGCGGGGGGGGGGGGGGGGGCAATCGGGGGTCTACAAGCGAAGGGAGGAAGAGGGGTAATGACGGGGAGTTCTAGCGGGGGTGATGTCGGGGAGACTAATGCGGGGGGGGGGGTGGCAATCGAGGGTCTGCAAGTGGAGGGAGGAAGAGGGGGAATCACGGGGAGTTCTAGCGGGGGTGATGTCGGGGAGACAACATTACGTTCTCACGGGGACAAAAAACGACAGCGTGGCGAGCCTTCAATCTCGCTGTCGTGAAATTTGCCAGGAGGGGGGGGGGTAGAAGTTAAATTCCAAAAGATTTTAGGAGGAGGCTCCCGAACCCCCCTCTCACAGACCTTCAGGGGGGGGGGGGTTAGGTAATTTAGTTTTTGGTGTCTTTTGGCTGTGGGTTCAGATGGTCTGAAATGGATTTTGGTATGAAAATTTTTCGAAAAGTCGAGTTTTAAAAATCTTGGACCGAGAACAATAGCTACATTTTCTTTGAAAATTCGCTAAAAGAAAAAAAAAAACTTAGAATACCTACGTTTTATCGTTATCTACAGTGGAAGCTAAATGAAAAACTTCGCAAATTCTTGACACAACGGTTTATTATCTTCTTTAAGCAAATCAACGGTCTATCTGGATAGATTAATTATTATTATGAATTATCATTAATTATTGATAATTACCTACTATCAAGTAGGGTAAACTATTATTAATAACCAATAAGTAATTATTGTTAGTTAATAATGCTTAATTATTAATTATAGTTATCAAAGATTATTGATTATTATCAATTAACTCGATATCTGAAAACCACGTGCCGTTCGAATCAGCTGGGCCAGTAGAAACATTGAACCGACAGGCCGCCGCATGATTCACTCTCATGTTGACTACTATCGATCTGCTCTAACTTTTTAGCCCTCATTGTGAACGAACGGCTGGTCGTACAAAGCTGCGGATGGTCTTAAAAAATTCTAAAAATTAAACTCTATTCAAATGCGAACTAAAAACTATATTGTTCCTTATGAATCTTTCGCGATATGAATTTTGCTGTAGGTAAGTACTGATGAAAGTACCTAGAGCTATAGAAGTACCCCCTACGAAATCATTACTATTTATACACATATTTTAAACTATTTAGTTTAGAATTTCGTTAAGACCATCCTGAGGTTGAACCTCAGAGGTTCACAATGAGACCTCAAAGTTGGAGCAGATCGAAAGTCGTCAACATAAGGGTGAATCATGTGACGGCCTGTCGGTTCAATGTTCATACTGGCCCAGCTGATTTTTAATCTTTTTAATAATACTTTATTATTATTATTATGTATAATAATAATAATCTGCACAAAAAAGATAACAAACCGACCGTTGTGTCAAGAATTTGCACAGTTGTTACTCATCCTTCACAAGGATAGTTGGTAGCAGGCTCATAGGTCGCACAAACCCAGTTCTCTTGATCGAGTAGTAGAGACTATTCAGTGTTAAAATTCATAGGACCAGCTATTTATCTCCGAAATTTCAGAAACTAAAATAAAAATTCAAATATTAACCCCTTTCAATTTTTCACTGGAAATTCAAATATCACATTTTCGCCCGTCGCGCATGCGCGATTTGCGCATCATCTTTGTTTTTTCAAATGGGAACCCAACCCGCATTTTTTATCACAGAATCGGATTCTAAGCACAATTTCATGAAAATTTGACAACTCAATAGATTTTTTCGACCGCGCATAACCCATTTTTATTTTTAAGTGAATTCTCCACTAGAATGGATTTGTCCCCTTCAATTCCGTTTTCAAAAAACAAAATTAATAGCACCACGTGAATCTGCGTTCAAAAACAATGAAATTTCGTGTGCCACACATGGGGTCTACGGTGGACAACATTTTTGCGCAGTGCCAAAGGGTTGCGTTGGGTCAAAAAAATCGATGGAAGATTATTGTATTCCAGTGCATCGTTACATTGTTGTACTTGTTACTGACCGTTGTCTTGACTGACCTCATATACTTGACAACCAGATTTTTCTGTTTTGTGTTCCGACTCAAAATAATATTATATAAAATATATAATAAAATAAAATATATTATATAACACATATAAAACATATTATCTTTTTAAGCGTGCAAGTGTATAACTTCCTAATCTTCATTCTGAGTTTTTTTTAGGTTCGGAAATTACGGAGATAAATGGCTGGTCCTATAAATTTTGGCCACACTGTAAAGTTAATCTGAGGACTCACCTTGTTCTGTGGCGGTTCACCAGTTTTACATCATCTTCAGCGAGCTACTCTAGCGTCATTTGGTAGCTAAGGGTACACCCGACTGTGGGTAATCATCTGTTTTTGTACCGGTGTATTTCATTTGGTGGAAACAAAGAGACTGCTGATCCTTAAGGTTTTGAATATCGGAAAGGTAAACGACCCGGGGTCGACTCGGAGCAACGATCACAAACCTCCGGCCTAGAATTAAGAGGGAAAAAAACCCCAAGTCGTTCCCTAACGAGCGGAAGGAGGGATTGAACACAACTGACGTTTGGAATAAAGGTGCCGGCGGTCCTTTAGTTGTTCCGTAGAGGGGGACGGCAGAGATTGTCCTGTCCGGGGCTGGAAACGGCCTCTGGAAGACAACTCGGACGATGACGGGAGGTGAAGTCACACACCTTGACTTTTCATCCGTAGGTGACTCACTCAGAACACTTCGATGGATGGGAAGTTTACAAGATTTTCATCAGCGTGTTCATAGTGGAGACCTGGATGGCTTTTGAAACGGCTCATTTACATTTAGGAAAAGTTAGACTCTTTCAGAGCTACTCGGCACATTTTGGTTTCATTTCACGTAAAAATCAACTTTCGGATCTGTAGGAACGTACTACCTCTGGCCCTTCATAATTCAGAAAGAAAGAGAGAAGTTACCACTAGTCCGATTAGGACTAGGAACAAAATAGATCCTACCTAGACTGTCATAAAAAAAACTGCAAATTCTTGACACAACGGTTTATTATCTTCTTTGAGCAGATCACCCTAATCTAATTCACGAAATGATAGATGAAACTTTAGCTCATCATTACAATTTAATTAAACAAATATGTATTGTTTAAAAACATTTTACAGACAATAAACCTTGTGAATATTGCATTGTCATCCATCCTCAACTCATGTTTAAAATGTCAAGACATAAGAACTAAGAGCTCATAAGAACTAAATCACTCACGACGAAATCGTGGAAACCCATTTTTTTCTGTTTGCCGGTGTGGTGATATGATTCAGATTGATAATTTCAGTGATATCAAGGATATGGAATTGTGGAAGCAACCGCTACACTGCAACAAGGTCTCACGTACAATGTTACGATTAGATCCATGAGAAAAAGAGCCAGGGCTTGCGTACGAAACCATAGGGCCATTTCTAAAATACGTCATAAGTATGTGCCTCGCGGCATCAGCCACCCTCGTCATCGGATGTGTCCGGAGTAAAACTTTTATTTTTACCTTGTTTTATTTTAATGTCCTTATTTATTTATTTTTTTTTTATAGTGAGTTCACTTACTACGAGGATTTCATTTTGCCCTGATATCCTTGAAATAATCAATCTGAATCATCCTATCACTACAACGGAAAAAAACAAAAAGAGAATCCGCTTGTTAATTTTCTGGTAGGTATTCGTATTTTTGTAAGGGCCTTCTGTTTTTCTGCATTCAAACTTGAATTTCTCCATGAAATCGATAAGTAATCGCAGAGTTGACCATTCCATTAAAAAACTGATTAAATTTGCAAGTTTTCCGGAGATTCTACAGATTCCAGCACGTTTTTTGGAAATGCAGTTAATGTACAAGTGTGTTCAAAAATTTATTTTTTTTTTAAATTGTCAATGCTTGAACTGCAATTGCGGTCCTTAGGAGTTCGTTTTTCATTACGAATGAGCATTAGAGGTAGAAAATAACGCTGAATCTGAAAATGTGGTCAACAGTTGTAAAAAAAAACACGTTGTTTCAAAGTGAAGAAACGAGAGTTTTCTGAAAAAAAAAATAAATAAAAAAAACTTTAAAAAACCATATCTTAGGAGCGGATTGAGATTGAAAGGCGCGGTTGGCTGCGTTCTACTCCGTTTTCAGTCGTTTTATCTATTTTTTTCTTTTCCACCGAGTGGCGAACACCGTCTATAGATAGGAACCGCAAAAGTGAAAGGTCGAACAGGATTGGTTGATACAAGTGATAGAAGAATTGCTATTGGCTATTGAGGTGAAGAGGAGAGTTTACAAAGCATGGGCGTAGCAAGACTGTGGCAACATGGTGAAAGGAGTGTTCCTTTCACCATGTGTGGCAAGAGGTTTGGTCTCAGTAGCCCCCCCCCCACCCCTCGGTAACCCTATGGTTCCCCTCACTACACCTATGGTTCCCCTCACTACCTATGGTTCCCCTCACTACCTATGGTTCCCCTCACTACACCTATGGTTCCCCTCACTACACCTATGGTTCCCCTCACTACACCTATGGTTCCCCTCACTACACCTATGGTTCCCCTCACTACCTATGGTTCCCCTCACTACCTATGGTTCCCCTCACTACACCTATGGTTCCCCTCACTACACCTATGGTTCCCCTCACTACACCTATGGTTCCCCTCACTATCTATGGTTCCCCTCACTACCTATGGTTCCCCTCACTACACCTATGGTTCCCCTCACTACACCTATGGTTCCCCTCACTACACCTATGGTTCTCTGACTATTACCACGAACGTTCAGTGTGCTCCCCATTGGTAATCGCCAAGGGCCATAATGCATAGTATCACGTCCTATCACCAAACTAATGGTACGCCAGGCGTGGTTAGTACTTGGATGGGTGACTTTCTGGGAACACCGGTGTTAGCATTCATTCTGACTCAATTTAACATAGTTTCCTACATCCTTTTGAGTAAAGTATTACTTTCAATTCAATAGGGGAACCATACTTGAGTGGTTGGTTCCACTTTCGAATGGTTCCAGGCGGACAAATCTGCAAATTCTTGACCCAACGATTCATTATCTTCTTTGAGCAGATCATCCTAATCTAATTCAAGAAGTGATAGATGAAAATCTAGCTCATCATTAAAATTTAATTAAACAAATATGTATTGTTTAAAAACATTTTACAGACAATAAACCGAGTGAATATTGCATTGTCATCCATCCTCGATCCATGTTTAAAATTAAAAGATTCTAGCTAATCATCCAAATTTAATTTGTTTAAACCAGTAGGCATTGTTTAACTCGGCTCAAGTCGACAGAAGTTCGATTCGAATTGAAGGGAGATAGTCAATTCGAATGAAACCGACGTTTAGGAGTCGAGTCGAGTCACTCGACTCAAATCGGCAAAAAGTTTGATTTGAATTGAAAAGAGAGAGTCATTTCAAGTGAAACCGACGTTTAAGAGTCGATTTGACTCAAGCCGATTAGCCCCCAACAGTATCTTTTTATATGATTTTGCCGTCTTTTCCCACCTTCCTCGTGTCCAAGTGTCAACTTTTCAGAAATTCGAGTTTTAAACATTTTGGACCAAAAAGAATAGCTTCCTTTTCTTCGAAACTTCGCTAATACCATCAATAGTTCTAGCCAATAAGTTGAGGTATGTACGTTTTGAGTTAGGTGAGTCTTTTTGGCACCTGGGAGGCAGTATTGTCGATCGTCAGAGATTCGATACAGATAATTGTAATTGTCCGGGATTATTAGGTTTAGCGTACAGACGTTCAGTAGGGGCACAATTTTCCTATTTTCACCCAAATTAAGAAAGCAGTTGAAGGCTCATTTTGGAATGTGATCGCAGCAATTGTCTGGTTGTGTTGACATCTTGACATAGTGACGGGCCATACTTATCGCTACGAGTATTGTATCGAATACTTTCTTTCGATGCCGAGTACTTTTGGTATCGACTATTTTTTGTAGACCCCAAGATTCCTTACCACCCAGCGTAACATGATCAATTAGCACAGTAAAAACTTCTTTTGATTCGACACCGTCGCAACTCACATCCAACAGAGAGGCCAGTTGATGGACTGCACCCTCTCATCACGTCACACGCCAATTACAGGACTCCTCTACTATAGTCCCCCCCCCCCCCACTCATTATCACAACTGAAATGTTCACCACAGAACAATAAAGTTATTTACTTACCTACTGAAAAGAAAAAAAAAAGAAGTTACTTCTAGTACTTATTCATTAGGTAGTGATGAATGATGATGGAACGATGAATCCACTTCTAGTACTTATTATTTATACTCAATCAACAAAGTGCTTGCAGATTTTCAAATGGATTCACCTACTCCAACTAAATAGTCATTAGTTCCCCACCTGCATTCTTGGATGCCCTCTCCAAGGATCATGTGGGTTTCAGGTTTGATGGTTGCCGACACTGTTCATAATTCTGTGTACGCCTCGCACTATCGCTATGTCTGACAAGAATTTCAACATTCAAAACAATTAAAGATTTATGATGAATCGACTGATTCTTGTTGGTTTTACCTATATCTGGATAAATGTACTCGTATTCATAAGAGAATTGTAGTTAATTTAGCTGGAAGTAGGTTCAATACCAAGCATTTTTGGTGTCATACCTTGTACTTCCACAATATACAGGTATTGAGTACCCACTTTCTGCAGTATCGGATGAAGTATTCAAATGGAAATTGACCTAAAAATAAAACATAGCTATTCGAGTAAAACATTTCTTTCGGTATCTAGAGAGAAGTAAGGTATTTGATATTTTCCAATTTAATAATATTTTATTTTTCAAAACATTAAATTTTCATGTAGGTACATAGGCATTCTATCAAAATAAATCTAAGAATAATTGAAGACCTAAGTGGAAGAAGGAGGTATGTTACATTTTTTAAAATTTTGAGTTTCCTAGTGAATGAAGGTTGACTTCTCTATCATATGACACTTATACTGTAACTCTAAAACCCTTAATCACAGATATTCTGGTGGATGAAGGAGGTATGTAACATGTAAAATATGATTCTTTAATGGAAGAAGGAGGTATGGAACCGGTATAATATGCACATACCACCATCGTCCACTCATGGATGCTAAATGCCTGTGACATACCACCTTCATCCACTGACTCAGCTGTTCAATACGAGTTTACTGGATGTTAGATTCGGTGGTTTGGTAGTGATGGAACCATGCAAGTCTTGTGTGCATATTACAGTTCTGTGGGGAACGAAAGTTACGGATAGTCGTTCAGGATGCGTTCGTACCACCATTTGTGCTGTTCTGGAATGAAGGTTTGCTGGTCTCGAAGATTCTCAACTTTGGGTTGTTTCAGAACTCCTGTACTGCCTGATAATCTTGGTATGGAAATAATTCCATCAAGAATTTAATTTATGAAAAATATTGACGTTCTGGAAGGGAGTGTATTATGCATTATACAATGCAATATACATTATTACAATATATTATTACAATAATTACATTATTACAATATTATTACAATATTACAATTACATAAATTTCTGTAATACTGATTATTGAGTATTATTTCATGTAACATACCCCCTTCATCCTTTCAGATAAAGGATAGTTACGCAAACTGAAATTAATGGAAGAAGGAGGCATGTACAGTTTTAATTTATTTTTACAAAAAATACTAAAAATAAAAACAAATTATCAACATTTTATGTAAATGAATGCTTATGGCAATATAAATACAGCCAAATAACAAGATCATTATTTTAATGATAAAAGTAGACAAATAAAAACTTTAACGGCCCATATCTCAAAAGGTAGGCTTTGTAACATACCCCCTTCATCCACTTAGGTCTTCAATTATTAGGATCACTAAATTTATTCAAGTCCAACGCCTCGAAAGTGTACTCATTTGAGTACTCAGGAATATCGAATATTTCGATACCAGTATCGAGTACTGTTATCGATACTTTTCTGGTATCGCACGTCACTATCTTCACATGGGCAAATTATCATTAAGCTCTCTACAATTTCAACACGCACTACCCAAACGACAAATAAATTTAGCGCAACAAACATTTGAAGTGTTTCTAGACCAGGCCTTCCCAAACTGTGGTCCGCGGACCCCCTAGGGGTCCGCCAACCGTAAGTGGGGGGTCCGCAGCAAATGTAAATTTTGAAGCAAATTATACCTACTGCATAATCTCGGTAGTCCTGCGCTGTTGGACTTCCGAGAATTGTTTTCGTTGGTTCTATTGACTGGAAGAGTTCAAAGAAACAAAGAATTCTGAATAACAGCTGTACAAAAAATCAACCTACTTGTGCGAATCCGGGTTTTCTATCTATGCTGCTACCAAATCCAAATACCGAAGCTGCCTTGATGCTGAACCTGGCATCCGCCTCCAGCTATGCAAAATTGAACCCGACTTTTCAAAATTGTGCCAGCTGAAACAACCACACTCTTCCCATTAGTTCATCTGACTCAACGTTACCATTTTGCTCAATTCAATTTTTTGTTTCTTACTTTGCACATTTTGTAAACAAAAAGTACGTAAATAAAGTTGAGTAGGTACGTTTTACCTAATGCTTATTTTCATGATGTTATCCCTTTCTCCACCAACTAATATTTGGAACAGTTGGCTAATTGATGAAATTGATTTTTCCCCCTATCCATATTTAGGTAAGTACCTGATCTAACACCAACTTGAATGACAGGGGTCCGCACTTGAAATTTTTCCGTGAAAGGGGTCCGCTAGTTGAGAAGTTTGGGAAGCACTGTTCTAGACGATCAGCTGGTCAAGAGGAAAAATCGAATTCACTTTCAATACAATCACCCATAAAACACCAACAAGAATAACTTTATTGATATAATTCACTAACACCAACATCGAGCCCATTAACTACGGATGAAGTAATAAATATCTAACGGCCATAACAAATTATCACAGTTAGACAACATTTACCGTGATTGAATCAAAGGCAACAACAATCACACTGCCTCCACAATTCACATGCTGGTCTTTTATTGGACCAAATGGCTCTCAGGAGATAGTTTTGCTCACATGCCATATTAGTAGGCAAAGCCTAATTCACTCGGAAAGTGGCGAGAGGTAAGTGTCCATCGATACGCCTCTCAAAAATCAATACATTCTGTGTTAACGTACCTAACAATATTTTTAAAAAATAATAAATTAGATGTACCACTGATGGTTGTATCACATAGACTATTGCATAGATCAAGTATTAATCAGATCAGCAGTTATTTTTCTCTTTAACCTTCTTTGGTCACGATCAGGTGGTTGATTGTCCAGTAGATGTTTGAGTTCCACGTTATGGTGAGACTGAAGAGACTCGAAGTGGACACGGCCCGTTTCCCTGAGAACCTCAGTTACCGTTGGCACATCAAGATCAGAGTGAAGGGTCGAGTTTCGAATGTTCCACGGGGCTTTTGTGATTATTCTGAGGATTCGAATCCTAGATCTGGCATCCATATTGCCAAATGGGCCTGATATGGGAGAGGTACTGCAATCGCCATAGTATTTGGGAAAGAAATTTCCTAAAATTACTTCTGAAAAACTTAAGGCAGAAATGTTTGTTGGGCCCCAAATCCACCAGCTAATGAACCCCAAGTTGGAAAACACCATGAGAATCTCTGAAAAAAAAATGCTTGGATAGCATTAAGGGTATTTTCTTGAAAATTTAGGGGATTTCAGTGAAGGAATGGACGAGCGTTTCCACCAGGATATTAAATTGATGGAACAACGGTATCAAGGAAGGTGGAACGCATCAATGATGGCAGACTATTGCTGGAATCTGAAGAGGGTAAGGCATGGCTAATACAGATATTTCTTGGTAATAGGTTCTCCAATCGCCGGTAACCTATTACCAGACGGTCGCTGTTACTCGAAACCAACTCAATACTCACTCAAATAACTTGTCGACAGTTATGATCGCACACCTTTCACGCATTCGTTTTCCATAACCGATTACCTGGCATTATCTGGAATAGTCCAGCCAACCTATTATCACGGAATCCCGAATGGCCGCCGACAAAGAGGTCCTCAAAGGCCTTTCCCCAAGTTCTCAAAACAGTTATTCCAGTAATAGGAGTTTTCAGTATTAGGTTACTGGACGGTATTAGGTTATTTGAAGCAGTTACGTTAAATATTCCCACCCTTAAAGAGGGAAATTCCAGTTCAACTAGTATAATTGCTATTCACATGTATACTTCGGAAATCATACAAATGTCAATAATATCCCAGTTCAAATCCAAGTTGTGACTGACTTTCTTTGTTAAAATTGGAAACTTTGTTTGTTCCGCTTGAACTTTTACTTAATTTTTCGTGAGGGGTTTGTGGAAAATCTACACGATTGAAGATTTGAATTCAGCACAACAAAATACGTAAGAAACACCAGTTATATTTCGGACATCGTTCAAATAAAATTAAAATTTCGCATTGTGAAATTACTTCTTCCCATTTCACCCGTTCTTTCACCCGAGTAAAGACAAGCTGTTCAATATGTGACTGAATCTACTTGTAATAAACATTCTGAGTGAAAAAGGAGAGTAAGTCATTACAGTGTGGTTTCATGAGACTCTCAGGTGTAATAAACTCTCACTTGGCCTAATAAAATGAAATACCACAAAAATGTAGTGATGAGCACTTTCATGTAAAAAGGTATTGAACTTAGGCCCTTTCTCATTTCCTACTGCTCCAGTGTTGGAGAAACCAATTTTCCAACATTTTCCAATATAGTTTATCATGAAGACAATAATTAATTATTACATAAGACAATAAGACAAACAAGACAAGTTATAACAGGAAAAAAATTGAATACGAGTATGTTACACCGGATACCAAGAAAACTATAATGAAACTGTTAATGAAACTTTAAACCTGATGTCCCTCAATTATCAACAGGGCGTAAATCAAATTGCAATGCATCTTTAATCATTTTAAAAACCTTTTTAGCAGAAGCTGTAGCATACTTATTTTTGACTAGAAAGAACACAAAAGTATTGTCGATATTGACTGTCATTCTATCAATTTGTAATTCTAATTTTTTTCAGTGGCAAGCACAATCCTAACATTAAAAAATCATTTCAATCGATGGAATATCACCAGAGAATGAACGCCAGATAATAAATTGTTAGCAGGTAAATAATAGTAATTCTTACTAGTGAGTAACTTCGCACTGAGTGCTTCCTAGAACAGTAGTTTATTACCGTGGAATGTTGATGAAATGTCGTTGATGTGGTCATAAAAGTAAACGAGTAACAAACGTAGAATTACGCCCAGGACACACCTCTCCGATCCGACCCCGACCATACAGACGGACGAGTGTTTGATGAGGGAATGGTAGGTATGTGACTTTGAACGCTATAGTCCACACCTTTCCCGCACGCGTCTGATTCTACTCAGACCCTGTTCCGATCTCGAATCTGCTCACCATTCGTTTTCCGGCTTCAGAATGCGAAGGGAACAATTTTTAAACTTAGCTGACACATTTCCCTTTTGTAACACCTGTTTGGTTGATGTTACCTAATAATTTCTTATTCTTTCGGTAGACTAATACATGACAATGTTATTCCTGTTAAGCCATGTTATTCCTTTTTCTATTCCGTCTCGTACTTTAACACGAACACACCCATCGGTACTGGTAAATAATACGAGTAACAGAGGAAACATAGTACAGTCGAACTCCGGGTAAAAACCTCCCTCACTAAAGAAGACCACATTATCTCATCCCCGAATGCTTCTAATTGATATACGCACTGAAAACCCCCTCGCTAATGACCACCAGCCATAAGGACCGCGACTAGTCTGTCTGGGGGACCAAAGCTCCCATTCATCCCGTACAAAGGCCAATGACATCAGTCGACATTGTGTCGTCATAATATTTCCTGCTAAGTGATTAGTGGAGAATCAGCGGATGTTCCAAAATTGAATCAATATTGTCAAGGGTATGCTGTACGAGATATTTTTAATTGTGGCGAAAATGCGCTTTTTTACAGAGCTTTGCCAAACCGAACTCTGTGCGATAAGAATGACAAATCGCATGGAGGAAAAACGCCAAAACCGAGATTTCTCTGACCTTATTGCTCTGCGCTAACATAGTAGGAGAATTCGACGATCTCCTAATCATTGGCGACGCTTCTCGACCTCGTTGTTTCAAAAACGTTAAAATAGAGCAACTAAAAATGTTGTGGAGAGCAAATAAAAATTCTTGGATGACAAGAGAAATCATTAGGAGCTCATTTCAAGGCGTGTGATCCGCAACATTTGACTCTGGAGCTGCGATCATGTGGAAAATCGCTGCAGTGGAGTGCATTTCTGCAAGAGCTGTTCAAAAATGCTTCAATACTTAAATATTGTATGTAATTTGTATGTACTATAATCAACCCCGTAAAGACATGTTCCATGTTAAAAATTTTGCCTCATCGTCCAAAAGGTGTGTAAGAAGAGAGCGCGAATCTCCTTCCACACATTTTTGTCTCCAAACTGGGTGCAACCAAAATGTCTGCCCCCTTTTCTTCCTCGAAGCCTTTCCAAACAAATTGCCATTATGGCCAAGTCTCTGGCACTAAAATTTACCCACATGTTGTGTTGGATATGGAATCACGAGAACGACTGGCTTTTCGAGCCGTAGACGGAAACCCGGGAGATATCTGGTCTGAATCGGATCGGACAGGTGCGTTTACACGTTCAAACAAGTAGACCTATGTCATTTTCGAATGCGATCAGAGAGGAATGTGAATTGAGCTGGAGCTCAAACAGATCGAATGACGTTAAAGTTGTCTAAGACGATAATGTAGCTACTACAACTAGGTACAAATCAACCAACTGATATTTCGAATGATATTTTTTTTAAATTAAAAAAAAAACCTTTAACAAACCATTGCGTTTAGAAAAGCTCCCAGAGTCAGTTTTTGTCGAGATTTAGGATGATACAGGACAACCTAGAAAAAATAATTGTATTAATTTCAATACAATAAACTTTGTTGATAAAACAGGCCCACAAAAAAGAAAAAGTGGTCTGTTTTTTTGACGACGCTGAATCCGAATCTGTACTCAAAACCCTGTCGGTTTTGGCGAGATAATCTCGAAAAACATCAAAAAATCTCGTTTTTCATAGTTTTTTGACGTTAGAGAAAAAAAACTCTGCAAATTCTTGACACAACGGTTCATTATCTTCTTTGTACAGATCACCCTTCTGTCTAGATCACTAGGTCTAAATGTCTAGATCCTAAATGTAAGATTAATTATTATTATCAATTATCACTAATTATTAACAATAATTGTTAATTATTGTATCAAGTTAATTATTATTATAATTATTAAATTATAATAATTATTAATAATTGTTAATTATTATTGATACAATAATAGTGAAAATTGTTATAATTTATTGTTAGGTATTAATAATTCGTATTTATTATTAATAATAATAATTATTAATTATGATTAATTAATATGATGTAATTCTGGGGTTTTTAATACTACGACTGTAATAATTTTTCTATAAAAGAAGTACCTACCAACAAACATTCGAAATTAACTTCATTTCCGTAGCACGAAACACACCACAGAAAAACAAACTCGACATCACTTAAGCCATATGATGTTCCAAAGATCTTGTTAGTATGAAAATGGACCTGTATTTCAACAGTTTGATTCACGATCGTGTTGTGAGGCACAATCTTTGAGCCGTCATTGTGAACGAACGGCTGGTCGTACAAAGCTGCGGATGGTCTTAAAAAATTCTACGGAACAAACTCTATCTAAATATGAAATAAAAAACATACCGTTCTATATGAATTTTTCGAGATATGAGATTTTCAAATTTTCAAAATTCGTTTTGAACCCCCTCCCCTTGACCTAGGGTTATGAAAAGTTTCGAGGATCATTGTAGGGCTGGTCCAAACCCAGAAACCAAATTTCGTAATTTTAGCTCAACGTTAACTGGGCAAAGTGGCGCGGACGGCGTATGGACGGATTTTTTTTTTATTCGATTTTCTGAATCTACGTATCTTGAAACGTAAACCAACAAATTTTGAGGGGGGGTTAAAATTTTTTTTTCTTTGGGCGATTCCAATGGTTCATTATCGAAGATAATAAACCAACAAACGGTGATAGGATAAATTTGAATTCTGATTTGGATTCTACGGAAAAATACGTCGAAATTGCTATTTTTCAAAATTTTTTTTAGACATAGATTAATTAATTATTCAACTTTTCTTTTTTTTTTAGACATAGATTAACTATGATATAGCTCGCAAACCGGCGCTTTTTTTTTTTTTTTTTGTTTTTAAATTTAGAAAACTTTATTGTAAGACGAATTACATTATAGTTTTGGTAACATACATAATTATAGTAAGGTAACCTTAATTAAGATGGCACTTGAAGCAAGAAGCTACTCATCAGTAGGCCTTACGTTTTAATAAGTTTAACAATGCAAACGATTTGATGTTCAAATAATAATGGTAACATAACATAACGAATAGAAATTAGATAACAAGGAGAACACAACATTGATCAAAAACAATAAATATTGAAGAATAAAATTATAGGAACAGATTATGGTAGTAAGTCGGGTGGCCGTTTTCTCTTTAATCTCCGGTGATTCGGCGGGGGTGGTGGATGTCGTGGGATGTCGCGGACTATCGGGTTTGGGTGATTCAACATTTTACTGTGAAGCTTTCCATACGCCTCCATAATTACGTCTGTGACGTAGGGGATGTCCAGATCTGCATGGAGCGTGGCATTTCTGACGTACCATGGTGCATTGGTAATCAGTCGTAGGGCTCGATTTTGCACAGTCTGAACTTTCAATACTTGGGATTTGGAAGCAGATCCCCACAACTCGCAGCCGTACATCCAGATGGGTTTTATAACAGAGAGGTAGATTCGTCGTTTTAGGTGCAGTGGTAGAGGCGATTTTTTGTTGAGCAAAAAATTCAACTGTTTAAGACGGAATCTGGTTTTCTGGACAATATTTTTAATATGGCTCTCCCAAATTAACTTTTGATCTAGTTCTAGACCCAGGTATCGAACTGTGGCTTGTTGTGGTATTGGCTCCCCTTGAAGTACGAATCGTTGTGGTTCCACGATCCTTTTGTTAGTAAATCTAACAACTTTTGATTTACTGGGGTTTAACTTAGTCTTCCACTTGTCACACCATCGTCCGACCTCGTCTGAGAATGCTTGCAGTTCTGTAGATGCCGATTCCGATGTTCCTTGAGCTAGAACAGCCACGTCGTCTGCAAAGTGGGCTATACTCATCAGTGGGGACGTTGGATAATCAGATGTGTAGACTATGTATAGAAGTGGCCCCCAGACACTCCCCTGCGGTACACCAGCCTCAACAGGTTTGGCGGTTGAGACAGACTCGTTACAACGAACTGAAAATGTTCGGTGATTGAGATATGATAGGAGTAATCTGTAAATTGTGTCGGGGAGTAGATTTTTGATTTTGGATAGGAGGCCTGTGTGCCAAACCCGGTCAAACGCTTTTTCTACATCAAGAAACAGTCCGTAGGCAATGCTGTTCCCCTCATAGGTATTCAATATAGAATCGACTATTCGATGAAGCTGGTGGATACAGGAATGCTGTTTTCTAAATCCAAACTGGGTTTCTGGGAGAACCGCCTCAAAATGAGAGATCAACTGAGGGAGCAGTAGGCGTTCCAGGATTTTTGAGAACAGAGGCAATAGGCTTATGGGTCTGTAGCTATGAGGATCATTCTTATTTTTTCCTGGTTTGTGTACCATGGTTATAATGGCATACTTCCAAGCGGTTGGAAAATAACCTAGACGGAGGATAGCGTTATAGACCTGCGTCAAGAAGACAAGGGCTTTCCGCTTAATATTTTTCAAGAGGGGCTGCACGATCATGTCATGACCAGGTGCACGTTTCGTTGGAGAGCGAGCTATAGCATTCTTGACTTGGGCTGGTGAGAAAAATAGTGAGAACGGAGAGAGTTGAAGAGGTTGACTAACAACCTCTTCTACAGATCTCGAGAAACTCTGGTCATTCGTGGAATTTGGTTTGAACTGTTGCTCAAGAATGTTTGAAAATAAATAACATTTCTCTTCAGAGGTCGAGTAGAAGGTATTTCCAATTTTTAGTGGAGGAATTTCGTTATTTTCTTTGGTCAACATTTTGGTTTTACGCCATAATGTTCCATTTTGTGTGTCTAGCATGGATAAGTTTTGTTCTGTAGCGTTGCTATGCTCTTCTCTGAGTGCAAGCTTAAAATGACGAGTTGCTCGATAGTAGGCTGTTTTATGCGGAGCAAACTTGGTGCGCTCCCAGAGTTTTCGAGCCTCCTTTTTCACAATATGCAGCTGATTTATCCGGGTAGAGAATGTGGTTGTTTTATAGTGAGGTTTTCTTTTTGAGCTGGAGCAATTGCTAGCTGAAGTTTGTATGTTTCTTGTAAAAAGCGCTATTGCACGATCTACATCCTGGGGGGTTTTAAGAGGGATATGTAATTCGGTTTGCTCTTCCATCATTTGCATGTAGCGGTTCCAATCGAACGGGTGGTTTATGAGCCCACTTGGAGATCTAAATTGGGAGTGACTACCTACCTCCACTATGACGGGTTTATGGTCAGATGACAGCTCATTAACTACTGAGGGTTTACTGCATATGTGTATTACACCTTTGCCGAGGAAAAAATCTAGAACATCAGGTATGATATTCGATTGTTCAGGAAAGAATGTGGGTGCCTGAGGGAAAATCGGCTCGATTTGGAATTGATTTATGGCTGAGTGGAGTGCCATACCACGTCGATTACTTAGGTTCGAACCCCATAGCGGGTGCTTGCTATTATAATCTCCTCCTATGAGAAAAGAGGTGCCCATTAGATGGATTAGTCCCATAAAATCAACAACAGCAACAGTATTAGCTGGAGCAGAATAGAATGAACCCACTTGATATGATCGATTATCAATTGTTAATTTTATCCGGGTTACTTGCATATTGTTTTCGATCACCGGAGGAAGATCATCATGAGGAATATTATTCTTGATAATTATACAAGATCCACCTTTACTTGTATCGCTTGGATGGTCGGCCCGATATATTTTATACTTCGGGATGAAAAAGAACTTTTTAGAGTGCATTTTGGTTTCAGTGACTAGGAGTACATCAATATCGTATGAATTCAGAAAATGCAATAATTCATGGTAACGGCTGCTGAGACCTTTGGAATTCCAAGTGCAGATTCTCATTGGTTTATATAGCAATGAGGATGTCATTTTTTCGCTACAAGTGTAGGAAGAATTTTGGCGAACAAATCGATCAAGGGGCTAATTAGATTGATTAAAGAATCAATTTTTTGCAGTACTTGCGTCAGCATGGTACCTTCGTTGGACGAGCGGGTGACATCAGCGAATGATTTAGACTGACCAACAATTGGACTGTACCGCGGAGCCGAATGAACAATAGTATTGGTGTTGACATCTTGTACGTTGGCTAATTTCAGGGGGGGCTGCTGCAGAGCTGGAGTGTTTTGTAACTTGCGGTGTACAGGGCAGCCCCTGTAGTTAGCAGTGTGCTGACCCTTACAGTTAGTACAGATTGGTGGTGACTGAGCATCCCTGTCGCACTTATCCGTCGCATGAAGCCCATCGCACTTGACACAACGTGGACTTTTGTGGCAATAGTTTTTTTGTGTGTCCGTAATCCTGGCAGTTGAGACACTGTATCACAGATTTCTTAGGTTTAGGAGGTTCAATTTTGATAACCGCACCATAGAGCCTATTTAGGTTGTATATGTTTTCATTATTAGGATGCGGTTTGAGATCAAGAAAAAATAATGATAATTTGTTTTTCGTAACTGGGTGGAAAACCGGTAACATTTGGTGTGGATCGTATCCTATTTCTTTCAATTCACTCATCATGAGGGTGGCAAACCGGCGCTGCATCGGAAATTTCGTAATTTCGTACGTCGAAATGAAACTCCAATCCTATCATCCAAAAATCAACTCTCGGTCCTGGAATTCAGCTACCAGGGGTTTTTGGGATCGCTGATCACGAATATAAAGTCAGATTTGTAATTTAGTGACTCTAGAGGGCGTTTATCGGCAGCGATGTATCAAATGTATCGGTTTATTTTGAAAATTGCCCAAAATCGGCTGGACCGGAATGAACAAATAATAAAAAGTGATGTTGCTTTATTAGCACTGTGCCCTTTGGATAGTTCTTCAAGGAAATATCAACAAGCTAACCATATAACCCTAGCTCGCTATAAATTTGATACCTACGTCGCGGCCGATAAGCGTCCTCTGGAGAGACTGAATTACTAATCTAACATATTCGTGATCAGCGATCCCTAAAACCCCTGTTAGGTTAATTGCAGGACCGAAAGTTGGTTTTCGGATGATAGGATCGGGGTTCATCATACTTAATCAAAAACACCCTAAATTACGACATTTCAGATGCAGCGCCGGTTTCCGAGCTATATCACAGGTTACTCTGTCTAAAAAAAAAATTTTGAAATAACTATTTCGACGTAGTATTTATTTTCGTAGAATCCAATTCTGAAGTCAAATTTATCCTATCACCGTTTTGTTTTCTAACCTCAAAAAACTACGAAAAAATGGAATATTTTGGTGTTTTTGGGATTATCTCGTCAAAATCGACATGCACCACATATTTAGAGTGCAGATTCGGAATCAGCGTCAAAAAATACATAAGAATAGGTGGGTCTCGTCAAAAGAACAGACCACTTTTCCTTCTTTGTGGGCCTGTGTAATTTACTGCTTGTGTGTAGATTACACAGATCTGCAAGGATTTGTTGTTGAACAGCGGAGATCCGAAGTAATTTTCTGCGTAGAATCTGAATCCAAGCTCAGAATTGTCCAATCACGTCTGAATTTTGAGATATTTGTGGTTATGTACAACAAAAATTGCTATTTTGGCTATTTAGATCCAGGCTGCATAAAATATTTTCTTTTTTTCTACATATTACATCATCTAGTACTACTCTTTCCCTATAAAATGAGACCTTGCATGATACTGTAGGATGTTTCTTTCAGAAGTTATGGCGATTTAAGGTGAAGAGATGACATGAAAAGCTGGGTTAAACAAACCCTTTTTTATCATACAATTTTTAAACCATATAAACATATAACTAGGAGGTTTTCGAGGATACTAATTACGAATCTGAGGTCAGATTCCAAAAATTTAAGATGGCGGCTGCAATATGCCGGATTGATGATTGATGGTTTTTGATGATTGACCTATTCGTAACCATCATTTTTCAAAAATACTTTCGCACCATCTTGAATTTTTGTAATTTGACTTCAAATTCGTAATTACTCGTAGCATAATCGGAAACCCCATAGCTAAAAGTTTGATATGGTTTAAATATTGTATGACAAAAAAGGGTTTGTTTAGCCCAGTAAAAGTTTTTCATGTCATCCCTCACCTAAAAATCGCCATAATTTTCGAATGAAGTCTCATTTTAAAGGGAACGAGTAGTACTAGATGGTGTAACGTGTAGAAAAAATTAGACAAATCTTGTCTAGTCTGCATCTAACCTCAAAAATAGCCACATTATCCATTTTTCGTGTACATACCCTCAAATATCTCAAAATTCAGACGTGATAGGACAATTCTGAGCTCGGATTCAAAGTCTACGCAGAAAATTACTTCGGAAATGACCTTCGGCTGCTCAACAAAAACCAGAACCCAATTATTTGCAGATAACTAATTTTGAAAAATACGCCTGAATAGTGGGTATCATACTTGAGCAGGTTCTTGGCACCAGATGCCTTCCCCCGCCCTTCATGTAAGCGCATTTGAGATTTCCGTGTACGTTTGAGGACCCTCACGGTAAATTAACAAAGCACAACTCACCTAAATCTGTACGGCGAGTGCGGCAGCTGAAATGTTGTCACCTCCGCCTGCGGTTTGCTGGGCGTTCTTGCAGACGATTCCCGTGGCGACGCAAATCGACAAAGGTCCCTCCTGCCAACAGGGGACAGGCCTTTCAGGCTCGAGGACAACTCGGCCGGTCTCTGCTGCGACGGCAGAACGTGAAAAGCTGTCGTCCATCAGCAGCTTCGCTCGGTTGGCATCCACCTGTTGTGATGAAAGAAAACCAGTGCGTCAATAAAAGGAGTTGTAAGTACGAATGTCAATTGACTTAAATGTGTTTAATTTCAAAACACAGGTAAATGTTCATTAGGTACAGTCATAACTACAACATTGAAACAGTGGACCTCAGGCCAATAACCGGGTTATACCTTTACGCCGGGCAAAAAAACACATCCAAAATTTCAAGTTTCAACGTTATATTTTTCATGAATACATATACGTGAAGCAATTGCCATGTTAATGAAATGTCAAGTCATGAGAATTTTAAAATTGAAGTACAAAAGTTGCAAAAATCATGCACAATTACACGAGGCATGGCTAATACGGTTATTTCTTGGTAATAGGTTCTCGAGTAACAGCGACCGTCTGGTAATATGTTGTGGTATTAGGTTATTTTGGTAATAGGTTACCGGCGATTCGGGAACCTTTCCAGCGCCCAACGCGGACTGGAAAACCTAATACCACAACCTAATACCAGACGGTCGCTGTTACTTGTAACTAACTCAATACACACTCAAATAACTTGTCGACAGTTATGATCGCACACCTTTCACGCATTCGTTTTCCGTAACCTATTACCTGGTACTACCTGGAATAGTCCTAGTCAACCTATTATCACGGAAGCCCGAATGGCCGGGGACAAAGAGGTCCTCAAAGGCCTTTAAATATTCCTCACCCCTAAGTTAAACATCGCCATTGTTCGTAAATACATGTCAAGAGTCGCCTGCTTCACGGGAAATAAGTTACTGGCGAAATTTTCAAATTGGTACTGTGCAGTGACGACTTCAGCTCGTCCAACACATTTTACCCCAGAACTCCTATGGCACACATTTCGAGTTTGTTTGGTTCCCGTTTGTTCAGGTTCCTCAAGTCAGAGTTCTCTTCGTCTGATTGGACGGCAGGATTTTCAGATGATGGTCCCGCGACATCCACGCATAATATTATTTCATCTTCCGAGCAGACGAGAAGTTGGGAGGTCGTCCACTCCTCGCACACTTCAGGCGTCAAGGCAGGTGGTACACGACTGGTACTGACCCCCCCCCCCACCATCATTCATCAAATATTTTTTAATAATATTGTGTCAGTGGAAAGGATATAGAAAAAAAGTGTCTTCATCCTTTATACTTATCATTTATCGTTCGTCAAGTGCAGAAAAGTTGGAGCAACTTTGAATAATTTCTGACCTTTAAAAATAATCCATTAAAATAACCTTGAGCTTGAGTAGTTACTGAAGTCGTTTCTTTCATGTACCGTTATCTTCATCGTTTCTGCATAGCACGAGTAGAATAAATTAGAATATCTCTGTGAAGTATCGCCACATTGGGGAAGGACCCATGAGCCCAGCTTGAAATCCGCTGTGTCCGATCTTACACCTCGTTACCAGTGAATAATACTATTCATTGTGTAGCAATACCGTTCAATACTATTCATGTTCATGATGCTGACGGAGGGGATCGCCTGTGTCAGCATCATGAACAAGAATCGAACGGTTGCGTTTGTGATTCCATCTTCGTTCTTGAGCATACCGTCGTGAGAACTGACCAGGAAAAAGATGTTCGTACGGGTGATTGTGAGCTCGGCCCACTTTCCCAATTCGTCTTATATTTTGTTCTCGATGTTAATCGATTGGTGTCGAACCATTAGAATCGATCTTAAAAAAGTCCCTTCAAGCTAATTTTCATACTGAGTAACAGCTGATTTAAGCAACACATGGGGTTTCGATGTCTAATTATTCCTCGTTTAGTGTCTATGGAAAGAAGTTAATTTAGATAGTTGTTGGAAAATACTTCTTGATATAAATTCGAAGTAGGAGGCAGTTATGAGTAATAGCACGTAAAAATCTGTAATTTAAGCGGTACCTGGAATGCCAAAATGCAAAGGAACTGTTATTAAACTCTTGAGATGTTTTCTCCAATCCCTTGGATTCCGGAGATCTATCAATGGATATTAATGTGTACGAGAGGGAATGAGATTACCTCAGGTGATTGGCAGACGTGTCTGTAGGCTGTGAGAGAAGCCTTAGCTGCAGCTACTTCAGGCTGTTTCCATGATCCGTGGTTGTCCACCATGATTGCTTGGAACGCCAGAGTGTGTACGTGGATCCTGGTGAGGGTTTTGTGACCAGGAACGAATTTACTTCTACTTCTGATTTCCCTGGAATAAATTAACAAGAATATTTCCAGTGAAAATAGTAGGAAGAGCCTTGAAGATGAACGTTTTGTAAGTTTGATAGGGACAATGAAATAATACGTTCAGCGCAAAGGCAAATTCCGGGTGAATAGATGTAGGAATTGACTGCAAGATATTTAAAAATTCTTCAAATTAATTAAGTACACAGGTTAACAAAAAAAAAAGTCCGGACTATTTGACCGGACCATGGTATTCCGAGGCATTATGGCGTCCTGAATCCGATCCCGAGGTCATCTGAGCCCCATCACGTCAGAAAAACGGCAGGGAGATCGAAACCCGCGAGATACATCGATCATAGCAACATTTCATCCACTGGGGTGGTTCTGTGATACTCCCGGTCGAGATTTAGGACTCCATTCCAATGATTGGAACGTATTCAAGACCTAAACAGCAACCCCCCAACTTTACAAATCGCTTAAGAAATTGTCCCGGGTCCAGTTCCAAAAAATAGTCATTTTAACCTCTAAATGACCTTGAAATCTTTGCCACTTTTTCTTCTTCTTTCAACTGCAGTGGGTACTAGAGTCGGTGGTATAAAATAAGACGCGGAATAAATTACAATTCTATTCTTGAATTGGAATCATAATTATATGCTAAATTCATCCTAACAATATCAGTATCAACTTACGTTTGAAGTATTGGCTCCAGTTCAACACTGATAAGTTCATGATATCACTAGATTTGGCGATAAACGGAGTCTCATGTCGGCCATCGGACATCACTCTTTGCAGTGGATTCTGGCGGAACGGAGACTTTTGGAACCAAGGAAGCGACCTACAAACCTTTATTTGAAAAAGTGGCAAAGTTGCCCCGCTAGGCAAAGTTCTCCCATTTTACGGTACATTTCTAAGTGCGCCCATGTCCTGATCTATGAAACCTTTTTGTAATGGCGTCATTAGTTGATTAGGTAGTCACGCAGTCAACGCGATAACCCCATGAACACATGTTCCTCCATCTTCGCCATTCATTTGTCAAATAAATCATCAGTTCTCATCATCCTATCATGGCGTTCAGTTATTTAAACTAAACTAAACTGATTGATTGAGTTATTTCTGAATATTTATATAATATTATCTACCATAACTTTACATGGTGTCAGGTCGTGCCCGCGTTCCGCGATAATGCCGCCGAAACGGAAAAGTCAACCCGCGTACAACGATTCGGTAGAAAATAGCGCTGACGAACGTTACGTTCCATCAAGTTTGAGGCCTCCGAAGCCCTTCTTCATTCCTCCCGACAACCCAACAGCATGGACGCTGTGGAAACAACAATTCCAATTCTACGCCACAGCCAGCCGATTGGGTTCTCAGCCGGAATTGGTAAAAGTAGCTACCCTTATGTCTATAATCGGACCAGACGCCTTAAGCATTTTCAATACCTTTAGTTTTGATTCCGAGGAACCTAAACTTGCTGAAGTTTTGGATGAATTCTCAAATTATTTTTTGCCTAAATGTAACGTCACGTTTGAAAGATATATTTTCAATACGTTACATCAACACGATGGGGAAGCTTTTGAAGAGTTTCTCATCAGAATAAAAACTCAGGCCAAAAAGTGCGATTTCGCTACCCTAGAGAAGTCTAATTCGCGATAGGGTAGTCGTTGGAATCAAAGACGATGAAGTCCGCAAGAAGTTATTGGTTATAACTAATTTAACACTTGATGAGGCTACTCGAATTTGCCAAACTGCTGCTCAAGCCAATATTCAGTTATCGAAATTGAAAATCAGTTCATCCACAAATATAGACGCCGTACATAGTGCCGCCTCCACTTCAACACAACCTAAAATAGTCAGCGACTGTGGTTATTGTGGAGGATCGCATCCCATTCGCCGATGCCCTGCATTCACGGTTATTTGTGGAAATTGTAATCGCAAAGGCCATTATACTAAATTATGTCGTTCGTCAAGTCAAAATTCGAATCGTAACAAACCTCAATCACCTTCAAAATTAGTGAACACCGTTCATGACGTCAGCGAAGACGAGGAATTGTCCGTCAACGCCATTCAATCCTCAAATGACGAATGGCTTGAAAAAGTCCAATTAAAAAATTCCTCGTTCGGTTTCACAGTCAAACTAGACACAGGTGCCCAATGTAACGTGTTACCATATAAAATATACCGCCAGTTGCAGATACCCCTTGAACCTTCACGTACCAAACGTTTGTCAATGTACAATCGTGAACGTAAAATTGACGTGCTGGGCCAATGCACTGTCCCGTTAGTTGTTAGGGGTCGTTGTTTTCGTGTAATTGTCCGGATTATCAACGAGAATTTCCAACCAATATTTGGACATAACGCCTGCACTGTTACCGGTCTAATCAAGCGCGTCAACAATATCGAAGCCACTGAATTTAACTTGGACGAACCAATTTTGTCCAAACCAATCCCAGATCGTCCCTGGGAACGGGTAGCATCGGATGTTTTCTCAATAGGAAACAAGAACTATCTGCTAATTTGTGACAGTTACTCGGGATACTTTGATTTTGCCAAGATGAACAGCTTGAGCGCTCAGAATATAATCTTGCAGTTCAAGAAATGGTTTGCAGTACACGGTATCCCCGAAACGCTGGAGACTGACGGCGGAACATATTATACATCCCACGAATTTTCGAATTTTGCAAAGGACTGGAATTTCTACCATCAAATATCTTCACCTAATTACCTAGAAGCAACGGTCTTGCAGAGAAGTATGTGTCAACCGCAAAAAACCTGATCAAAAAATGTGAGGCCGACAGTTCAGACATCTACCGCGCTCTTCTTTTTGAAAGGAATACTCCTAGAGCCAATCTTGGAAGCCCAGCTCAACGTTTGTTTAGTCGATCCCTAAAAACATCGCTCCCAACCATCCAAGAATCGCTCAACCCAGTCGTGAGATCATCAATACCTTCCAAGCTAGCTGAACAACGATCAACACAAGCATCATACGCAGATCGTACTGCCAGAACCAGTACGGTATCGTTTGCACCAGGTGATAGAGTACGGTTTTGGGACTCCCCGCGTTCCTGGAAACCAGCCACAGTCGTTCGAGCTGCTGCCCAACCTCGTTCTTTCATCATAGCACCAGATGACTCCTCTAGGGAACTTAGACGAAATACGAAGCATCTAAGACATTTTGTAGGTTAATGTTTAATAAAAATCAATTTTCGTTGAAAAAAAAAAAAAGTTGTAATGGCGTCATTAGTTGATTAGGTAGTCACGCAGTCAACGCGATAACCCCATGAACACATGTTCCTCCATCTTCGCCATTCATTTGTCAAATAAATCATCAGTTCTCATCATCCTATCATGGCGTTCAGTTATTTCTGAATATTTATATAATATTATCTACCATAACTTTACACTTTTCTTTTCTTTTAAATGATTTATTGCGCCAAGTAACAACTTATTAGCAACATATTTTTGACATATATGTGAAATGTTTGTAATACAACATAGATGCTTAACTATGTCGCTGATAGTTTTGACACGGTTACACGGCACTGACCGGACTTTATCGCGAGAACACTTTCATTTACTTCCACCGGTCATGAGGGTTCTTTCTCTTGAGACGTCTGAGTAGGTCGTCAACTTCGAGCAGCTGGACAGCTTCTTCGTTGACGTGTACTTGTAGCCGCTTGTGATGGGCTATGGCATGAGCTTTGATGACTTCATTGACAGTTGATATGCCAAGTTCTTTGGGCAGCCGGACATTTCTGGTGTACCGGTAGGCGTCCACACAACATCTCAGCACATTGTTTTGGAAACGTTGGATAATATAGCGGTTACTTTGACAGTGCAGCCCCACAACAAAGCCAACCCGTAAGTCCAACCAGGCTTGAGGACTTGATTGTACAGGGTTAATTTGTTCTGGATCGACATTTTTGAACGTCGGCCCATAACCAGTACATTTTCCAAAACTTAAGCACCAGTTCTTTTTTCTTCTTGACATGCACCTTCCAGCGCAATTTGACATCCAGACTCATGCCCAGGTACTTCGCTTCATTTTCGTGCGGTATAGTCTTACCGTTGAGATGAAGTGGGAAATAGTCGAGCTTACGATTGGTAAAGTCGACATGAACTGATTTCGCTTCAATCATCTAGATCCTCCATTTGGAGGAGACTCCAGTCCTGGAGTTTCTTGATGGAACTTCTCAACTTGGGTATCGTTACATGATTTATTCCACCAACTGCAAGGACAGCCGTGTCACCTGAAAAGTTTGCTATGGTATTCTCCTCTCGTTCTGGCAAATCGCTGGTGAACATGACGTATAGGAGTGGGCCAAGTACACTTCCTTGAGGAACACCAGCATGTAGATATTCGGTACACTACTGAGTAGGCATCTTCATGCTTTACCCTGAAGAATCGATCTGAAAGGTAGGATTGTAATAATTCAGCATATTTTGCTGGCAACATTCTTCGGAGCTTGTGGTTTAGTCCATCGTGCCAAACTTTGTCAAACGCTCTATGAAATCTGGCATCAGAGCTCAGAGGAGACCCCTAACTTGGTCGGGGACTATGAATTCCATGATCTTCAATTGCCACAAACTTTCAAGCTTATCAAATATCTCGAATCTGCAACTAAAATAAAATATCTGCACAAAATTACGAGAGATGTTCCAGCAGGTTCACTGTTCAACCTTTCAGACCACTTCAGCACTGCTTTTGTAACAGGTACTTCCAGAAGAGGGAATTTAGACAAAAACACGACTGTTCCTCATTACTGACGAAAAAAGTCGTTAATCAGGAAATTAGGATGTTGAGTAACCGAGAAATTTTATCCCAAAACGTGTTAATAGAAGCCTATGAGTGCCTGAATAAATTACTTTAAAAACTACAGCGAACATGGATTTGGATAATTACCAGAAAATCGACCGCATTTGATCAAGGACGGCAGCTACTCTTGGAGAGGAATCAGTGACGACGCTGACATTGCCGTAAGTGTATAAACTATGAAGGTTGGCGAGTTCCTGAAAAAATCAAACATTAGTGATATATTCGACAAAATGATAATATATTATATTCGACAAAAAAAATCATCATTGATGGACTTTGGCTCCACTTGACTACTTGATGTTTGGCAATTTGATGATGATGAGGGTTGAAAGCTGATGAAAAATATCAACACTTGAATTAATAGAGAGTGGCATGAAACAATGAGGGAATAAAGACTTGCTCAATTGTAAGCAAATAAGCAGAACATTTTTATTCGCACTCAATTATTTGTGCACGCCTATAGTTACAATAGTTACATTTCTTATTCCCTAAAACTATCTGTAGTCAGTATATTATAAGATCAAAATTTCAGATTTTTTAATGAAATATTTAATACGTCAACGTGTATTAATATCAAAGCTAGTGTGTCAGAGAGTAATTCTTTGAGGTCAACAATCTAAAATTAGTGACTCACAAGACATGTAGAAACGAGTAATTTCAAACGAGAAAATTTTTGTTTAACTACCAGATCGAACTGAAGAATTGCGAATTTGAACTTTTCCCGCTCAACGTGGTTGAACAGGGTTGTAGTTCATACAGCGGCTGATAGGGGTGGCTTTCATGCAACGCTTTCAGGAGCCAATCAGAGAGCGGTTTACAGAGCCAGTCTAAGTACTGCTCTCTGCCTGGCCTGGGAGGTAGATGACGTACATTGCTGCCCTCTTCCCGCTTAATACGACTTCAAACCTCTCATTGATTATTGACGTTCGGATTATTGACTTTCTACTGTATTTAATTAGCTTTTAAAATATTTTCATTGTGTTTTTAAATAATCTTGAATGTCAATTTACGTAGGATGGAAGTCGTAGCGTCTACTCGACAGTCCACAGGAAATGGTTAGAATGGATTTTCTTGCACGTTTTGGCTAACCCACCCTCGAACATCGAAGCATCGCGAAGTATCGCTATCGCCCGAATCGGGTTTGAATAAGACAGTAAAAGCCTGACCAGCTCGACTGAAAACATCTAATTCTTCGAGTGTACAGGATATCGAGAGTTGGACGAATCATGTACGTATGAGTTCTGCTACAGCTCGTGTATCATAATCATTGGAGAATGTAATTTGTTTACAGTGAAATCAGAACCATTAAATTTGTATGAACGGGGAGAATGACCCATAAGCTATTCATATAGTTAAACTCTCCCATTGCAAGAACGTCTTTATCAATATTTTTGACACGAGGTAGTTACAAAATGCAACAAGATCACTAATCTCACTTCTCTTCAACACTCATCAAACAAATACGTACTTGCTCATTCATTCCCAAAGAATCGGAGTACGGGACAATGGCTTTTTGCACACTATGCAGCAACTCTTCTTCAGTGTAGGAAGCCATTTCAAAATGAACTTTGGTCGACCTCGGAACCATGAGCATTTGGTCAACTATTCTCTCCAACGCTTCAGATCTTACGTCCTTATCTGAAACAATTCCGAAAAGTCAATTCTATGTCATGAATACACTGAACGTTGTAGTTATTTCAAATCCTTGTGAGAAAAATTTCGAATCCTTATAATTTGCTACAGTTCGTTCTGGCTCAGCGAAAAGTTCGTGCACCGGGTCAGTGTAGGAACTATAAGTGGTGGTAGTGACAGTCCAGTAAACAGCACAAAAAAGTGGGGTCTTCGTTTTCGCCAATACGAACGACATTTTGGGAGGTTATACACAGTTGGGAGGTTATTCAGTTCACAACCTCAGTGAGCCCTCAGTGCAATCACCTCATCCTGGGGATCCTGGGAAGTTCATGAACTCACTGGTGCACTCAACACATACCAGTTCAAACTGAGAGCTTAAAATTGCTGGAACGAACCTAACATCGCATCCCCAAGAGCAATAGGGCCACAACTCAAATTACGTCGTTTTTGAGATTTGGTGTCATTATCTTCAACTAAAGTTCATCTTTCAATACCTCCTTTCAAAATTGATTCATTTGTAACCGTGTCAACGTTAAGTAAGAATGAGTCCTTTCTTATGGAGATGTGGCCCTAGTGAAGTGAATGACTTGCAGTTTTTCAGTGCTGCATCCATAGATACGCCGTCAAAAAACGTTCGATTGATGCACTTCCCTTGGTGGGCCGTTACACTGAGCTCCGGTGATAAGTACTTCCTGTTCAAATTACGATTTCGACTATAATGAAATTCTCGGCTGGGAAACTTGCGATATGATTGTGAACTGACAGGTTCTTAAGGTGTTCTGTTAGGACGATTTCCGTGTCTCTCCCTCCGATCACCCTCGGGCGTTTGGCTCTTTCTTAGGAAATAGTCTTGCTAATCAACTCGATCCTTTTTCGAGACACCCCCATGCGAAGGATCAAACACTTTTCGGCAGATTCGTGTTTTCTGTTGCCTCACAAGTACAGAATAATATTCAGATACGTAAAAAGCATAAACATGGGTCATCTGGAAATCCCAACTTTCGATCTTGCGCCGGAGGCGCATGCGCGGCTGGAAAGTCAAGTGGTGGTCATTTTTGGAAAGAACGGCTCAAGGGCTACAACTTTTTCCTCTGGCATTTTTTGCTTAGAACCCCCTGTATAAGGTCTTGGGGATACTATATATCAATCTACGCGATAATAAAAGTCAATATTTGGACAGTTCAAGAATATTTGAAGATTTACCTTCTACGTATTTGTAGTTGTCCATCAGCTGCAGTCCACTGACAACAAAGACGTCGGGTCTGTATGTTTTCAACTGACGGCCGAACTCGTCCACAGACTTTACTCTTGGATTGTGGAAATCATTGTGGATTATGTATCTGAAATAATAAATCACTTACTATACTCGTGCGAAAAATATATAACTCCACAATAGCAGTCGACTATAAGGGACGACTACACACTACTGAGAGTTGGACACATTATTTATCTATTTAATAATTAATTGATGGGGTTAAAGACTGAATTCACTTCTTACCGGTTAGCCCTGGGTGCCGTATACGGACCCCAAGTTTGTCCGGATTTGTACTCCAATACCAAGTGAATGTCGTCACGACTAACTGGTCCGCCAACAACTATAAAACACAACGGTTATTCATGCACCAAGTAAATAAAAACAAGATCCAGCCATGCAGCATGGACCTACGAACGAATTTTTGATGTAACAAAGTTGATCAAGCCTCTACCTACTACTACTAATTAATGGGATTGATTTCATAGGATTATGAACCCTTACAGACCTACTTTTTGTCCGTAAAACTTCTTTTTCTAGTGTACTCATTTGAAACATGTAAATCTTTAAGCGAGTAGATATTACTCTACACTTTCTCAGCAGTTATTTAATCATTTTTTGTGTGCAATAATATCGATTTTCCAAAACCACCTGGAGCGTTACCAATGAGGGCTCGAAGGTAGAACATTGACAACAGAAACGTCATCGACATGAATCAAACCAAAGAATTTTGGGTAAATCCCAACTGGGGAACAGCTGTTTCAAACAGCACATGGTGATGACTATGAAATTTGGAACGTTTTCTATTCATCAGAAATCTTCAACATCTTTAGGGCAGATCATCCTCTATAATTATAGAGACTATTCAATAGTCAACGTAAGAAAAGATTATGGGGGGGGGGGGGGGTCCCAGTGATCTCCATCAGGTTGGCTCAAAACAATGTTGCCATCGACTTTTTCTTCCTTGTAGCGTTGACAGCCCTGGTGGATTCCAGTGCTGTCATGGATTCCTTCCAGGCGACGTTCCCTTCAGTAACTTGTTACTCATCAACGTCTGACCCCCCAGTTTCATGTGCATAGTATTAGTACCCACAAACTTCTGTGCTGTTTGGAACAAACTGCTCACGTATAAGCAGATTCCTGTCTCTATCTGAGTAGACGAGATATTGCTCGGGGATGTGCCAATAAATCAAATGACGAACCATTTTTAACAATTTTGTCGATGATTCTGTGGTTTAGAACGCTAAAACTGGCTCACTTGGTTGGTTTGTTCAAGGAAATGAAGAAACCTACATTGTAATACACCTAAATTGTAATGAGGCGCAACATTAAATAGAAAAACTAAATCTAGTTTGTGAAGAAATAAGAGTTCGCCAAGTCAAAATTGTGATTCTTGGCAGATTAGAGAGCAGCAATTTTTAGAAAGCACGTAAAGCAAAATAAGAGGAAATCAAGCGTTGGAGAACAAATGCGAAGAAAACGGTTAGGTTAAACCTCGTTAAGATCAAATCGGAAGTAAACCACAGTGACAGAAGTGAGTCAAACAATTCAAGAAGCCCAATTATGACTGGGAACAACTCGTACAGAGAGACTCAACATAGTCGGCAAAATGTATCAGCATGTGAGTTCAATCCTGTATGACAATACCGTATGACTGTTAGGTATATTGAAATAGGTAGGATGGGTGCTGGTATTTTCCTGTGACACGTCAAAATAGATACATTTAATGTAATTCTTTGACAGGAACTAGCAAAACACGGTATTCTCACAAATGGGTTATCACTTAAAATATTACATTACAGGGGAAATAACACGTACCGATAGAGACTTTAATTGACCAGCTTCAGTCTTTAGAACGTCTTGAACTACCAAAATAAATCGAAAAAAGTAACAAGGTAGTACAAAAAGTAACAAGCTATTGATCTAATAAGATAGTACGTTTCAAGGCAGGATCGATTCCAAGTACATCGATTCCATTTGTTTCATTTTATCAAATATAAAAAAAAATATCTGGCAGAAATGACTGGTTGGTCTGTTCAGGATGATCCAAGGAACCTCTGTCAGCCATCAGTGAGAGGTGAAAAACTAGGAATCATCAGGTATTTAGGACAAAATCCTACAAGTGGTGGCAATTTGGAGAAATTATAGAGAATTTTTGATGTACTCGTTATAAAAATCCAAATTCATGCAGCATTACTATAAGAGCGAATTTTCGAAGAAATAACTGGTCTTATATAGAATCCATTGAAGGACTTGATGTCCATGAAGAACATCTCAAGTATCAACCACGTCTCTTCATCTTCAAAAAGTGCTTCAGTTTGAGAACGGAATATGATATCGCAATTCTGATTTCACCATCGTGTTCAGCGTAAAAAGACCCTTTAAAATGAGAGGTCACTTGTCAGCATGTTTCATTTTGGGAATTTATGGGTAATTTTCTCCCCCTAAAACTCGCCAAAAGCTCCCCTTAGAGTGGCCCGATTCTGCCCACGTACGAACTTAGCATTATACATATAATCTTTGGTGTCTTTCTGCAGTGGGTTCAGGATGGTCTGAAACGGATTTTGGTATAACATTTTTCGGAAATACGAGTTTTAAACATTTTGAACCGAGAACAATAGCTACATTTTCTTAGCTAATATGTATGATATCGAAAAATGGATTTTTATCATGCGAATCTAACGGGGTTTTCGGTGATGCAGTACGACCAGCAACGAAAATCACAAATTTCACCACATCAGTGATTGCAACACAAGTTCAAAGATGGGGAAATTTTGGAAAACAATTATTGGAAAACAATTATTATAAGTGGGTCAAATTTGATTTTGGGTGTGAAACATGTACAAAGATAGTGTACAAAGGAGGTAGTAGGTGGAAGTTCGTTGAGTGAAATCTCAGAAAACGACCTAATGAATTGGTAAAGTCTTAGCATGTGCTATATAGGTTTTGGACCCTCGCTGGCGCCAGAAATGGTGTCCAAGTACACTAATTAGAGCTAATAGGTATAATTTCATGAATTGTACTATAATGAACAGTTTATTACACTCTGTATCGTTGTCGCTAGTTTAATTGTAGGCACGTATTGACCTTCTCGATTAAAGTATCTTATCAGAAATAATGAGCCGTTTCAGTACTCGATTCAACTGCCGGGCAAAAGAGGTTATTGTTATCACAATATCAATAAGAGTCGCGTGCACTGTGTTTGTGAGGAGGAAATAGATAAACTACGGCGGAGCATTGTTTAGCCAAGGACAGAAATATCGTCATTATCCCGAGGCAGCTGTTATCTACAATAATGAGGATATCCAACTACACTTATTCACGAGCTACCTCACAAAGTGTAGCCCAGCTAAGATTATAACAATTAAATACTGCCATCATCATCGTTAATATAGATAGGTACTGTTAACGTCTTGAAACCAGTTATTGGCTAGTTATAGATGTACCGACGTATTTGGATGAAGTGTAGATACATTTCTGATGAAGATTGCTTTTATAATAATACATTGGGGTTCGAGTCGATTATCGAAAAACGCACACCTCACCCCTGAGTCCGCTGATACTACAACTGAAATGAGGTGACTGATGGATTCTAGAAATTTGGGTGGAGATAGTCCCGTAATAATTTTGTTGGCAACGAAATTTCCACCAACCACTGGATTCCATGAATATATTCCACATCATTCCTAATATCATATGCGTTCTTATAACCGCACCTCCTTAGCCCCACCGCTCTGAATCCCCTTATGAGAAATACGAATGAGCCCAAGCCTTGCAAACGGCGCCAGATGATGTCGTGGTACATTCGATTTTGCTGTATGGGGCAGAGGTGTGGGCAGATGCTCTGAACTTGCATACTACAGGAAGCGCATGATAGCTATGCAGCGCGGTCAAGCACTGCGGATTGCATGCGCCTTCAGAACAGTATCAGAACCAGCAGTAATAGTCCTGGCTTGTGTGATACCCATCCGCTGCTGGCTGCAGAAAGGAAGCGGATGTACGAGCGGAGAGACGAAGGAGAGAGATTCCGCATTTCCAGAGAAGAAAGAGAATGCACAATGGTAAAATGGCAGGAGATGTGGATGGGTGAGTTGAGAGGGAGATGGACTGCCCGATTGGTTCCTGACATCCAGGTGTGACTGCAAAGAAGGCATGGAGAAATTAATTATTTCCTGACTCAGTTCTTCTCAGGACATGCAATTTTCTATGCCTACTTGTAAAGAATGGGAAGGGTAGATACCCCATTGTGCCACATCTGCCAGGATGTGGAAGATGATGCGCACCACACGTTCTTTGGGTTCGCGAAATGGATAGAGAAAAGGAGCCGTTTAAAAGAAGTCACCAGATTCAGCCAAGAAGTTGCAGAGTGAGCAGCATTGGACCCACACATGTGGAGAGGGTTTTGAAGAGTACCCATCCCAAAGTACTGTGTTAAACACTCCCAGGATGAGCTCCAACACGGGAAAGGTAGGTGAGGTTTGACTGACACATAACCTGGAGGTCCTCTACAAGTACCTTACGAGAACCAAATGCCACCTATAGATGAATGGGTGTCTTGAAGAAGGGCGTATGTTCAAATTTTCGAATTTTTTTTCTCTCGCTAATAATGGCCTGTATCAACTGACGAACGAGAAGGAATTGGTTTAATATCGTCAACCACGTCAACCACCAGACGTAAAAGGGCGTATGTTATGAGTTATCAGGCTGGCGTCCAGTAACCTTATCATCTAATCATTCGCATTCTATTCTGATGTCGTTTTGAAGAAGATTGGTAAAAGAATAAAACTCTATTCTGACTATTTTTCATGACTATTTCTGTATTTTGTTTCATTTCCTGTATCCTCCAACGAACCACAGAAAAAATAAATTTTACTTCGTATTGCAGGTATTTTGATTTTATATTGTAGATAAGTGATAGCCTTTTAGAGGTGGGCAGGTGTACATCTCAAATGAAGAGTGTAAATTTCTGGCTCTAGATTAATACCCCAACAGCACGACCCAGATGGGATTCCGTAAGTAGCGAAAAAGTCAGGAAAACGTACTTGAAGAAGGGTGTATGTCATCAACCTGCTGAACAATTTGGAAAAAGTGAGTTTTGAAAGTTTTCAAGTTCCCTGAAAAATGGCGAAAATAACATACACCCTTATTCTTGACACCCATTCAAATCTTACAGATTTCCTCACTGGCCTACGATTCAAAAAAAAAAAAAAGTTTGCAGTCAATGAGATTACTCACCTTTAATTTCTTCTGGAATGGCTTTCAGATGCCGGTCAGTCAAAGTTGCTCCCAAAAGGACGCGGCAGCCCTCACGGTGCATTCTCATGGCCATCACGGCAGCGTTGCCTCCGATCACGAACCGAGAGCCTGGAATTCTCTCTGCTGATGCGACGAGCTCATCGAACAAAGACGAATTCGCTGTGAATCTCCTGTGTAGACATAATAATAACAACCATTTATTGTACGTAGGCCGATTGGCCCATTTGATACACAAGAATGACAAAGAATGGGAAATAAATAAAATTACGTAAAATACATCTACATAAATCTAAGCCTAATCTAAGTCTAAATCTATATCAATCTAAAAATACATAAATCAACATAAGTATAAAATGTACAAAAAGAAATGTTGAATAAAAATAAGATCTTATTTTACGAACAGAATGGAAAAGAAGTTTTGTTCCGCAGCGAGTGGGCGAAGATTTTGGTGGTGTGACGAACAATCATGCCAAATCGTCACACCACTCATTGAGTGCATGCATTTTGGAGTATAATTTACTAACAAGAACTTGACAGTACCTATCGTTTAGGTGCTCGAACCACCTGAATGTCTTCAACTCATCGTCCCAATAGAATATATGAACAAAACCGCATGATAAAACACGATACTGGTAGATGACAAGCAATGTCGAATCAAAAGAAATGAAAACGCACAAGATAATCCTCCCTTGAGGGTCCTTTTTTCGTCCCTTGCTCAGAGGGTGCATTTGAGCTCGTTGACTCGAGAAATTTCGCCACTCAGCCAGGAAAATTGTCTCAAGGGTTACCCTTGCGAACTGAGCACTATGAATAGGTTGAGGGATTGGGATGTCCCCTTGAGGATACCCTCTGCTCAAACGCCAAAGGGTTTGCTATGCCATTATGCATCCACCATCGAGGGGTATGTTGGAGGGTACAATCAGCCTTGAGGGTCGACTATGAATTCCGCCTTAAGACTTGGAAGATGGTACCATTGCCAGCTGGAAGCAACCGTGCTCTGCACACCTACTCATCAAGTTGCGGACATTTTTACGAAGCTGCTTCATCAACCAAGGCATCTAAAATATGCAACGACATGGGACCAAGAGAACTTGAAGGATTATCATGTAACCAAAGGTTTTCAGTTTTGTGTAAGTACCTGAAACATGTATTACACTTCTCTTTTCACTTTCAGTCAGATTATGCTGTTAGGTACCTACACAGAACACCCCTGATACATCTATAGTGTTTGGTAAAAGAGTGTTCAACACCATTCCTGGGCCGTCGTTACCAGTATTAAATGTACCTACTTGATGTATTATGCTGCCGTGCTGAGCCAAGAAGCAATCAGTTGAATTTTTACGGTATTTGACTTTTTGGAGTCGTTGTATTATTTGCAATATTCATAGGGGAGGGGAAAATGGATGACTGTTTTTCACGTTTCCAAGTGCTTCAGCACGGTAAAACTAATTTTTTCGAAACTTCGAGTCAGCTTGCCTTGACTGTTTTTGGCATTGCACGGCAGTATAGGTGAATCTTATTTTCGAGTACGTAGTATGTACCTACTAGTAGTACCCACTTATAGGAAAATATCAACTTACTCTGCAGCAGCTCCGTGTTTGAAGTAGTAGGCGAACGACTCTTGCAGGCCGTACAAATCGTTGATGAAATCGTGATGTTTCGGACTCAACTCGTCAAAGTGCGGTATCAGCTCTCCGCCGTCGACAACCAAGTCGACGCAAGCCCCGTACCCAACGGCGACTTTAGGCGACAGTTTCATTTGCTGTTCCTCAACGGAAATCAAGCCGTTGATGACGTTGACCAATCTCGTGTCTAGTTCGTTGTAGTCTCTCATGTAAATAGAAAAAAGGACGGCAGCTACCGAGAAGACGGTGCCGAGGCTGATTAGTTTGTCGGAGAAAACCATTTTTGCTGGACGGCGAAAGTTCCGATTTTTGAAGTGCTTAATACACGGATCAGTAGGTGATTTATTTCTGTACCTGAGCTCGACAGTTCCGTGGGATTCACGAGAGTAATTCGAGAGTGGTCAATGAAAACAGCATTTGTCCGCGGTCACTACCAAAAACGGGAAAAATCAACGAGTGATCAGCGAAAATTCTAGTCACGAGCTAAAATTCATGATGCGCGGGGCCACACAAAGGAATGTTCTTGAACATGTGAGAAGCAAATTGTCTGATCACTCCCGGAAGGGACGAAATCAAGGCAAGTGAGATGGAAACAAACAGAACTAAAATGTAACAGAACAAGTTGTTCAGAACAACCCGATCACAAGCACTAAACTAATGTTTGCCACAAGATTGAGCCTCAGACATCTCTCAGAAGTAGCCTGTCCACACACTATCAGTGTTTTCAGTCACTTTTTAAGTACTAGTCATGGAAGAAGGAAAAAAGCTGATAGGTAGTACTTTAGGGTGAAAATTTCAGGTGAATTGAAGACGTCCCATCAAATCGACATAGGTAATCAAATCTGATGAAATGGATCTCGAATCAACTCCAAAGCCTCGAAAAACTCGATAAACAAAGCTTTTGAAGCGAATCGACGTAGGTCATTCGACTTTTGCCTTATTTTGGTTCTTCTTAATCTTCATTATTAATGTTCAACATTAAATTTAATGTTCTTAATCTTCACTAATGAACCTTTGGAATCGCCCAAGAAAAAATAAGCCAAAATGCAAATTCTTGACAACGATTTATTATTTTTATTGGTTTAGGTCGCTTTACAGGTGATGAATTAATTACAAATAATTTTTACCAATATGATTCTGGGGTTTCTGATTCTACCTTCTCTCCACATACTTTTCCATAAATGAATAATTAATTATTATTACCTAATTACTCAAAAGTATTAAGAATGATTAAAAATTATTATTAAATAATTTATTAATTCGGTCTCTCAACACCAATATTCTATTTGAATCAGCAAGGCCAGTATGAACATGACCCGACAGGATGCCTCATGATTCTCCCTCATGTTGAGAAAAAAAAAAAAAAAATAGAAAAACTATTCAAACTTTAACTAAAATTTAGAAATTCGTTTTGAGCCCCTTCCCCTTGAACTAGGGTTATTTAAAGTTGAAGACCTATAAAACAATACCTGTATTGTTTAAACAATTTTACAGACAAGAAACCGAGGGCATACTGCGTTGTCATCCCTCCTCGACCCATGTTTAAAATTTCAAGACTCGCCATCCAAATTTAATTGGTATAAACAAATAGGTACCATTTTACAGGCAGGAAATCGAGTGATTATTGCAATGTCATCCAGTTCTGACCTAGGTATATTTAAAATTTCAAGTCTCAAGCTCATTGGGAAGTTGAAATGAAACTTAGTTCAAACTGGAACTTCAAAATTCGTTATGAAAATTTTTCCCATTGACTATGATAATTTTCAAGAATCATAGTGGACGTGGTCCAAATTATGAACAAAATTTTTTAATTTTAGCTCAACGCTAACTGGGAAAAGTGCCACGGACTTGTTCAAACTTGAACTGAAATTTTTAGCGAAAGGATGGTCTTGAAAAATTCTAAAAATTAAACTTTATTCACCTAAATGTCTAAAAAAAAAAAAAAAACAACTCCGGCCAATTTGAAATTTTCGAGATATGACGATTTCAAAATTCAGTTTGAACCCCTTTCCCATTGACCTGGGGTTATGAAAAGTTGCAAGGATAATCGTGGGACTTGTTCGAACCCGTAAACCAAATTTCGTAATTTTGAGATGGTGCGGGGGGGGGGGGGGGCACACATCAACATCATCCTTGAAGGCGACGTCAGCGCCCATTAATCAACTCGAGTTCTCAACATCTGAATAGGGCCAGACTACAAAGACTGAAATCAGGGCGTATGAATCATGAGGCACTTGCTAGTTTATTTGCAATAGTGTGCAATTTTATTTATCAGGTTTCATAACATTATAAATAACAAAGAAATAATGGAACATTCATTTAACGTGTTGAAGAAGATCTTTCCAATCAGGAGTGACTAGTATCCTCGTGGTAATCTTCCCCATGTTGATCATATTTCCACTTTTAGTACTATTCTCGAGATTCACAGAGACCAAATCCTGCGAATGAACAATATTTTTAAATGAAAAATCAAACAATTTTACAGATCATCATTACTTCAAATTATAGGTAGTAGGTAATTCATAAAGTTTTGATTTTATCATTGATAATATTACTAAATCTAAAGGGTAACGATTTCATGGAAGAATATTATTTAACCCTAACGGCCACACGGGAGTCTGGGAGACCTACTCGGGATTTTTCATTGCGAGTATAGGCAACTCTGATCGCGCCCGGCATTGGGGACCCCCATGTAAATCTCAATCAATATCTCAAGGAACGCGGAGAGCGACGGCAGGAACTTACACCGACAAAACACGTAATTACGGTTTCTTCCAAAACCTAGGGGGTCTTGGAGACGTGTGTGTGGCTCAGGGAGCTTTTCAATGTGAGTCTCCCAGACCCCCTTGTGGCTCAGAAGTCTGTGCCTCCACTGTACTTCCACCTAATGACATCTTGTCACGTTTCTTCCATCCTCCAACTTGCTGTTCATTTATTTTCACAATGGAAGAAAAGTTGCTGAGAACAGATAACCCCAATTTCGCTGAAGGGGTTCTTTTTTTGTTGTTTTGTTCATTTCCTCCTTGGTTGAAAAACCTATGTCTATTTGGAGGGTTGTAGGAGGTTGAAAAGAAAACGGAGGAGAAGTTTTTCCGAGCTTTCGGCTTTAATAAGCCATCTTCAGGGGTAGGTATTGTTTCCTCAAAAACTCGGAAAAACTTCTCCTCCGTTTTCTTTTCAACCTCCTACAAGAGAAGCTCGGAGAAGTTTTTCCGAGCTTTCGGCTTTAATAAGCCATCTTCAGGGATAGGTATTGTTTCCTCAAAAACTCGGAAAAACTTCTCCTCCGTTTTCATTTCAACCTCCTACAACCCTCCAAATAGACTGAAGGGGTTCGTGAACTCCTCTAAAGTGAAGGCGAGAGTGAGGTAGAAGAATTGGATGAGGTTGAATCGGAAGGCTTTGAACCTTCTCCCAATACCTTTGACGATGAGCTCTCTGAAAGTGACTCCTTTTCATCCGAAGAAGATAATATCTTCTGTTATATTATGATGAAGAAGAAACAAATGATATGAACGAAGAACGTTTCTCCTATTTCATAAGCATGGACAGAACCCGCAGGAATTCAGCTGAGACATCAGGAAGGGTTCCTGCTCAAGCATTTTGAAGGTTTACAGTCTTCCCGGCGTACCAAGTTAAGCCACACAGAATTTAGGTCGGCCGCCTTCTGAATTTGAACCTGATGGATATATGGAACCTATATATATATATATATATTTGTAGTGTCTAATCCCTTTTGATACGATCAGGTTTGTTGGTAATTTGGTTCGGTAATTGGTTTCAGCAGTTTTCATTCCTGGATTTTTTAAGGGATCTGATACCTAGTCTAAATTATAATTTGACTACTGTAAATTTATCATAGTAGTTTTATTCCTAAGGGAATCCAAAAGTTTGGTTCGTACTTTGTTCTTCAGTTCCTAAAAAAGAAGTGATGGGTAGTTTGAGATGAAGTTACAGTATAGGAAAGTAAGAGGCTTATGTGACTTTTATGTGCCTTATGTGTATTGAAAGTAAACCTTTTGGTTTATTATCTTCGATAATGAACCATTGGAATCGCCCAAAGAAAAAAATTTTTTAACCCCCCCTCAAAATTTGTTGGTTTACGTTTCAAGATACGTAGATTCAGAAAATCGAATAAAAAAAACTCGGCAAATTCTTGACACAACGGTTCATTATCTTCTTTGTACAGATCACCCTTCTGTCTAGATCACTAGGTCTAAATGTCTAGATCCTAAATGTTAGATTAATTATTATTATCAATTATCACTCATTATTAACAATTTTATCAAGTACCTAGTGAAAATTATTATAATTTATTGTTAGGTATAATAATTCGTATTTACTATTAATAATAATCATTATTAATTATGATTAATTAATACGATATAATTCTGGGGTTTTTAATACTACGTCGGTAAAATAATTATTTTAAATAATTTTAAAAATTATTTTTCTATAAAATAACAACCTACCAACAAACATTCGAAATTACCTTCATTTCCGTAGCACGAAACGCACCTCAGAACAAGAAACTCGACATCACTTAAGCCATATGATGTTCCAAAGAGCTTGTTAGTATGAAAATGGATTTGTATTTCAACAGTTTGATTCACGATCGTGTTGTGAGGCACAATCTTTGAGCCGTCATCGTAAACGAACGGCTGGTCGTACAAAGCTGCGGATGGTCTTAAAAAATTCTACGGAACAAACTCTATCTAAATATGAAATAAAAAACATACCGTTCTATATGAATTTTTCGAGATATGAGATTTTCAAATTTTCAAAATTCGTTTTGAACCCCTTCCCCATGACCTAGGGTTATGAAAAGTTTCGAGGACCATTGTGGGGTTGGTCGAAACCCATACAAAAATTTCGTAATTTTAACTCAACGCTAACTGGGCAAAGTGCCGCGGACGGCGTACGGCGGACGGACGGATTTTTTTTATTCGATTTTCTGAATCTACGTATCTTGAAACGTAAACCAACAAATTTTGAGGGGGAGTTTAAATTTTTTTTTCTTTGGGCGATTCCAATGGTTCATTATCGAAGATAATAAACCAAAATGAAGTACGAGGTACGCGGTGTGGGAGGGGGCGCAGAGACATAAAAGGTCTCGTCGTATGACGCACTAGTTGGCCTCCTGCCAGCCGTATTACGTCATACGCTCGTGCGTCATAGGCTCTGACGTACTTGTTGGCCTCCTGCCAGCCGTCTTACGTCATACGCTCGTGCGTAATAGGCTCTGACGCACTAGTTGGTCTCCTGCCAGCCGTCTTACGTCATACGCTCGTGCGTCATAGGCTCTGACGTACTTGTTGGCCACCTGCCAGCCGTCTTACGTCATACGCTCGGCGTCATAGGCTCTGACGCACTAGTTAGCCTCCTGCCAGCCGTCTTACGTCATACGCTCGTGCGTCATAGGCTCTGACGCACTTGTTGGCCTCCAGCCAGCCGTCTTATGTCAAAGGCTCGTGCGTCATAGGCTCTGACGTACTAGTTGGCCTTCTGCCAGCCGTCTGACCTCATAGGCTCGTGCGTCACAGGCTCTGACGTAGTAGTTGGCCTCCTGCGAGCCGCCTGACGTCATAGGCTCTGACGTACTAGTTGGCCTTCTGCCAGTCGTCTGACGTCATAGGCTCGTGCGTCATAGGCTCTGACGTATTAGTTGGCCTTCTGCCAGCCGTCTGACGACATAGGCTCGTGCGTCATAGGCTCTGACGTAGTAGCCCGCCGGTCGCTTGTGTTCTGACGTGATCTGAGGGAAAGGGTGAATCAAGGGAACAAAATTTTCCCGTTGGTGTCTGGACTCGGTCCTGTTTCTTTCGATTATGAGTCGATTACTTAACCTCGAGACCAGAATTGATTAATTGATTGATTGATAAGATTTTATTGGCATAAAGCATAGGTTCCCAACCTGGGGTACGCGGTACGAAATTTTGTGGTTTCTGGGTTTGGACCAGCCCCACAATGATCCTCGAAACTTTTCATAACCCTAGGTCAAGGGGAAGGGGTTCAAAACGAAATTTAAAATTTCGACGATGTCATATCTCAAAATATTTGACTGAACCGTGTAAGTTTTAGTTCACTTTCGAATGACCTGAAAAATTACGAATCTTTTAAGACCAATTGGATTTTTGTGCGACCAGCCGTTCGTTCACAGTGAGCGTGCAAAGGTTTAGGAAAAACACTAAACTTCGCGTCGAAAACGGCCGTTACGTGGGTCAACGCCCAGAATAAAACTACCTTTTTTCATCTTCCCGGTAAACTACAGTCTAGAAATTTTAACCGTGAGTCGGGGATAGACCACATTGCAATATTCACTCGGTTTCTCATCTGTAAAATTGTTTAAATAATACCTTTTTGTAATAATACAAATTAAATTTTGATGATGAGTTTTTCCATTTTATAATACATTCATTTTATATCATGGCATGGATATCATTTGTAGACTAGCACCCCATCCACCAACCTATTATAAATTATGAAGTCGATCATTTCCATAAAAACCATTTTCCCATTCATTAAAAATCGTTTCAAATCCGTATTTTCATGTGGAGATATTAATTAATGTAATTGTAAAAGAAACAAAAAGAAAATAACTGAATATGCGAATATTTCAACGCAGGAGTCTCTGGGACCTGCGTGTGGCCTCTCCAGGTCCCTAAAGTGCGCACTAACCCTCTATTTTTGCTGATAAGCTATCAAAAACTTTTGTTATTGAGGTTTCCCACGACGGTTCTCAAAATGAATTCTCAATATAGTGTATTTTTTTATTTCGATGAGTGGGATGACGAGTTTTACGAGCGATTCGAAGAGAAACGGCTGAATAGGGCACCAAAACGGTATATTCGAGATGGGCAGAACCCATTTGAATGGCTCAGTGAGACGGCGATTCCGAAAAGAGACGGTTTTGCAAGTTCTCATACCTTCTCATAATCTTCTCTAGGACTGAATTCTCTAGTAAGAGAGGACTTCCACTGACACCAGCTATGCAAGTGCTCGATGCTCTACGGTTTTACGCGACCTCTTCTTTCCAAGTGAGTAACCCTTTCCTTGATTTTTTCAACTGTTGGTTTGTGGAACTACCTCTTTACCTCTCTTCGATGCAAACAAATCAAGAAAGCTAGTAAGGTAAGCTACTTGTTTCGTTTGATGTATCCTTGGGATTTCTGGATGTTGGTATGTGGTACATGTTTTCATGTGGTTTTATTGTATGTAAAACTCGGGGATCTATGGAATTCACCAATAACTGCACTTGATCTGGTACGTGTTGATTGCTGCAAATCCTCCAAAGCATAATCATGTAATTCTGTAATAGAGTTGTGAAAACATTCTCAATTCACTAAAATTTGTTTACTTTGTTCACAGGCAGTCTGTTCTCTATCAGCCAAATCATATAGTCAACGACGCTGATAATACCACTGGCAACGGAATTAGGAACGCATTCATCGCTCGTTATTTTAATAATAATTTAAAGTATTTAATAATTTTTAATAATAATTTAATGATTACTCCCTTTTCCCTTCAAAATAGGAATGTAGTTGAGGGTTCCCTTCAGGTGAACAAATATGAAGAATTCATTAGTATTTGAAGAAGATATAATGTAGAATACATGTAGATATAAAAAAAATAGGAAAATTGAGGTAGTAATACTGAACATTTTTTTAAAATTTAACCCAAGAAATTGACAATGTAACGTACCTATATACAAACTAATTTTTACTTTACTTATTTTCTTAAATACAAACAAATTTCCTTTTCACTCTTCTTTTAACCACTTTGATGTCTACTTTTTAACTTTCTTTTTGTTTTTCAACAACTTTCTGATTTCTAGCAACTTCTTTTTTTTTCTCCAACTCAAACAATTCAATTTGGTGCTTTTTTTTTGAAATTCGAACATTTCTAATTCGTTTCTAATATCGCTCTTCTTGCTTTCTACTACGTCCTTTCTCTCCAACACCAACTGCCTCACCTTCGCCTTCTCATCTTCCCTAAACACTTGCATCTTCTTATCCGTAGGTATCAATTATCAATCAATCTAATTTAGTATGACAAAGAAAACAAACAATTCTTCACGAAACGACGACAATAACAACAACAGTGAACCTTCTGGTAACCTTCCGAGACTGTTTTCACAGTTTGGAAGTGAGAAGGGAAAATTTCCCCGTTTAGTGTTAGAAGTGACGGGGATTTTTATCTCTAAACAGAGAAACTTTCCCTTCAATAAACTGCGGGGCTGCCAACTGCATGCCGAAAGGCGTAGCGAGCACTAAAACTAAAGCCTAGTGTACACTTAAGCCGAGTGCGCATTCTTACTTGAATAGAAGTGTTAGTGAACACTAGGATTGAACTATGAATTCGAAGATTGAAGTGGAGGGCGACCCTTTACTTTCCGAAGTATTAGTGGACACTTATCTTTAGGGGCGACTATCATATACCTACTAGGGTGTGGCCGTTAGGGTTACAGGTACTGGGAGTATGCATGAAGTTTAGTTGATATCATTAATCGATCACACAGGAAATAACGAACTAGTCCCTAATTATTTATCCATCTATAAAACAGAACGTCAAATGAAATAGTATTCAGGTATACAGTAAACTGTAACTACCAACCTGTTTGAATGCAGACTGTGTGCCTGGCTCCACGTTGAGTTTAACATCTCCTAATACTAAAACTGCACGTCCGGATTTTCTAATTTGCAATGTTCCTACTCGTCCTTGAGGAAGAGTTCGTAGGACCGAAGTGTCGTTTTCCTAGAAGAAATCCATAATTTCATTATCAAACTTGAAACAAAATTACACTTAAGTGCTCGTATACGACGTCAAATCATACCTCCTCTTCGCCATGACGTTCTCCGGTTCTCTTTTGAGGAGCCATTGAAGGGTTCAAATTCATTCGTAACTTCGGGATACGGTGAGGGATCTGAAATTGGGAAATGAATCAATTTAAGTCGAAACACAGTTTGTACAACAGGCACAAGTCCTACGGATTGCTAATTGCACATATCTACAAACAGAAGGATGGAAAAATTGTGCAGTTCTACTAGGAACTTGAATGTCCCCTGTTTGAACATTCCATCACCACATAACGTATTTTTTCATGGAATTGAGGTTTTTGTCGTAGTAACCTTGTAAGGCCCTATTGTATTGTTTGTGGGTAGCCATCGTGCTAATATTACTGTGGGTCAAGGGTTGAAGTATTTTTGGCTCACTTCTGGTTCATCTTCTCTTTATTTATCGAACATGTTTCGCAACAGGGTGTTGCCCCATCAGGGATTTGTTATGGGTGGGTTTAGCGGGATGGTCCGCATTCGTCATTCTGTATTAAAAGTTTCTTCCCAGGTACGGTGTGTGGGCACAATGTCATCTTTAATACGTCATGTTTAATACAATTTCTACAGCAGATTCAGCTGCGCTATTTGATTGGGGGTGAAATGGAGCCCCTACCAAATGGTGTATGCCGAGTCGTTGTAGGAAAGCGGTAAACTCAGCTCCACTAAGGCAGCTAGGCCTGTCAGTCGAGATGGAGCTTGGAATACGAAAACGAGCGACGATTTCTGACGGAGGCTGTTGGAGCTCGGACCAGGAATGCTTCAATCAATTTACTGGTTGCATCATGAAGGACCAGTGCTTAGATGTTTTGCCTCATTGGTCCAAGGAAATCTACGTGGAGTCGAGTCCATGCTGTCTTGGGCCATTCCCATGGCTTAAGTGTAGATTTTGGTGGGTCGTTGCGAAGTTGGTTGCAAATAAGGCAATTGGAAGCAATCTCCTCAATCTGCCGATCCATTTCGGGCCACCAAAAATAGGACCGAGCCAACGACTTCATTTTGGTGATTCCAAGGCGGTTAATGTTCAGTTGACTGAGGACTACCTTGCGCAGCTTGACAGGTACAACCACGCGGTAACCCCACATCAAACAGTCATGGTCAACGGTGAGCTCATGTTCTCGACGTACAAACGGAGTAAATACCGTGTCCTTTTTTGGTAAGGGTTCACGTTTGCAGATTTTCCCTAAAACTTCAGAGAGAATTGTGTCTGTTCGTGTGAGAGGCCTTACTTCCTTCCAATCGATGCGAGCATATAATATGTATTACCTATGCTCATGGATGAAATTGATATAAGAGACCTTGATGGGTGGTCCAGAGGATTCGATGCGAGAAAGATAGTCAGCGGTATTATCTTCGGACTTGACACAGGTTAGTGTGTGAGTAAAGTTGGACAGCAGATATGCTTATCCAGGGTTCGTGCCGATTTTCAATTTTCAATTTCCCTGACTTTTCCCTGATTTCCAGACCAAAAATTTCGATTTTTCCCTGACTTTTCACAACGTTTCAGGAGGATCCTTTAAACAGTAACGTTTTGCATGAATCGAAAATTTTAGATGCGCAAATGAAGAAAAACAATATAAGGAACAAGTTTTTTTATTCATAAAAAAACGAAGTTTACTTAAAACAAAGTAAGAGATAGAATCACAAGATAAAACACATAAAAGTTTTGAGTACGTGGTTTACATACACCATACCTTACAAAGGTAAAGGGGTTTTCGACGCGTATCATGGATTTTTCGCAATTCTGCACCCGATTTGAGATTTTTCCCTGACCAAAATCCAATATCCCTGACTTTTCCATGACTTCCAGTGCCCATTTATATTTCCCTGACTTTTCCATGACTTCCCTGACTTCCCTGACCGGCACGAACCCTGTTATCTCTGGAGTGGATTTGCTGCGAATATCGGTAAATCTATCGGTAGGGGCCGATGATCAGCCGTGAGGATAACATTTCTACCAAATAGGTAATCTGGAATTGAATCTGGAAACTCCAAATACGATATCCCATCCTCGGCGCCAAATGTTAGTTCTATGTAGATATTAATGTGAATATCAGAAACACAATGCACGTGATGAACTTTAGAACAGAATGGTTTTTTAGTCACGGGGTCATAACCATCCATTGGTTGACAGTGAATGACGGTGTCGGATATAACAGTCGATGTCAGTGCTTTCAAATAATTCCAGAAGAGGAGCAACAAAGATGAACCACCAAGGAACTCTATCTCTTCCCTGCATAACCAGTCGTAGTATAATATCTGCTGTCCATGGCTCTCTGGATTGTTGAACCAGCATGTTTAGGGTGTTACAAAAGATAAATTTGTGTCCTGTCTGACCAACTGTACAGATCTGGTCTGTGTCAATATGTCTAAATTACGGCTATTGAATGATATTCAAGATTGATTCAAGATATTGATAATATTCCTTATCTGTAAAGTTGGTCAGACAGGACACAAATTGATCATTAAATTTTTTAACACCCTGAACGTGCTGGTATCACAAGGATCAACAATCATGAGATCCAAGGACGCAGAAGTGAAAGCTCTGCCAGATTCAGATATAAGTGAACAGAATGAGAAATACCATCCAAAACAGAAGGGCATTCAAGTGTGCGGAAAATAATGAACCGTTATGGAAGAATTTGAAGCCGTGTATGTATTGTATTCTACGTATCGAACCAATGTACAAGAATATTATGCGAGTATTACTGTGTGAAATCTATTATTTTCAAAATAAGCACTTCATCAACTAATCAATCACCATCTTGAAAGAATTTGAAAAGTTGTATAAGTGTAATTTACTGTCCTACTTCTTCCTCAGCATGTATGTGAATCATTGTAAATAGATATAACTTGCCAACCTGGAAAAACAAGAAATTTTTCTCCTTCGAGACAGAGAGCAGCTGTGCCAAACTCAATGGCCTAATACTTTGGATGTCGATAGGCTTTTGATCAACGATGCCATTGACTGCTGCGGCTTCCACAGCTTCAGGGTCAGGCTTCACTGCAACCCAAACAATACGAAAATAAACAATGGAGCACTGTAGGTATCAATTTAAGTACACGGATGAATCAATTATCTGTAATAATCCAATTAATCAACTAATTCAATCAAGTTAATAAACTCAAGAAACAGATTGAAAGTTGAAAAGATTAAACTCAAATTCAAATTCTTAGAACGTTCATGAGGGCATAGGTACCTTTGATGCCATTCATGAAACCATCTGTGCAAGATGACGGATAGGTGTGTGAACTGAATGGTTTCTCATCTTTAACGTGTTCCCATTTACCTGAAGAAATAAATGAAGAAGTTAGTAATGCATAAAATAATTTCGCAAGCGGAATTGAAAGACGAGCAACCGAGTGATTCCATGTACTACCATCAGGCCACTCTTTGGTGATTGGCTAACCATCTATGGCCAGGTTCTATAGGAATAGAGGTGAACGTTTCATTTACAACCAGTACAGAACTACCAGTGTAGAAACAAAGTGTTGAATCTGAAACCAACCACCTTCCAGTAAGTTAAACTGTGTCACTTTCACACAAAGTGACACATTAACGTTAATAGTGCAGTCATCGGTGACAAAAAGGGGTGGGGGGAGGGTAGCTTGCAAAAATTGCGAACTTTCCGCAAATTTGGTGTGTTGTTCCTACCCATCCAGAAGTGCTATAGCCAAAAATGCGGGCAAATTAACCTTGTGCTAACTTCAGGAGGGCCGAAAAACTTTCAGTTTTTCAGCAAATAACTCGAAAACTAAGGGTTTAGCGAGAAGACCACTATTCCTACAAAATGAGGTGGCCAAACTGTCAAACATTTTCTATCAACCGGTGGCCGAGATAGATAGGCCAAATTGCCCAAAATTACCACAAAACCCTAGTTTCCTGCTGTTAACATACATAGCCATTTTGGGCAATTTCGCCTAAAATTGGGCCTCATCATTAGTAATTGCGCCAAAACCTAATGGGGATGGTACTGAACCGCTTGATCACAGTGATAAGTGTGAGCCTGGAAAAATTAACAGGGCAGTATGAAGTATCTTGGGCACCACGAGATAGGAACGGAATACATCCAATCAAAGTGCGAATACAGGCCATGATGTCATTACGAGAGCAAACTAATGTGAAGGAGCTGAGAGCATTTTTGGGATGTACTAATTATTACCAAAAGTTCAACCAGAATTTACTTGGGATTGAGCAATTTTACTGTTGAAAAGGGTGTGGACGATGGATACGTTAGTGCATTATGATCCAAACCTTCCTCTGGTTGTATACTCGGACGAGAGTGAGACTGGGGTGGAAGCTGTGTTACGAGGTGGCCTAGAGCGCCCCATAGCCGTACGCGCCCAGAAAGCTGAAGGAGGAAGTACTTACTTAGTTATCGATCGAGAGGCATTGGCAATCATCACCGCAGTTAGAAAGTTTGAGCGCTATTTGTATGGACACCAATTCATAAGGCGAACTGATCACAAGTCTACCTGTTTGAAGGTGGTGCAGAGCTTCCTAAGGTTGCCTCTCTGACGGAATTTGATTTCAAAGTTGAGTGAATTGGTGAAAAGGAAATGGCCTAGTGGACGTGCTATCGCGACAACCTACACACTTGGAACCTGAGGCCCGAACGGATTTTGGGTTGAAAATAGCCTACAGCAGCTTGTAAGACATGGCGTTATCTAGAAAGCTGCTAAGATTTAGGTCAGCTGCTGATCCTATCTGGGACAAGGTTCATCCAAGAAGGGGTTGGCCAGCAAAGAATGCATTGGGCGGAGATTTTGCAACCTCCTGTAAGAAGAGAGATTAGTTGTACGAGTACGTTTTTCTTGTACTTTGGCGGGGGAATATTGTGGTCTCTACCTCGCTGAGGAACGAGGTTATGCAAGTCCTAAATGAAAGCCATCCTATGAGGTCAGTGGCGATTCTTCATCTCTGGTGGCTTTGGATGGATATGGAAATTGAGGGATTTTTGAAAACTTGGCAGTACCCTCTACGACTCTGGCAGTGGGATCCCCTGTCTACTCTTGGAATGTTTCCTGCACATGTAAGCTCCAGGTAAGACGTGGGCTCCACAGAGGCAGTGGAAGGCCACAGCTCGCTGATTGTGGTATGCACTACCAGTAAATGGAAATCATTCAATGAATCAGCACACAGCAGGGAAAACAATAGAAGCCTCGGAGGAAATATTTGCGAGATTTAGTATATCCAGAATACAAGGGCCATAATTCAAGGAATTTTATAAGCACAGCAACATAAAACATGACGAAGACTCCCTTCTACACTCAGACAAACGGGCTAGCTGAACGAGCTGATATTCACGCAGAGGTTTGCAGCGTCGCGAGAAAAGCCTGTAAGAAAAACTACTTCTCACTTGTCATTGCTGATGCCGACTACTCAGGCAGGACTGACTGACTTGGAGACGAGGACATCGATAACAGACTCTGCCTCCTTAGACGGGAACGTATTTCATATTTAAGATCCCACAAGGTCTAATTCACTTTTCCAAACTTTATTTTAACAGCGCTATTACAATACAGCTCTTGTGGATATTAAGAAAACTCACCAAATTCTTGACCCAACGGTATAATTATCTATGATAAACCGTTGTGTCAACACTTTGCAGAGTTTTCTTAATATCCACAAGAGCTATATTGTAACAGACGAATTGCAAGTATCTGACAGAAAATGTGAAATCTTGTACATTAAGCTATGATTAAATCATGATGGAATTTAGGTTGACGACGGTAGCGAAAAATGGATTGCCTTCTCCCATAGGTTACTGGATAGCCGAAGATAACCTTGCACTTTTCGCAGAAGAGCAGTACAGATCAGCGCTACAAACCAGTGTTTACCAGGGAGTTCAGATGAATGTCATCACTGATTCCTCCTTTCCCACTTCTTATATAAAACTCTCGATTTTCTAAATCCTCTCTCTCTCAAAAAAAAAAGAAAGGACTTTTTCCGATTTAAAACCATTTTTTTCACACACAGAAAAAATAAATAAATAAACCCAGGTAATAATCTTATGAGGGAAAATTCACATTCCCCACTGTAGATCCACCTAAGATTCACAATAACTACTCGTAATTGGGTCACCTGGTGCTATTTTACTCACAAATGTCTTGTAAGGGCAATTCAATGGGTGCATTATCCAAATCGGCTTCTATGTCTGGGTCATCAACGAAATCATCTCGTAAGAGTTCTTTCATCACTTCCTCTTCCTCTTCTTTGCTAACCTTCACGTTTTCCTGCAGTAAGTTTACACAAAAAGAAAATTAATCAGTAGTCAATAATAAGTAGGCAAGTGACACAGAGTATGGATACTAACATTTAGTTTCAGTTTGGGTTTGGGGATGCTAGCGGTGTTGGCACTATCGTAGGATTTGCCATGCCAAGTGGGCTTCATGGAAGATGCGAGCCCCTGAGAAAAGACTCCGGTCTGCTGAATGTATTCTCTGTTCCTCCTTCCACGACCTCTCGCTCTCTCACCTGTGCCTCGTCCACGAAATGAGTCCTTGTTACTATTGGGGGATTCCGAATCGCCAGGACGCCCTTCATCTCGGCCACTGCAACAATGTTAAAGAACTTCCTCAAATGAGACAGAATGAGTGTCACGGATGTCACTTTCAAACTCACTTGTCGACAATAAGTTAGTTGACAAATTGCAGTTATTCTGATGGTCTTGGAATGATGTGACGATCTGCTTGCTGTGGTACCGACTGTTGCCTACTTAATCCAACATAACAGCAGGGGCGTCGCCTTGCCCCCCCCCCCTCCCACGGAATCTTGGAATGAGAAATGTTGGGAATTTCCTTGCTAAGAGTAGGGAAATCGGTGATAGGTACGAGAAAAATATTCTTTTAAATTAAATAAAATTAAAATATTTCCGAAAATCCATCAAAGATTGAAATTTTTTGCTTTGGACAAATAACATTTGGGTTAAACAGGGTTCGTGCCGATTTTCAATTTTCAATTTCCCTGACTTTTCCCTGATTTCCAGACCAAAAATTTCGATTTTTCCCTGACTTTGCACAACGTTTCAGGATCCTTTAAACAGTAACGTTTTGCATGAATCGAAAATTTTAGATGCGCAAATGAAGAAAAACAATATAAGGAACAAGTTTTTTTATTCATAAAAAAACGAAGTTTACTTAAAACAAAGTAAGAGATAGAATCACAAGATAAAACACATAAAAGTTTTGAGTACGTGGTTTACATAAACCATACCTTACAAAGGTAAAGGGGTTTTCGACGCGTATCATGGATTTTTCGCAATTCTGCACCCGATTTGAGATTTTTCCCTGACCAAAATCCAATATCCCTGACTTTTCCATGACTTCCAGTGCCCATTTATATTTCCCTGACTTTTCCATGACTTCCCTGAACCCTGTTAAACTTACATTTAACTTTAATTAAACGTCTTAGGCGAAACCTGAGCCAATTATTTGGCGAACAACTTCCAACTAGGTACCAAAGGAAATGTACCTACCTAATAGGTTTCCACATTTTCCGACGTCCTATTATACTACAGTCAGGATTCCTTGTTCTTGCCCCATTCCTACGCCTTGCGGCTCTTGTGGGGACCTAATATACTACCAGGACTACTAGGTGTCCCGATTAATTTTTTTGCTGTCCCGATTTTTGAGAAATCAAATCTTGAAACGATTTTGTAAGGCGAAGATGGTAACTGGAAAAAACCTCACATGTAAAGATGTCCTCCATTGCAGATGGCTTGACACCACAGATCGCTTTCTGACATGTCCTTCGCTCAGTCGGTGGTAAAGATAAATACGTGCAATGATTTTTTTTTGTTATACTCCATTAGAAAGGAATATGATGTACCTCTTCCTATTTACATCCCTATAAGTCCCGATTTATCTGGAACAGATATGGCAGCCCAATACCATATGCCACCACTGGATGTTTGGTGAAAAAATACGTTGACTACTATAATTAGTATGTTAAGCCAACTTACTCGTTTCTCTTTCTGTGAACGTTCAAGTTCGGTACGAAGACTTTTTTCGTCCTCCCATCTCCAGCAGAGTTGGTGGACGGAACATCGCGAAACTGTGATAACTTCAAGTCTCGAGGAGTTCGGAAGGATGGCAATCGCTTGTAGGAGGATCCTAGTTCCGTTTTTACAGTGATTTGAGGAGGCTGATCCGTTGGCATTTTAATTATATAACTGGAGTAACGTTCAAAAGAACTTGGATACACAACACACAATGTTACAACTATTGCATAGTACTAGTTAACACACTAGATGGGATGACGATGATATGGATAGCAGGATCACCCCTAATACCTACATAATATCTAGTCTACACTCGCACGAGAAGTAATACAAACAAACATTAGTAAATACTAAATCCAATGAATACTGACATAATTCTTGCTAAGATTGAATAACATGCACCTTCTGATCGCGCACCGCAGAAATACAAAATTTGTAAATAAAAAAAAACATGGGTGAAGGGATTCTCTAGGGATTCTTCAGCTTCTTCTTCTTCTTCTACATTTTGTTGTCGGGACAATGTCACGGAGGACATGAGTGTTGGATGTGAGCTTATATTTTTTTATACAGTGAACTCGTGGAAGAAGGAACTGATCTTGCATGGGGTTGTAGTATAGTAGGGTTTTCTGTGGGGTAAACTATAGGGGTGGGGAATAACTTAACCCTTCGTTGCATGGTGATGCCTACAGGCATTAATTTGTTTTTAGTCCTACTGCTGCTATCTGTTGAGGTTTTTTGGAACTTTAAAGCGATTCCTACAGGCAACAATATGCGTTAAAGGTCTCAAAAGATTTCAAAAGTGGCACTTTGAACCCCAGCCGAGGAAACAGGGGAGATGTGCCCGAAAACAGTAGTCCCATGTTTTCCTCAGAGGTGTACGGGTTCACTGCGCGTTTGTTTTATGAAAACATGGTTATATCCTTTCCCAAAATTCAGTTTTTACGGTCAATATAGTGCAGTTGTGTGGGGTGTTATATAATGAACCTTTCGTAACGTAAGGCTTTATTGGACAAAGTCTGAACAATCAATGCGAGTCGATAAAATTTACGAGAGAAGTTGAGACTACCAAGGCAACGACCAGCCAATTCAGGAATATGAATATTTGTAGAGAATCTTATATCACATTTTCCCCCTCTGGAGAAACTCATGTTATATAGTCTTTCAAATATTCAGGCGCTCTCCTCGTCCTCTTTGGTCGGGCCTCTAGCGGCTCATCTTTATCAGGTGCATTGTCCACTAGTTGCTTAGGGGAGGATTCGTCGGGGATTAAGTCTTTTGATAGATTTAACGATGGGGAATCGGGTTGCAACGGTGACGGGCGAATAAGTTCGGGTAGGCTGCTGTCCGTGGTTTCGAGAGTCGAAAGTGGATTTCCAGGGGGTGCAAGCTGTTTTAGCGAAACCGTAGATTGCCTTCCATCTGGGAATCGTACAAGGGCATACTGAGGATTGGCTTCGACCAATTCTGCTTCATCCACGAGAGGTTCATACTTGCTTGAGCGCACGTTCCTTCGTACAAGTATAGGACCGCGTTGAAGAAGCCAAGCTGGAAGTGTGGTGCCATTGGGTGATCTTCGGGGATGTATGACAAATCGCTCATGAGGTGTACAGTTGGTTGATGTGCTCAGTAGAGATCGGATCGAGTGCAGCGCTTCGGGTAAGACGGCTTCCCATTGGGAAATGTCGAGTTGTTTGGATCTCAGAGCCAGGTTGATCGACTTCCAAATGATGACGTTGTATCTTTCGGCCTGTCCGTTTCCTTCTGGGTTGTAAGGGGTCGTCATACTGGTGGCTATCCCTAGCCCATGTAGGTACGCCGTGGTTTCTTTTGACAGGAATGATGATCCTCGGTCTGAATGAATATAACTAGGCGTCCCAAATAAGGAAAATAGGTTGTCAAAGCATGTGATTACTGTTTCTGAGGTTTCCTTGCATGGGTAAGAAAATGGGAAACGAGAATATTCATCAACAATATTCAGCAAATATCGGTTCCGATTGCTAGAGGGTAAGGGGCCTTTAAAATCAACGTTGAGTCGTTCAAAAGGGACTGTTGCTTTAATCAGATGTTGGTTATTAGTTTTGAAGAATTTTGGTTTGATCTCAGCGCATGTTCGGCATGATGAATTAACTCTCTTTACATCTTCAATTCCGTAAGGCAAATTTTTGCTTCTAACCCTGTGGTACATCCTGGTTATTCCTGGGTGGCAAAGCGCTGTGTGGAGTTCAAAAAGTTTGTCTTGTGAGTATGCTGATCCACAGATACGAGAGAAAGCAACCCAGGCACTATGATTTTCAGACCCAGGGCGATATTGGATGTCAAAAGAGTACGGAGATAGCTCAAGCCGCCAGCGTAGGAGCTTGTCGTTTTTTATTTTACTTGCTAGTTTAGTGTTGAAAATGAATTATAGCGCTTCCTGGTCGGTTAACAGCTGGAAATGGCGTCCTAGTAAGAAATGTCTCCATTTCCTCAAGGATAGAACAATAGCCATGGCCTCTCTTTCAATTGCAGATTGCCTCTTCTCGGAACCTGAGAGCGTTTTTGAAAAGAAGGCCACTGGGCGTCCGTTCTGGCTCAATGTAGCAGCAACAGCAATTGCAGAAGCATCCGTTTCTACTATTAAGAGATGATCATTGTCGACTGTAGTTAGTAGAGAGTTTGCAATGTCTTCTCTGATTTGTTGAAAATCCAGAGCAGGGACTGAATTTGGTTTGATGGGGAATGTTTTGCAGTCAACCAAACTTCGTATTTTGTCTGAGAATTTTGGGACCCACTTCGCGTAATGGGAAAACATCCCTAGAAGACGCTTTAACGCTGATGCATCAGCTGGTAAGGGCATGTCAAGTAATGGCTGTAGTCTATCAGGGTCGGGGCGGATAGTCTTGTTAGATATTTGGTATCCCAGTAGAGTTATAGTGGTCTGTGAGAAGTTACATTTATCATAGTTCAGTGTCAAGTTATACTTCTGAGCAGCCGCGAGAAACTCTTTTAAATTTGTATCATGTTCAGCCTGCCCCCTTCCACAAACCGTGACGTCATCCAAGTACGAAAACACTCCCGTGAGATGTTCTCGATTGACAATGCCATCAATGGTTTTCTGAAAACAAGCCACTCCGTTTGTCACTCCAAAAGGAATTCGTCGAAACTGATACAACTTCCCAGCAGCTTCAAATGCTGTGTACTGTTTCTCGCTATCCAGAATTGGGATTTGGTGATACGCACTCTTCAAATCGATTGTGCTGAAAACATTGTATTTGGCTACTGTTGAAACTAGCTTTTCAATATTAGGCAGTGGATAGGCATCAAGTAGTGTATATTTATTTATTGTCTGTGAATAATCGATGACGAGCCGTTTCTTGTGATTCTCATTCCTGGTCACAAGGACTTGGGCTCTCCAAGGCGAAGAACTTTCCTCTATGATCCCCCCTTGAATTAATTTGTCGATTTCAGATTTTATGAAGATTTCATCTTGCTCGGAATAGCGGAGGATAATGACAGTGAAATTCATGAAGATGTGCTCATTGAAGCTCCGGAGGAACTTCTTGAGGCTCCACATGATTGGATAGATGTGCCTGATGACGCTGTGATAGCGGATCCATTTCAAGATGTACTATCAAACGTTCATTCTGGTTCCATGACTGATGTAATTGATTCAGAAATCATGCCAGTTCCAGAACAATCGAACCGCAGGTTGCCTCTACGAGTACTACTGGAGAAAGTAGAAAGAGGAAAGGGGTTTCTGCAAAAAAAAAAAACAACAAGAAGAAGAAACGTCCAACCCAAAAATTCAACCAAAAGAAAATAGAAAATTGGAGGCCTGGCACATTCATTTATGACAAAAAAAAGCAAGTCAATATTTAATTGACCAATTTACACCAAAATTTTAAAAACCATCTACTACCCATATGCGCAATGATGCCTGCAGGCACCAAAATTTTAAAACCCCTCTGATACCCATATGCACAATGATGCCTGCAGGCATCAATTAGTTTTTTGGGGTTTTCCCGGAAAATACGCACGCTGTTTTTTTTCCTGTATTTTTCCCGCAACCAAAAGACCACAATTAAAGACTCGGAATTTTTTCCTCGAAAAAAAAAAAGTCATGTGTGAAAGGGTTAAGCGCTTCAAATAACCTAGTACTGTCCTCTAACCTATTACCAGAAAAACCCTACTAATGAGTTAAATGTTTTGAGAACTGGAGGGGAAAAGCCTCTTTTTAGCCAATCATTCCAGAATCTCATAGAATCCAGATTCCATGATATTAGGTTGTAGGGATGGCCATCAGATCGATATTTCGATAGTAGTAACGGATCGATACTTCCTGATATCGATCGATAAATCGTGATTGTAATAGTGAATTTAATAGTACATTTTACTAAAATATCGGTTGGAAAAAACATTAGATCGAATAGAGTTACGAGAAGAGCAATTACCATTACAAATTACAATTGTCAATTCAAATACGTCGTAAAACTCGAAAGAAGTAGACTTCATATCGACTCGAGGTGTTCATTTGAAATCGAATAGACCTTCAAGAAGACCAGTTGTCGATTCAAATACGTCGTAAAACTCGAAAAAAGTAGACTTCATATCGACTCGAGGTGTTTATTTGAATTCGAATGGACCTTCAAGAAGAGCAATTGTCGACTCAAATACGTCGTAAAACTCGAAAAAAGTAGACTTCATATCGACTCGAGGTGTTCATTTGAAATCGAATAGACGTTCAAGAAGAGCAATTGTCGACTCAAATACGTCGTAAACCTCGAAAGAAGTAGACTTCATATCGACTCGAGGTGTTCATTTGAATTCGAATAGACATTCAAGGAGAGTAATTGTCAATTCAAATACGTCGTAAAACTCGAAAAAAGTAGACTTCATATCGACTCGAGGTGTTTATTTGAATTCGAATGGACCTTCAAGAAGAGCAATTGTCGACTCAAATACGTCGTAAAACTCGAAAAAAGTAGACTTCATATCGACTCGAGGTGTTTATTTGAATTCGAATGGACCTTCAAGAAGAGCAATTGTCGACACAAATACGTCGTAAACTTTGAAAAAAGTAGACTTCATATCGACTCGAGGTGTTCATTTGAATTCGAATGGACATTCAAGAAGAGCAATTGTCAATTCAAATACGTTGTAAAACTCGAAAAAAGTAGACTTCATATCGACTCGAGGTGTTCATTTGAAATCGAATAGACATTCAAGGGGAGCAATTGTCGACTCAAATGCGTCGTAAAACCTCGAAAAAAGTAGACTTCATATCGACTCGAGGTGTTCATTTGAATTCGAATGGACATTCAAGAAGAGCAATTGTCAATTCAAATACGTCGTAAAACTCGAAAGAAGTAGACTTCATATCGACTCGAGGTGTTCATTTGAATTCGAATGGACATTCAAGAAGAGCAATTGTCAATTCAAATACGTCGTAAAACTCGAAAGAAGTAGACTTCATATCGACTCGAGGTGTTCATTTCAAATCGAATAGACGTTCAAGAAGAGCAATTGTCGACTCAAATACGTCGTAAAACTCGAAAGAAGTAGACTTCATATCGACTCGAGGTGTTTATTTGAATTCGAATGGACCTTCAAGAAGAGCAATTGTCGCCCACATACATACGTCGTAAAACTCGAAAGAAGTAGACTTCATATCGACTCGAGGTGTTTATTTGAATTCGAATAGACATTCAAGAAGAGCAATTGTCGACTCAAATACGTCGTAAAACTCGAAAGAAGTAGACTTCATATCGACTCGAGGTGTTTATTTGAATTCGAATGGACCTTCAAGAAGAGCAATTGTCAATTCAAATACGTCGTAAAACTCGAAAGAAGTAGACTTCATATCGACTCGAGGTGTTCATTTGAATTCGAATGGACATTCAAGAAGAGCAATTGTCAATTCAAATACGTCGTAAAACTCGAAAGAAGTTGACTTCATATCGACTCGAGGTGTTCATTTCAAATCGAATAGACGTTCAAGAAGAGCAATTGTCGACTCAAATACGTCGTAAAACTCGAAAGAAGTAGACTTCATATCGACTCGAGGTGTTTATTTGAATTCGAATGGACCTTCAAGAAGAGCAGTTGTCAATTCAAATACGTCGTAAAACTCGGAAAAAGTAGACTTCATATCGACTCGAGGTGTTTATTTGAATTCGAATGGACCTTCAAGAAGAGCAATTGTCGACTCACATACATACGTCGTAAAACTCGAAAAAAGTAGACTTCATATCGACTCGAGGTGTTCATTTGAATTCCAATAGACATTCAAGGAGAGCAATTGTCAATTCAAATACGTTGTAAAACTCGAAAAAAGTAGACTTCATATCGACTCGAGGTGTTCATTTGAAATCGAATAGACGTTCAAGAAGAGCAATTGTAGACTCAAATACGTCGTAAATCTCGAAAAAAGTAGACTTCATATCGGCTCGAGGTGTTTATTTGAATTCGAATGGACCTTCAAGAAGAGCAATTGTCGACTCAAATACGTCGTAAAACTTGAAAAAAGTAGACTTCATATCGACTCGAGGTGTTCATTTGAATTCGAATAGACATTCAAGAAGAGCAATTGTCAATTCAAATACGTCGTAAAACTCGAAAGAAGTAGACTTCATATCGACTCGAGGTGTTCATTTCAAATCGAATAGACGTTCAAGAAGAGCAGTTGTCAATTCAAATACGTCGTAAAACTCGAAAAAAGTAGACTTCATATCGACTCGAGGTGTTTATTTGAATTCGAATGGACCTTCAAGAAGAGCAATTGTCGACTCACATACATACGTCGTAAAACTCGAAAAAAGTAGACTTCATATCGACACGAGGTGTTCATTTGAATTCGAATAGACATTCAAGGAGAGCAATTGTCAATTCAAATACGTCGTAAAACTCGAAAAAAGTAGACTTCATATCGACTCGAGGTGTTTATTTGAATTCTAATGGACCTTCAAGAAGAGCTATTGTCGACTCAAATACGTCGTAAAACTCGAAAAAAGTAGACTTCATATCGACTCGAGGTGTTTATTTGAATTCGAATGGACCTTCAAGAAGAGCAATTGTCGACACAAATACGTCGTAAACTTTGAAAAAAGTAGACTTCATATCGACTCGAGGTGTTCATTTGAATTCGAATGGACATTCAAGAAGAGCAATTGTCAATGCAAATACGTTGTAAAACTCGAAAAAAGTAGACTTCATATCGACTCGAGGTGTTCATTTGAAATCGAATAGACATTCAAGGGGAGCAATTGTCGACTCAAATGCGTCGTAAAACTCGAGAGAAGTAGACTTCATATCGACTCGAGGTGTTCATTTGAATTCGAATGGACATTCAAGAAGAGCAATTGTCAATTCAAATACGTCGTAAAACTCGAAAGAAGTAGACTTCATATCGACTCGAGGTGTTCATTTGAATTCGAATGGACATTCAAGAAGAGCAATTGTCAATGCAAATACGTCGTAAAACTCGGAAAAAGTAGACTTCATATCGACTCGAGGTGTTTATTTGAATCCGAATGGACCTTCAAGAAGAGCAATTGTCGACTCACATACATACGTAGTAAAACTCGAAAAAAGTAGACTTCATATCGACTCGAGGTGTTCATTTGAATTCCAATAGACATTCAAGGAGAGCAATTGTCAATTCAAATACGTTGTAAAACTCGAAAAAAGTAGACTTCATATCGACTCGAGGTGTTCATTTGAAATCGAATAGACGTTCAAGAAGAGCAATTGTAGACTCAAATACGTCGTAAATCTCGAAAAAAGTAGACTTCATATCGGCTCGAGGTGTTTATTTGAATTCGAATGGACCTTCAAGAAGAGCAATTGTCGACTCAAATACGTCGTAAAACTTGAAAAAAGTAGACTTCATATCGACTCGAGGTGTTCATTTCAATTCGAATAGACATTCAAGAAGAGCAATTGTCAATTCAAATACGTCGTAAAACTCGAAAGAAGTAGACTTCATATCGACATGAGGTGTTCATTTCAAATCGAATAGACGTTCAAGAAGAGCAATTGTCGACTCAAATACGTCGTAAAACTCGACAGAAGTAGACTTCATATCGACTCGAGGTGTTTATTTGAATTCGAATGGACCTTCAAGAAGAGCAGTTGTCAATTCAAATACGTCGTAAAACTCGAAAAAAGTAGACTTCATATCGACTCGAGGTGTTTATTTGAAATCGAATAGACGTTCAAGAAGAGCAATTGTAGACTCAAATACGTCGTAAATCTCGAAAAAAGTAGACTTCATATCGGCTCGAGGTGTTTATTTGAATTCGAATGGACCTTCAAGAAGAGCAATTGTCGACTCAAATACGTCGTAAAACTTGAAAAAAGTAGACTTCATATCGACTCGAGGTGTTCATTTCAATTCGAATAGACATTCAAGAAGAGCAATTGTCAATTCAAATACGTCGTAAAACTCGAAAGAAGTAGACTTCATATCGACATGAGGTGTTCATTTCAAATCGAATAGACGTTCAAGAAGAGCAATTGTCGACTCAAATACGTCGTAAAACTCGACAGAAGTAGACTTCATATCGACTCGAGGTGTTTATTTGAATTCGAATGGACCTTCAAGAAGAGCAGTTGTCAATTCAAATACGTCGTAAAACTCGAAAAAAGTAGACTTCATATCGACTCGAGGTGTTTATTTGAATTCGAATGGACCTTCAAGAAGAGCAATTGTCGACTCACATACATACGTCGTAAAACTCGAAAAAAGTAGACTTCATATCGACTCGAGGTGTTCATTTGAATTCGAATAGACATTCAAGGAGAGCAATTGTCAATTCAAATACGTTGTAAAACTCGAAAAAAGTAGACTTCATATCGACTCGAGGTGTTCATTTGAAATCGATTAGACGTTCAAGAAGAGCAATTGTCGACTCAAATGCGTCGTAAAACCTCGAAAAAAGTAGACCTTCAAGAAGAGCAATTGTCGACTCACATACATACGTCGTAAAACTCGAAAAAAGTAGACTTCATATCGACTCGAGGTGTTCATTTGAATTCCAATAGACATTCAAGGAGAGCAATTGTCAATTCAAATACGTTGTAAAACTCGAAAAAAGTAGACTTCATATCGACTCGAGGTGTTCATTTGAAATCGAATAGACGTTCAAGAAGAGCAATTGTAGACTCAAATACGTCGTAAATCTCGAAAAAAGTAGACTTCATATCGGCTCGAGGTGTTTATTTGAATTCGAATGGACCTTCAAGAAGAGCAATTGTCGACTCAAATACGTCGTAAAACTTGAAAAAAGTAGACTTCATATCGACTCGAGGTGTTCATTTGAATTCGAATAGACATTCAAGAAGAGCAATTGTCAATTCAAATACGTCGTAAAACTCGAAAGAAGTAGACTTCATATCGACTCGAGGTGTTCATTTCAAATCGAATAGACGTTCAAGAAGAGCAGTTGTCAATTCAAATACGTCGTAAACTCGAAAAAAGTAGACTTCATATCGACTCGAGGTGTTTATTTGAATTCGAATGGACCTTCAAGAAGAGCAATTGTCGACTCACATACATACGTCGTAAAACTCGAAAAAAGTAGACTTCATATAACACGAGGTGTTCATTTGAATTCGAATAGACATTCAAGGAGAGCAATTGTCAATTCAAATACGTCGTAAAACTCGAAAGAAGTAGACTTCATATCGACTCGAGGTGTTCATTTGAAATCGAATAGACGTTCAAGAAGAGCAGTTGTCAATTCAAATACGTCGTAAAACTCGAAAAAAGTAGACTTCATATCGACTCGAGGTGTTTATTTGAATTCTAATGGACCTTCAAGAAGAGCTATTGTCGACTCAAATACGTCGTAAAACTCGAAAAAAGTAGACTTCATATCGACTCGAGGTGTTTATTTGAATTCGAATGGACCTTCAAGAAGAGCAATTGTCGACACAAATACGTCGTAAACTTTGAAAAAAGTAGACTTCATATCGACTCGAGGTGTTCATTTGAATTCGAATGGACATTCAAGAAGAGCAATTGTCAATGCAAATACGTTGTAAAACTCGAAAAAAGTAGACTTCATATCGACTCGAGGTGTTCATTTGAAATCGAATAGACATTCAAGGGGAGCAATTGTCGACTCAAATGCGTCGTAAAACCTCGAAAAAAGTAGACTTCATATCGACTCGAGGTGTTCATTTGAATTCGAATGGACATTCAAGAAGAGCAATTGTCAATTCAAATACGTCGTAAAACTCGAAAGAAGTAGACTTCATATCGACTCGAGGTGTTCATTTGAATTCGAATGGACATTCAAGAAGAGCAATTGTCAATGCAAATACGTCGTAAAACTCGGAAAAAGTAGACTTCATATCGACTCGAGGTGTTTATTTGAATCCGAATGGACCTTCAAGAAGAGCAATTGTCGACTCACATACATACGTCGTAAAACTCGAAAAAAGTAGACTTCATATCGACTCGAGGTGTTCATTTGAATTCCAATAGACATTCAAGGAGAGCAATTGTCAATTCAAATACGTTGTAAAACTCGAAAAAAGTAGACTTCATATCGACTCGAGGTGTTCATTTGAAATCGAATAGACGTTCAAGAAGAGCAATTGTAGACTCAAATACGTCGTAAATCTCGAAAAAAGTAGACTTCATATCGGCTCGAGGTGTTTATTTGAATTCGAATGGACCTTCAAGAAGAGCAATTGTCGACTCAAATACGTCGTAAAACTTGAAAAAAGTAGACTTCATATCGACTCGAGGTGTTCATTTGAATTCGAATAGACATTCAAGGAGAGCAATTGTCAATTCAAATACGTTGTAAAACTCGAAAAAAGTAGACTTCATATCGACTCGAGGTGTTCATTTGAAATCGATTAGACGTTCAAGAAGAGCAATTGTCGACTCAAATACGTCGTAAAACTCGAAAAAAGTAGACTTCATGTCGACTCGAGGTGTTTATTTGAATTCAAATGGACCTTCAAGAAGAGCAATTGTCGACTCAAATACGTCGTAAAACTCGAAAGAAGTAGACTTCATATCGACTCGAGGTGTTTATTTGAATTCGAATGGACCTTCAAGAAGAGCAGTTGTCAATTCAAATACGTCGTAAAACTCGGAAAAAGTAGACTTCATATCGACTCGAGGTGTTTATTTGAATTCGAATGGACCTTCAAGAAGAGCAATTGTCGACTCACATACATACGTCGTAAAACTCGAAAAAAGTAGACTTCATATCGACTCGAGGTGTTCATTTGAATTCCAATAGACATTCAAGGAGAGCAATTGTCAATTCAAATACGTTGTAAAACTCGAAAAAAGTAGACTTCATATCGACTCGAGGTGTTCATTTGAAATCGAATAGACGTTCAAGAAGAGCAATTGTAGACTCAAATACGTCGTAAATCTCGAAAAAAGTAGACTTCATATCGGCTCGAGGTGTTTATTTGAATTCGAATGGACCTTCAAGAAGAGCAGTTGTCAATTCAAATACGTCGTAAAACTCGAAAGAAGTAGACTTCATATCGACTCGAGGTGTTTATTTGAATTCGAATGGACCTTCAAGAAGAGCAGTTGTCAATTCAAATACGTCGTAAAACTCGAAAAAAGTAGACTTCATATCGACTCGAGGTGTTCATTTGAATTCGAATGGACATTCAAGAAGAGCAATTGTCGACTCAAATACGTCGTAAAACTCGAAAGAAGTAGACTTCATATCGACTCGAGGTGTTTATTTGAATTCGAATAGACATTCAAGGAGAGCAATTGTCAATTCAAATACGTTGTAAAACTCGAAAAAAGTAGACTTCATATCGACTCGAGGTGTTCATTTGAAATCGAATAGACGTTCAAGAAGAGCAATTGTCGACTCAAATACGTCGTAAATCTCGAAAAAAGTAGACTTCATATCGACTCGAGGTGTTTATTTGAATTCTAATGGACCTTCAAGAAGAGCTATTGTCGACTCAAATACGTCGTAAAACTCGAAAAAAGTAGACTTCATATCGACTCGAGGTGTTCATTTGAATTCGAATGGACATTCAAGAAGAGCAATTGTCGACTCACATACATACATACGTCGTAAAACTCGAAAAAAGTAGACTTCATATCGACTCGAGGTGCTTATTTGAATTCTAATGGACCTCCAAGAAGAGCTATTGTCGACTCAAATACGTCGTAAAACTCGAAAGAAGTAGACTTCATATCGACTCGAGGTGTTCATTTGAATTCGAATAGACATTCAAGGAGAGCAATTGTCAATTCAAATACGTCGTAAAACTCGAAAGAAGTAGACTTCATATCGACTCGAGGTGTTCATTTGAAATCGAATAGACGTTCAAGAAGAGCAATTGTCGACTCAAATACGTCGTAAAACTCGAAAGAAGTAGACTTCATATCGACTCGAGGTGTTTATTTGAATTCGAATGGACCTTCAAGAAGAGCAGTTGTCAATTCAAATACGTCGTAAAACTCGAAAAAAGTAGACTTCATATCGACTCGAGGTGTTTATTTGAATTCGAATGGACCTTAGAAGAGCAATTGTCGACTCACATACATACGTCGTAAAACTCGAAAAAAGTAGACTTCATATCGACTCGAGGTGTTCATTTGAATTCGAATAGACATTCAAGGAGAGCAATTGTCAATTCAAATACGTTGTAAAACTCGAAAAAAGTAGACTTAATATCGACTCGAGGTGTTCATTTGAAATCGAATAGACGTTCAAGAAGAGCAATTGTCAATTCGAATACGTCGTAAATCTCGAAAAAAGTAGACTTCATATCGACTCGAGGTGTATATTTGAATTCGAATGGACCTTCAAGAAGAGCAATTGTCGACTCAAATACGTCGTAAATCTCGAAAAAAGTAGACTTCATATCGACTGGAGGTGTTCATTTGAATTCGAATGGACCTTCAAGAAGAGCAATTGTCGACTCAAATACGTCGTAAAACTCGAAAGAAGTAGACTTCATATCGACTCGAGGTGTTTATTTGAATTCGAATGGACCTTCAAGAAGAGCAATTGTCGACTGAAATACGTCGCAAAACTCGAAAAAACTAGACTTCATATCGACTCGAGGTGTTCATTTGAAATCGAATAGACGTTAAAGAAGAGCAATTGTCGACTCAAATACGTCGTAAAACTCGAAAAAAGTAGACTTCATATCGACTCGAGGTGTTCATTTGAAATCGAATAGACGTCCAAGAAGAGCAATTGTCGACTCAAATACGTCGTAAAACTCGAAAGAAGTAGATTTCATATCGACTCGAGGTGTTCATTTGAATTCGAATAGACATTCAAGGGGAGAAATTGTCAATTCAAATACGTTGTAAAACTCGAAAAAAGTAGACTTCATATCGACTCGAGGTGTTCATTTGAAATCGAATAGACGTTCAAGAAGAGCAATTGTCGACTCAAATGCGTAGTAAAACCTCGAAAAAAGTAGACTTCATATCGACTCGAGGTGTTTATTTGAATTCGAATAGACGTTCAAGAAGAGCAATTGTCAATTCAAATACGTTGTAAAACTCGAAAAAAGTAGACTTCATATCGACTCGAGGTGTTTATTTGAATTCTAATGGACCTTCAAGAAGAGCTATTGTCGACTCAAATACGTCGTAAAACTCGAAAAAAGTAGACTTCATATCGACTCGAGGTGTTCATTTGAATTCGAATGGACATTCAAGAAGAGCAATTGTCGACTCACATACATACATACGTCGTAAAACTCGAAAAAAGTAGACTTCATATCGACTCGAGGTGCTTATTTGAATTCTAATGGACCTCCAAGAAGAGCTATTGTCGACTCAAATACGTCGTAAAACTCGAAAGAAGTAGACTTCATATCGACTCGAGGTGTTCATTTGAATTCGAATAGACATTCAAGGAGAGCAATTGTCAATTCAAATACGTCGTGAAACTCGAAAGAAGTAGACTTCATATCGACTCGAGGTGTTCATTTGAAATCGAATAGACGTTCAAGAAGAGCAATTGTCGACTCAAATACGTCGTAAAACTCGAAAGAAGTAGACTTCATTTCGACTCGAGGTGTTTATTTGAATTCGAATGGACCTTCAAGAAGAGCAGTTGTCAATTCAAATACGTCGTAAAACTCGAAAAAAGTAGACTTCATATCGACTCGAGGTGTTTATTTGAATTCGAATGGACCTTAGAAGAGCAATTGTCGACTCACATACATACGTCGTAAAACTCGAAAAAAGTAGACTTCATATCGACTCGAGGTGTTAATTTGAATTCGAATAGACATTCAAGGAGAGCAATTGTCAATTCAAATACGTCGTAAAACTCGAAAGAAGTAGACTTCATATCGACTCGAGGTGTTCATTCGAAATCGAATGGACCTTCAAGAAGAGCAATTGTCGACTCAAATACGTCGTAAAACGCGAAAAAAGGAGACTTCATATCGACTCGAGGTGTTTATTTGAATTCGAATAGACCTTCAAGAAGAGCAATTGTCGACTCAAATACGTCGTAAACCTCGAAAAAAGTAGACTTCATATCGACTCGAGGTGTTCATTTGAATTCGAATAGACATTCAAGAAGAGCAATTGTCTACTCAAATACGTCGTAAAACTCGAAAAAAGTGGACTTCATATCGACTCGAGGTGTTTATTTGAATTCGAGGGGATCTTCAAGAAGAGCAATTGTCGACTTAAATACGTCGTAAAACTCGAAAAAAGTAGACTTCATATCGACTCGAGGTGTTCATTTGAATTCGAATGGACATTCAAGAAGAGCAATAATAATAGAGCAAATATGTCGTAAAACTCGAAAGAAGTAGACTTCATATCGACTCGAGGTGTTCATTTGAAATCGAATAGACGTACAAGAAGAGCAATTGTCGACTCAAATACGTCGTAAAACTCGAAAGAAGTAGACTTCATATCGACTCGAGGTGTTCATGTGAAATCGAATAGACGTTCACGAAGAGCAGTTGTCAATTCAAATACGTCGTAAAACTCGAAAAAAGTAGACTTCATATCGACTCGAGGTGTTTATTTGAATTCGAATGGACCTTCATGAAGAGCAATTGTCAATTCAAATACGTCGTAAAACTTGAAAAAAGTAGACTTCATATCGACTCGAGGTGTTTATTTGAATTCGAATAGACATTCAAGAAGAGCAATTGTCGACTCAAATACGTCGTAAAACTCGAAAAAAGTGGACTTCATATCGACTCGAGGTGTTTATTTGAATTCGAATGGACCTTCAAGAAGAGCAATTGTCGACTCAAATACGTCGTAAAACTCGGAAAAAGTAGACTTCATATCGACTCGAGGTGTTTATTTGAATACGAATGGACCTTCAAGAACAGCAGTTGTCAATTCAAATACGTCGTAAAACTCGAAAAAAGTAGACTTCATATCGACTCGAGGTGTTCATTTGAATTCGAATAGACATTCAAGGAGAGCAATTGTCAATTCAAATACGTCGTAAAACTCGAAAGAAGTAGACTTCATATCGACTCGAGGTGTTCATTTGAATTCGAATGGACCTTCAAGAAGAGCAATTGTCGATCGACTCAAATACGTCGTAAAACGCGAAAAAAGGAGACTTCATATCGACTCGAGGTGTTTTTTTGAATTCGAATAGACATTCAAGAAGATCAGTTGTCAATTCAAATACGTCGTAAAACTCGAAAAAAGTAGACTTCATATCGACTCGAGGTGTTTATTTGAATTCGAATGAACCTTCATGAAGAGCAATAATAGCTTTACTACGTATTTGAATTGACAATAATTGTCAATAATTATTATTGTCAATTCAAATACGTCGTAAAACTTGAAAAAAGTAGACTTCATATCGACTCGGGGTGTTAGTTTAAATTCGAATAGACATTCAAGAAGAGCAATTGGCAACTCAAATACATCGAAACAAACGAAAAAAGTAGTCTTCAAATCGAAAAATTTGATTTTTAATTCAATATTCAGAATAGAAGAAATACGAAGTAGGTCGGTCGGCTCCATATGAAATATGTTACGAGTACCTATCAAGTTTGTAGATTAGTGATGGTGAAAACTAGGAATTTAGAATCTCAAAAACGAAACCAAAACTAGAAAAATCGAATCTGGACCCAACTCGAGAAATGAAAAGTAAATCCAAATACTCCAAATTAACCATTTGACTAACTTTGATCGACACGTTATTCCCGTAAAAATAACAATAATGAGGCGAAAAATCCCGGCAGTAAACCCGAACCTCGATCCGACAGTAAACGATCGAACCTCGAAAACGAAATTTAGAAAAGTCATTAGTGCAGATACACCTTTCTGAAAATCAGAGTGTAGACAATCCGAAAACTTCTTTAAACTCCGCGTGATAACAAGGTAATGAATTATTGAATTATCAAATGATTGAAAAGAAGGTTTTTGTGCCTTGATACAGCTAGATGCGGTTTCATCATGACAAGCCCTTGCCCTTATGGAATAGAATAGAAATGGTTTGAGTTTGAAGTGACCACTTGACATTTTTTGTAAGAAGAAGAAAAGACGTTTATTGACATTTAACTTGAATACAATTATGAGAATGAAAATACATGAATATGAATATAATCAAGTGGACAATAAATTCAAATTATATTGTCAGAAAGTAGGTACAATATTTACAGTAGGTATTACGACAATCCAACTAGTGAAAACAAAAACATGATAGGCATCGATGTGTCGTCCTTCTGCCGGGTGGTTTAAACCATCCTTGTTAATATCTACGTTGATTTGATTTATATTTGTATCTTATTCATAGTTATTTCTTATGGTGCAATCACTAATAATTAGTGATGCCAGCTAATAATTAGTGACATAATAATAAGAGCTTAATAATTAATAAATAATAATTAGTGAATTATTCATGCCAGCTTCTACTACATAATATTACATAATTCTACTACATATTATTAATATATTATATCTAAGGTCTATTGGCCACTCACTACCAGTTAAACTCCGCGACCAATATTGATCTATATTTCTAGGCATAGTGGCCAAACAATGATACTCTGAGCCAGTACTGCTTTTCATTTAAAACTGCCGCCATCCCTCCCATGCTCAGCACGCCCAGGGATCGAAACCGGAACTCCGACAGCACTGGGCTGCTACCAAGAAGGGCCGACATGTTGCACATACAGCCAATTTAACTCGGGCTATAAGAGCGGATATACACCCCGTCGCGCAGTGGGCAAAACCGCTCATCTAGCTGGACAAAACCACAAAATACAATTTCCTTAAAAATACGAAACTCATATAGAAAATCAGAGTACAGGTGTATACAGGTTGATTCATGACAGGCCCCGTCCTTTAGAACGTTGCAGAAAGTAAACAACGTCGTTGTTAGTCGAAACTGAGCCTCTGCACGGTTACTGTCTTCTGGTGCTTGTAAAATCAGAAGTGAAGAGTCGATTGTTTAAAAAAAATACCGGCTTCACATTCCGCCTCTGCAGATCAGCAGGTCATCCATCAAGATCCAGCAAGGGGTAGATTGGGTTTCTTGACTGTGGGCAGCAGCTCCCATTTCTTCGACCCATAATCCCCTGACCGCCTCCAGCTGAAGCTGCCACAGATCCAAGTCTTCCGCACTTCCCTTCAAGGTGCAGTCATAGCGCCTGGCAACGACCCTAATTGACACAAACCAAGATATCTCCCTCCGGATGACCTCATGTGCCACCAGTCGCGGCCCTACGGCATGCTGAGTGCCTTGACAGTGTAACGACAGACCATTGAGAGAGAGTACACATAGATAGGATCGGCACCAGATAAACAAAGTAGCTCAGGGTAATTCTTAGCAGACCAAATATCATTTTTACAAAGTACCTGCTCCAATGAGTTACAATGTGTGAACCCTGTTACCTGCGCCCTGTAACACAAAATTGTCCTCACAACCGCATTGAATATATGGTATTTTGCATGCACTGGTATTGTTGGCTGACAGAACAAAGTCGGATAAACATTATTAATGGCCAGTTTAGCAGCAGAGCGCCGTTTAAGTGGCAACATGACCTATCTCACTTTTTGCTACTCACAGGAGACACAAAAAACTGCCTATTTATCTATCCTGGAGTCTAATTTGATATGATTTCCTTAATAATTTGATTTTATAATGTATTATTATATATTATTATTATTATATATTATATATCTACCTCTAGTGGGGCTGACCAACATGGCCTACCTCAAATGGTGCAGTACAACACGACCTAAGTGGATTTTTTTTCTAAATTTACAGGAGAAACGAAAAACTGTTTACCATTTCTAAAATTTGGGAACATATAAGTGAATGTTGGCATTAAAAAAGTCAATATGCCCAAAAATGTCAGTTAGGCCATGTTATTCTGTACTATTTGAGGTACGCCATGTTGACCAGCCCTATCTCAGGTAGGCCGTGTTGTTCAGCCCCATTTGAGGTAGGCCCTGTTGCCACTTCACCCTCGATAAGCCTAATCGTGAGTCAATAAGATGTAACTTCCTCCGCCATAATCGTGAGTCAACACCAATATTGGGACCAACAATATATTATCAATCCATAAAGATTGTAAATATTTAAAAGAAAAATAAATAAATAAACAATACATACCAAATTTGAATGCAATGAAGAATTCGTATGGAATTTAAAAAAGGCAAGTAGATACCTATTCAAAATCCAACTAAACATCTACATCAACTGATGAACTGAATTGTAAAAGGGTGAATGGGCCAATAAGACGGATTGAACATATCTACTTGTTTATTAAACGAGAGTTGCAGAGCAGTTTCCATGCCGTGGATCACTGGTGCCTTTTCTCCGTAAAGGACAGCCATCTCAACTCGTCGATTTTCATTATCCGCCGCTTCAGATGGCACCAGGCAATCTTCGTTGGCATCTGGAAAAATATCGTGATATTCATGAGAGTACCGAAAAATCTAAATTTCCAATAAAAGTCGGGTACCGTCCCCGACCATGTACTAACTGAATTCCTCGTAACTTATCGAAAGAACAACACAAAGGGGCAGACATTTAGACGGTATGTGGTGAATGAAGATTATAGGTCATCAATTTAATTTTGGTACGGATGATAGTAGTCTGCGTGTGTACGCATGAAATTCCTGAAATTCGTAAATCCATTTTTATTCGACAGATTTTCAAGGGATGACTCAAACGTAGACTGTGCAGATGTCTCAATACTGCCATTTTCACAACTGTGACACGAATCACATCCAGTGACCGTGATAAGTAACTGTTCAGCACTGAACCCCGGCCCCCGACAGTTGGTGCCAAAACCTGATCAAGACAACTTCGGTAAGTTCACGATCTCAACTCATTATTATCTAGACACCAACATTCACAATTGTGGGTTAATCTCAGTTCTCAGATACCTAGTATATTATACTTCAGTACCTATATTGTCCATTGTCATCTGACAAATCTGAACACATATCGGCACTTGTCTTATAAGATACAGTATACCGGCATTTGACATGATTACTGCATCTTTCGGCATTGGTCTTAATATTTGTACCTACAGTACGAGTACTGTATATCGGCATTATTCTTAATAACAGAATAATAGTGACTTTGGTTATAAGCACTGCAACATATCGGCACTGGTCATAGCTGCAGTATACCCGGTATTTGTCATGATTACTGCATATATCGGCATTTGTCTATAAACAGTATGTACCTATTAATACTATATCGGCATTGGTCTCATGACAGTAATGGTCTCATAACGGCACTGGTCTCATCTGCGGTGTATTGGCCCTGGTCACTATTACTACTGACGTGAATGGGCAACTGTCATAACAACTCTTGTTATATCGGCATCTGTCTCAATTAAAGAATAGCTGTAATAAACTTGTGCGAGGCTCGGGGACGGCTAAAGGGGAGGTTGGAAGTGGCCCCTTTAATCTGAAAGAACTGAGATTATCTGGAACTTATACCCATTATCTGATTACTATCTATACCATACACATCTGTTACTCGATAACCTATTACCAAGAAATAACCGTATTAGCCATGCCTAGATTTGAGTGGTAAAATTCAATGTAGATAGGTGCAAAGATGGCGTTATACGTTGATTCACGTGTTCAATTTAAATGTCCTTAAGAAGGATTGTATCGTTTGACAATGAGGTTCAGAATTATTCCTTGTTTGACGATATTTATATTTATATGGATTTGGCTCATCCCCTTTCCCTTGTGCACTGTATAAGCTCACCTCTCCCCCAACTTTAGACCATCAAAACCTGATGGTGAAAACAAATACTCTTATAGGCCTTAAACATTAGTGAAGATATGATAAACTCAATCATCTAGTCCACTCACCCCTTTCATCATTTAGACTTTTCTTATCCTCATTCTTCATTGCTTCTTGTTTCTTTACATCTGAGAACAAAATCCGGCAATTAGCATCTAATGGGGACTAGTTAGTAACTTAGTCACGAGTAAATTAAGTACTTTACCACATGCAATATCCGTTTCGCTAGTAGTAGGTGGTGTTCTCGTGACGTCACGGACTATCGATATCTCGAAAGTCCCGTGTGTCCGCCATTTTGGTTAGGTCCACTGTGATTCTCTGGTAGTGTTTACTAGTCATTTTCGAATATTTTCGGGTTTTTTTATTTTTATTAACAACACAAACTGCGAATTTGTGATCATAATTCCTCAATAGGAATCTCTGCACCATCTATGGGCCAATTATCGGCTCAACAGTGAATGAATGAATGAATGAAATGAATGAAAACATGCATTTATTTTAGATATATGTACAGTTTCAATTTTCCTATTTCACAAGCATGCTATAATCATGGTCCCAGGGACCGTCTGATGGGTTCCTCAATCCTTAAATTAAACTACATGAACAATGAACTCAATAAAGCATGAACTGTTCTATCTTCCAACACGAAATAAATAAATAAATAAACAACACTAACAAAGACAGCTTCAAACAATGAATGAGGTAATTTTTCAATAACTAATACTAACAAGGCTAAAAAAGAAAAATCAATCAGTGTCCAGGCCATATTCAACTATTGTTTTATATCTCAAGTACCATGCCACTCTACAAAATGCCACAAGCTTCCCACTCCCAACCCTCAACATCTCCAGGTAGTCCACCCAATTCACCCGCGCCACCCCCATGAACCGCATCCTAACCGACCCCAACGCGCTACATCGACAAACAAAGTGGAATGCGTCCTAATGCGGCTCAACAGTGGTATGCGATATTACTAAAAGACCTCATATTCATAGATAACCTTCAACGAGGTTTCCTGTGTTTCTTTTTGAAATTTGAGTTTGTGTTTCGACCTTTCTATAGCTGTGGGACTATTTCTCCTCTTTTGAAATGCACCCAATTGAAACAGTTTGACAAGTCACACTCATTTTAAAGGGGTTTTTAGGCTGAACACGATGGTGAAATCAGAATTGCGATATCTTGTTCCGTTCTTAAACTGGAGCACTTTGAAGATGAAGAAATGGTTGTTACTCGAGATGTTTTCATGGTTCATCTGCTCTAATATGATAAAGGAATGAGATATCGAAATTCTGACTTCACAGTCGTTTTCAGCAGTTGAAAAATCTATAAACTGAGGTGTCAGTCGGCAAAAAAGGAGACAACATTTGTTATAAAATCAGTACAATGGAGGCATTTCACATTAAGAAAAAACTATTTGTAATAAGTAAACATATTTGAAATGTCGTAAAGGACCGAGCCAAAATGCCAGACAGCCGTGTTATCACCGTATCAAATTATCGATATTCCTTCAAATAATCGATTTCTATGTCTCGTGAACACCACCTATAGGTTTGTCGGGGTGTAGCTTCTCTATCATTCACTGAAACCTGCGTGAGTTCACAGGTCAAGGTACAGGTAGCAGTTTGGTGTCCATGGAAGGTCAGCTTAAACTGGTATTCCGTTGCGGAAAGGCTATGACTAGAAATGTACCTATCCAGGGCGTCCTTGTCCTTGAAACGCCCCATATTTATCCAGATAACTATCTTTGTGTGTAACTCTCAATAAATTCCGCGGCAAGTGTTTGATTGTGACTAGGATATTAATTTTCTTCGAGGACTGTTAAGGACAACTCACTCAAGCTTGCTTTATGCCTCAAGCTGATCTCCAAGAACTGCATCATCTCTTCGGTGACTACTATATCTTCATCTGACCCCACATCACTGGTAACGTCCTCCTCTTCAAAACCGTCTTGCTTCAAGTCCATTTCAGTTGTTGAAGATGCATCGAAGGGTTCATTACTGCCTGCAGTCCCCCGTAAACCACCAACATAACCCTTGAAAGATAATACAATCCAATTATTGGTAAAACTACATTGATTAATACACAATATTTCTAAACTGCACGATTAATTGAAATTTGGCACTATATTTTTGGCAATAAAAGTATAAGGAACCTTAACTTCGTTGAAACACGGAGTTAAGTACAAACTGAGCCATCAACGTAACATAACAATGATGAAACGTTAATGTTTTTCATAACAATTTATTGTAGGATGCGTAAATGGATATTCTGTGGTCGAAGGGGTGTCTAGACCTACGAGTATGTTAAGCTGTGCGACTACCCACTAGCACACACAGAAGAAAACACGTCAAACGTTTCACCAAATCGCATCTCTTGGTTTTCACTGGTTAAAATAAACATCCCCTTTTAGAGAAATCCGATATAGTCAAGCAATTACTTTTGCAATTAAAACTACATGTGGGATTATGGGCGCTAAAATTAAAAATATAAAACTTGGCCAGCTGGAATTTGAATCCTGTACCATCAAAACTAGGATGACACTAAAGCGACACACTTTTCACAGTGTGTCTCACTGCTGTTAAGTGATGAATAAGAAAGTCAGAATGATTCGCTGGAGAAAAGTTGATCAAATGGGTACAGTAAACATACACCAACACAAACGATTTTGAAAGTATAGGTTAGTCTTGGAGCACAACACAGATGGCGGTCAAGATGGTTTTGGCAGTAGATCCACCCTTCCCCTACCTCTAGTTCCACTAGTAGCTTCCTGTGCAATTGGATAATAATTGAAATGTCTTACTTCTGCACTCCGAAGCGACGGTCCTTGTCTCTCAGAGAGCCACTGACTCTGCCCTGGGAGGGAATAAGCGGTGACGCCATAGTTGGACAAATGGTGGTCTTTCCATTGGAAAACGTTATTGTAGTTCAACCAGTACCAGTTCCCGCTCATCCCGGTTATCTCTTGGCAAGCGGAAAACGAAGGTCCAACAGAAGATGGTCGATGAGGCAACGTTTCCGCCGGTTTTGAACTGCTTTGATGAAGAGTAACAGCTGTTCTAAATTTTCTTCGCTTCCTAGAAGAATCGAGACAAATAAAATTTATTCGTCTAATAATTTATACAATTTAAATACTTTATATTATTTAATAATAGCATTTTTTCAAGCTGGACCAGTATGCTCTGATCGTTCAGTTGAACAAACCGCTTGGGGAGGTAGTGTTGATTAGGGACTATTAGAGTGAAGTAACTAGGAGCCTTGCATTTAATCATAATGAGAAATGGCGATATTGGCCAGTTACCAACCTTAAGTGAAAGATGGATGTTCAAATAAAGCGTATTTGCAAAACGAATCGTGAATCGGGTATTAATTGTCGATTCTTACAAGTAGGTACAATGAAAGATGGGACGCACGTGCAATCAAAGTGCTATCAATGAAAAATCGGCATTCTCATGCGCCAAAGAGTGGGGAACTCACGATTTCTTCTTTCCCCAAACGCATTCCTTCTTTCCTCCAAGCACATAGCGTTTTTGCATCATTTTCCCCAAACGCAACGTGCCTACACTACCTACAGGCTCCTTTAGCGGTTTTTTGTGGCTTTCGAGAACATAATAGGCGAGGCGTGTGGGGTACCGCTTTCCACGCACTTAATTTTGGACGCTGGGACGTCCAGACGTAGGCGATTTCACCTCACGAGATAAGAAGCTAGCTAGTGTTTCATCGTTTATTCTCAAGAAACTGCTTCTGAAACGAAGAAGCAGACTTGATATTGAAGAAACGGAGAAACAGTTTCACGATCTTTCCCCACCCCCTACCAGGAATTGTCCAATCACCGAACTACAGTAAAAAAGACGAACATCCGTAGTACACAGAGTACAGCTTACAAAATGACAGATAGATAGATAAACATGTATATTTGAAAACAAGTAATTTAACAGCATGTGATACAAATACATAATAATGACTATGGGCTAAGCCCGTCTGCCAAAAGACTACATAGATCCTACAAAAATTTACATACAACAAACACAATATAAGATGTTATTAACAAATATTATTATTAAACCACTTACTACTAGACAAAATTTCATAATTATAATTATTACCTATATTATTATTAAATAATGGTGAAATTGTTCAGAGCGTTCCGTCCCAGTTAAATTCTGCCACCAACTCCGCCCTGTATGCCCATGCAACCTTGCAGTACCTTGCCAATGGAAGCCAATTCGCACCATTCATCATATTTATGACTCTGTCATGCGTGAGACTTGATAAACCGAAGTTAGACATACGGAATTCACTCAGCACGGGACAGACTGCCAAAAAATGGAAGATATCCTCAGGCTCACCCATGTTACAAAGAGCGCAAATATTTCTTGCAGTTACTGCGCTTTCATCTCGCCCATGTGGCCGACTATTGAGCATAAGGAGGTCGCCCCGGACTCTACAGATCCACCTCAAGACAAACATAGAGGCCTTTTGAGTTTCGGCAGTCAAGTCCACGCAACGGGTCCCCAGGTCCAAGTGGCGATACACTCGATCATGCGATGCCCTTGCCCTTGCCAGGATCGATTCCCTCCATGCTAACTCCACCTTCTCCTGCAGGACATCGAGCTGGGTCCTCCACGTCTCCATGTTCTCAAATGAAGTATCAAGAGTGCATTCATTCCGGTCGCAAAGTTGTTGAAGATTTCTGTACCAGTATATTATACTGGTACATTATTAATCTTCTCCTAACCACCTCGATTGCCACCAACCGCGGAAAGCGACCCACTGGCATAGCCATAACCTTAAGCAAATAATTGCAATGTAGGGAAAGGGTGTAGTGGAACACTGGAGACAGACCTGTTTCCAGATACACAAAATAATCCGGAGTGTTTCGAGGCAACCAGAATAGCCTCTTCACAAAATATTTAAGTACCCGCTCAACCTCATCATATTGCTGGGACCCCCAGACCTGGGCATTATATGCGAGCACCGCACGAGATGTGGCACGGAACACCTGGTACTTCGCTTGAATCGGTATTTGGGATCGCCGAAAGAAGGAGCCGTAGATGCTAGCAATGCCATACTTAGCAGTTGCAGACCTCTCCTTGAGGTGAGCACCGAAGGACAGTCCCGCCGTCAGCGTCACTCCAAGGTATTTGTAAGAAGAAACCACCTCTACCCTTTCACCCTGGTATGTCCAGGACTCGGCGGATCTGAGCCTCTCTCCTTTACGGAACACCATGATTTTGGATTTGGCTAGGTTGACCTGCATTTTCCACTGTTCGCAGTAGGCCTGGAGCGCATTGATGTTATGCTGGAGATTCTCGACTGTCTCTGCAGTCATAACTATGTCGTCCGCATACATCAGAAGTTTAATTGTGGTCCCACCAATCTCAACACCAAAGGGGAGCGCACCCTCCAAATCATTAAGGTACAAGGCAAAGAGCAGAGGACTCAACAGGCAACCCTGCCTCACTCCCTGCTCAACATCAAAAGGTCTTGTAATGCCCTGCTTACTCCACACTGCCGCTCTCCCCTCAGCATACAGAGAACCAAGGAGGTGGACAAACTTCCTGCTGACTCCATAACTGTTGAGTTTCTCAAACAGCAAACCATGCTGGACACAGTCAAAGGCTGCCTTGAAGTCGACAAAAAATGCGTAAAATCGCCTGCTTGGAGAGTTCATTCTAAGTTGCGCCAAACTGGTCAGTGTGAACACACAGTCGGCTGTTCAATACCCCTTCCTGAATCCGGCCTGACACTCATTCAATATGGGATTTTCTTCCACAAAGCGCGCCAATCGATCCCCCATGAGTCCGGATAGCAGCTTGGAGCCACAGTTGATGAAGGATAGTCCTCTGTAGTGTTCCACCATGTTGATGTCTCCCTTCTTGTGAAGAGGAAAAATCAGAGAAAAGGAGAAGTCCACAGGCACCGTTCCTGCCTCATATATCTCATTATACAGCCCCAACAATCTTTCTAGGAAGGAATCAGGGGCATTTTTATAAAACTCATACGAGATTCTGTCCGATCCAGGAGCCTTGCCATCCTTACACCTCATGAGCACCTCTCTCAGTTGATCCATTGTGAAAGGACGATCCAGCGTGTCAGATTGGTGTTGAAGGGACAGGTCATGCACATTCACACGGATATCTGCACCATGCAACTTCCACTGCCCTTCAAAGTGTGAGACCCACTCTTCCAGAGATATGTCCCCTACTTTTCTTCCACTGCCAGCACGCAAGCACTTGATCAGCTTCCAGAACTTTGGTCCATCTCTAATCGTGGAAACTTTCTTCACAATTTCCCTGTAGTATGCAGCCCTCTTTTCATCACATGTGAGCTTGTACCTGCTGTTGGTTTGTACATACGCCACTCTTGCCAAATCACAGTTCGTCTGACGAAACAGCTGAAGCGATGCAAAGGACTTATCCCTCAGTCGGCTGCATTCCCAGTCCCACCACGGTTGCTTGCAGATTGGCCCTCTGGCTATGGTCATTGATGCATCCCTTGCGGCCTGCAAAACTGTTGTCACCAAGGTAGAAGCTTCCTGCTCCACGGATCCTGGTTCGTGACCTGTTTTCTTCACCAATGCGTGCAATAGTGCTGCGTACTTCTCTCTCTTCTCCGCCCTCCAGGGCAACTTGGGAAGAAGTGGCAGCCAGCTATCCTCAATCCTACCACAAAGGGGCAGCGCAAAACTCAGGGGCATGTGATCAGAATACAACTCATTCCCAATATACAAAATGACAGCATTTTTATGGTGGAGGTTGCTCTCGAAAGTCCTCAGAAACCAAGTAAAATCTGGTTTATTGGCAAGCTTGGTGCCGGAATCCGCAATAGAGAACGGAGCACTTCGTTTTTTTTGGAACAGTCACAACAAATTTTGCTGAGAAGCTGTTTCATCGTTTCTTTTCAATAAGCAGCTTCTTCGCAACTGTTTCACGTTCTTTTCCATCCCTAATAGATAGATAAGATTTGGGGAGGCTTGCTATAAGTACAGCACCCCGACCTAATTAGATCTATTGTGCCCTCCCTGTAGATAGAGCTCCTCTGTGAGCTCCAGTTGTTTTACCAACTTCCAGAGGTCCATCCCTAATAGTAACCCACCTATCAGGTTCAATGGTAGAGGTAGTTAACCACGCCCTCATGGGTACAAAAAAGTTTTTAACGGTAAGTGATTGCCCTTGAGTTCCTCTCATAAAAATCCTGAATCCGCCCTTGCCTCCAAAGACATTGCACAGCTGATGAGGTCGTCCATCTACACTGAGGCTGGTTTGTACTTCTTATGCTCATGAGGGATCTTAGTTAACTCCACATCTCGGGGTTAGCTCCGATAGGATAGACTTCGGCACGTATGGAGCTGCCTGTTCCTGCGTAAACGTATCACTCAGAAATTGGCGCATGCACAGTTTGAATTGTTATTAGTTTTGAAAAGATGTGAAGGTAGGACGACAATACACTATCTGTTGTTCACTGATCCCACTACCTATTACTTGCATTGACTAATGCGAACGGGTTCCACAACTTATTGCCGGATTTCCGAGGATATGTGAACCTAGCATCCGTCAAAATTTGATATTTAATATTAATAAAATAAATAGGTACTCACTTCTTAATAGACCTCCTTCTTGCTACACGAGATTTCTTCGATCGTTTTCTAAGTTTCGTTACTTTTCTGCTAGTTTGACTGGCATCAACATTTCTACTCTTCATAATAAGTATAACCACACTTGTGGCTTCATTGTCACAAACAATCGACAGCACACTGAAGGAAAAACAAAATTATGAAAAAGTACAGTAAAAATGAAAAAGTAGAACTTGATTAGCTTGGAGTGTTTATCAACATTCGCACTGATGTAATTAATAAATCCGCCGAACATACCGTAGTAAGTTAGTGGTGATATCCCAGTTGGTGGTTACTGAAGACACATCAAAACTTCGAAAATTCGCTAAAAGATAGATGCATATTATTCATAATATAATTAGATTTATTTATGTAAATTAAACTTCATTGAACAACCAGAATACAAGAATAGCAGATTGTGTATAAATTCCAACTGATAAGAGAGATAAGCGTTCAGGGTCTTCTTCTTCTATTTGGTTATGGTGTCTGTGACATGGAAGAAACATCCTTCTTCGATGGGTGTCTGGATCGTGCCCATGACTGACGCTCAGAGCGACCCAAACGTCGAAAAATTGTAATCGATCCGGAAGAAAATTGAGTTTCCGAAATTCGACTCCTAAGTACGGCTTCGAGCTGCACTTGTTAGCTGTATTTAGCAGAAGGTAACTCTTCAAACTTAATAAGATGAATTTAATGAAATAAAATAAATACATTTGAGTTATTCATCGAAAACTCGAACATCGAAAAATTCCCTTCTTCCATGGAACAAACCGATAATGTGTTTCGAAGTACGTCAAACATGGATGTTACAACAGTAGTAGTATCCAACTATCCACCCATGTTATCTCACTATCCACCCATTGTAGGATATAGCGTCGATTAGTCATAACATCTTTACATTTTCGGATTCACCCCGTTAATTGCTTTACATACCTAGTTAATTTGATACCTGTGCAATTAGTTTTGCTTGACAAAAAGCCCTCCGAGTAACATTAGAATGTCGGCTGCTATGGAGAGTATCCTTTTTCGTGAATACGTTCACGTTCTTTTCCACTCTGCGTTTTGTCTTCGCAATAGTATTCGCGTTGGAATAATATTGTTATCCAACCAGTAGGTACATATTATGTACCTACTGGTTGGATAACATAGTTATAGTTATGTGTTATATAGAAGGAATTAAGTGTAGTGTAGCTAAAGACTTTGGGAATAATTTCTAAACAACATAGCTGAATAATATCCTCTATTGTGTTACGTTGGGGAAGTGGCAACTGAAGGTTTGGTCTTTAATTTCTGGATTTGATCAAATAAGTTAAAGATATATGTTTGAATCAGTATTTAGGGTATTTGTATTGACAGAAATGTAGGTAAGTATTGGAGAGCACGATTTATTCAAGTCAGGTACTACGGAGGGCTCACTATGAATTCTTCCGAAGAGGAGTTTTCTATTCCATTTCGCTACACCTTTGACAATATACCTATCAGGTGTTTTCTGATCTCTTTATACACAAGATGCCCTGAATCTGGAGAAAACTACAGGTTAGCTGGTGTTTTTTCTACAATGCGTGAAATCGCTTTTGTAGGTAATCAAATCAAGTTTTTGAAATCTGGTTCCTCCATTCGATTCGCCCTCGAAAAATTCCATTTAGGAATCATAAAAACACGAGATCACGCGGACGCAAGGCTGACAAGGTGAGTCTTGCGTTGAGGTCGTATGGCACCTGGGATGCACCTTATTTTGCCATAATGAGTTGGCGTAGATGTCATGGTATTTACATAGGCCAGTCAGTATAGACTCGTGATCTCACGACTGTACCTATCAGGTGTATCCATTTATTGCAATCATTCTATAAATTGCTATTCCGCTATCTTAATGAATCATCATTTTCACCAACAGTATGAAGGGCAATATTACACCAGTGTATGTCATGCTGTATTTATTTACTAAACTACTCCGATGTGACGGATTAAATTCATCTTATGTGAATAGGTACTGATTATTTGTAAGAATGATATTTAAATGACGGGGTTCAAAATCATTCTTGTACTAGATATACCTTAACCACCTTGCAGACCACTTGTTCAACCTCAAATTCGCTGTGAAGGAGCTGGAAAGGAATTCGAAAAAATGCGAAAAAGAAGAGAGAGCCGAAAAATTGAAAGCTAAGAAAGCCATTCAAAAAGGAAACGTTGATGTTGCGAGAATCCACGCAGAAAATGCCATTCGCCAGAAGAATCAAGCTGTAAATTATCTGAGGATGAGTGCTCGGGTTGATGCGGTCGCCAGCCGTGTGCAAACTGCTCTTACTACTCGAAAGGTGATGTCTTCATTCACATTGGTATTTTTGTCCCAATTTTTGTTGTAGAAGTAACAGACAAGTGTCCCTTGCGAATTACAACTAATTATCCGTTTAAGTCAGTAGAGGGTACTTGAAGCGAGTATGTGGCTTCACAGAACTGACTAGAGTACAGCAGAGAACGGTATAATAATTATTAGTGGGTATGAAGCCATGCTTTTGCACGCATAGGATTCCACCATGGTTTGAGCGAATTTCATATAGTCGTGTCAAAATTCTTGAAATTGAACGAAAATCCAAGATTGAATTGTTTATTGATTTGTCTGCATAGTCAGGCTTAGCAGCCCGCTCTTCCAGCTATGCAGATCAAAGATTTACAAAATACATATTGTATCCAAAAAGCATAAAGTAAAAATAAATAATCAAATAACTAAATCCACTCAAACCCCTCGTTTTTAAAATAACATGTCCTTGTACAGTTTTTTGAAAGCGTTGACAATCTTTGATTCTGCGTTCAATTTAATATGCGTATGAAAATCCTTGTCCCCTCTAGAAAGAAAGACTTCGAAAAAAATTGTGTACAAAATCTAGGCATCTCCAACATTTTATTCTCCCTGCCTCTTGTAACTAACTGCTCGCCTTCTATTCTCGTAAAGTGGCTATACAGATAGTTTGGTGTTTTTATGTCCATTGCATTTATTGTACAAAAGGGTCGCACTTTTCATCTCCCTCCTTTCATCAAGTTTCAGCCATTTTAGCTTGGTGTACAATAGAGTAACGTGCTCAAAAATTCCAACGTGTGTAAGTAGCGAACCGCTGTAGCTTGTCATTTAAGCGTTGGGGCATATCTATCATACAGCTCGATGCATACTCGAAATGTGGAATACTTAATACCTGAAACATCTGTTTTCGAATGTATAGGGGAAGCTGGCTGCCTAAGTTCCTCAACTGGTATTACCGCCTTTGCCATCTTCTTGCAAATTTGGGTGACCCGTGGTCCCCAATTTAACTTTTCCTGGATTATCACTCCCAAATTCTTTATTTGCGTAACGTACTACAAGTTGTGGCTTTCAATCGGGTACTTTTCCCCGCTGGATTTTGTTTATTTGGCGAGCGGAACCTAAGATCATCGCTTTGCATTGTTGAATATTAATACTCAACAGCCGAGCTTTACACCAATTTCAAGATTCATTTTATCAATGTATACAGCTAATTCATTCACATAATATTGAGCGCTAGAAGGAAATTGTGGCAACTGCTGGGAATCCATTGAGAATTCAAGCTGGTTCAATTACTTCCTCGGTAGCAATTTCGTTATCTAATAGTTGCCTGTTCGAGCTGTCTGATCGAAGCAACTTCAGTGAATGGTTGTGGCTAGAACTGGAGCTTTTCCTGAGACTTCCAAGCGCTGGTTGCATTAAACATAATCGAGGGTCAGCTCGAATCAAGTTGACGGCTTAGATAGTTATTTTCATATATCAAAAAGTACAACTTTGATTTCAATCAAAGTTTTTAATTAGGTTAGAACGCCCTTGTTAACATAGTGGTCCCTCGCGCATCGAGCAATCCCTCATGATTCGAATTCGGTGTTGGAAGGCAGCAAATGATCAATGGAAGAAAGGTGGCTTTCACAAATGCTTTTATTGCAAAGTCCTCAAATGCTTTTTATTATTATTAATGAGGCTAAAAAGTCATCATCAGGCCTTTGAGCCAATTGAATTTCTTGACACGCTCTAGTACAATCACAGAGCGACACATCGTTAGTGGATTCTGTGATCGTAATCGAGCTTATCAAGATTTTCAATTGGCTCAAAGGCTTGAGGAGATGGGCTTGGAACAACTTAGTACCTGCCTGAGATGGTAATTTTTCATACAGGTATGTATTACATAATAATATAGACATATTAAACATATTCCAAACAGTATGCCTTCCCTCCCAGGCCCCCACCCCGTGATTTTATAGTTCCACCCACCCACGCCTACGGTATCCAGTACAACACTGATGGATTTAGTAATTAGGATTGATAACAATTATTGCCTTTCACCTCCATGTACTTCCTGATCCATGTACCTTCTGATTGGTGGACCCATGTATATGTATGTTTACAGCGTGACTTCAAGGAAATAATTTATTGTTATCACATTTCTAACTCGACTCAGTTCTGAGTGTCGTTGTTCAGCTTCAGGTGTGGAAAATCAATACTGCTGAAACATTCATCATCAACCATTTTGAGTCTTGCTTTTATGGATGATGAACAGCCATGTTTTTTTAAAACATTTATTTGATACATTTTGTAATTATGTACGACGCAGATCATGCAGTCCAACAATTTAAATATGCTTTATCATAACAGGTCACTCAATCGATGGCAGGTGTAGTGAAAGCAATGGATGCAGCCACGAAGTCTATGAATCTCGAGAAAATATCTGGCCTCATGGACAAATTCGAACACCAGTTTGAGGATCTGGACGTTCAAAGTTCATACATGGAGAACACAATGTCCTCCACTGTCACAACTTCTGTGCCTCAAGGCGACGTGGACAATCTCTTGCAGCAAGTCGCTGATGAAGCCGGGTAAAAAACGAAAATATGATATTCCCCGTATTTGATAGTATGCGTACCCTAAAAAATTACTAGGGAACGACCAGTTATTCAGGACTATAAACAATTTATCAAATTCACTTAGTGTGGATTGTGTATTTTTCGAGTGATTTCAAGAGAAAACGGCTCCTTGAATCAGTCTTGTGACTTGAAACCTTGAGGGTCAGTTCATAGGAAGACAATCAAATTTTGGTGTAGATCTAGCTATTTCCGCACAGCTAATTGAGTTTTAAAACAGCAAAATATCCTATAAAATACTTCAAACACACTTGATTGTCAAGGGGTTTTGTTGATCACACTGGTCATGCCTGGCAATAAGGGCATTATAATGAGCTTAGTTTGTGGCCTGTTCCTTTTCCAGTCAAGTATACATTTCATTGTGATAGATCGGCCCTTACTAATTTGTAGCTAACTTCGACGGTGCGGTCAATATGTCTGCCGCATCACTGGCATTTTTTCCGATTTGGATGGACTAGGTAGTTTGGTTCATGTATTAGCCAATAGAGAGTTTCAGGAGAAAAGTCCGCTTCGATAGGACCAGCTGTTGAGGGCTTATCCTAGGGCGAGCAAGACCGAACGCTAACCCGATAAGCACAAACATGCTCAGTTCTAGAGTGACGTTAATAGCGTTATCTATCTTAGAGTGACGTTAAGCAACGCTGTATTTTCCGTGATTTTCCTTTTTTTTACACATTCGCCTTAACAAAACCTTGGACTTGGATTTTATACTTGACAACTCAGTCAACGCAGTTCTTAGTAAACTCGATGACTGGCGAACTAACACCGACACGGGCGTGAGAACCAATCACTGTTATCCAAATGTAAGGTTACTTTGCGATAGGGCCAAACAGATCCTCACGATAAGGATTCCCTATCTTTAAGATCAATGAGTCCGGATGAGGTAGATAAGACGGTCTTATTGAACGTTAAGGCTGTCCTATCGAGACGGACTGGTCTCCTTGGAACTCTCTGTTGAGATCTTCGATATCGATCAGCCCTCACAAATTTGTAGCTAACTTAGACGATGCTGTTATAGGTCTGCAGCATTTTTTTCTTGATTCGGATGGACTAGGTAGTTCGGTTCATGTATTAGCCAATTACAGTTTTTGATTTTGTTTTGTTTCTACTTCAGACTCGAATTGAACATGGAGTTGCCCAATGCTGGCCAGAGCATCGGCGCCTCAACTCAAGCATCGCAGGAACAAGATGAGCTCACTCAGCGACTCGCCCGCCTCCGGCAAGCGGAGTAATCAGCTGTGATCGGTTGCTACAAAACGAAATGTGAGAGGTAAGAAATGCGGCTTGTAAGTTTTAAAAGTCTACATTCTTTTTATACGAGCTGACAAAACAAAACAGCTAAGAATTTGGACATCACTCTGTTATGTAAATTGGTAAAGTCAATCTGTACCATTATTGTTTCCAGCTCAATACTATACACCTGTTACTTTAATGTGAAATCTTCGATAATTAACGTGCCTACACAGTATTTCAATCGAACGTGTGAAACCACACAGAAATAGACCGCAGTTACGCATTGACACTTCAATTGTCTATTCTAAATATGCTTGCAAATATACTTGCAAAGCTGATCTCAATCGTAGTATTGGATGTGCTTTGTAATGTAAAAATATATATCGACAAATAAAATGTATATTTCACATATAGCTGTTTTATTTTATGTAATAGATTATGTACAATAGCCGTCAAAATGTACACATTACCTCGATGACAACCTCAATTGCTACTTACGAGTAATTATTCGACTTAACTCGTCGCAGTCTTGAGAGAAAGTATGGTTGTTTCACAAAGCTCAATCATTAGTCTACAAACATCTAAACTTAAGGTTTATGATTTGAGAATGATCATTACATATTTTCCATGCTTGAAATGCAAAGTTAATAAATGACTGACTGGGCAGAATATTCCAATGAATGTTGGAGCTAGGAACAGGTGAATAATCCATTGCTGTATTTTATGCTATCGAAAAGCAATACGTTTTGAGAGCAGAAGGACGTTAGTGCTTTGGCCTTCAGCCCACAATCGGTGAGTCCTTCCATACTAAAAGCTCGACCTCCTTTCTCTAATTTCGCTGGACTCGTACCGTCATTCGTTTCATCTGGAATGTGAATGAAAAAATATCAGACGGTATCAAGAATGAAGTATCAGACGACTCAACTCTTCCATCTTAGGGATGATGAATTATGAAATAAATAATCATGGGTTGTAAGGTTTTCTCTTGTTCTTATGTTGGCACCGTGTGACCGCCCGGGCTGTCTCCAGTGTCAGTCAGTAGGTTTATCCGCAGTATAGTTAATCCTTCACTCGTAAAGCCAATTTTTAACTCCAGAGTCAAGTTAAGTTCTCGATTTCGTTAACTACCTGACTTGGTAGTTAAATGGTTAATGGTTAAAGTCTAGAACTTCGTTAAATCCCGAGCGTGTAAACCGCACCTAAATAATCTAACGACTCGAGTTTCACGGAAATTGGTTTTTGAAAATTCGGAATTTACTGACAAGTTACCAAAAGTGTTTTCTATCACTCTTTGGGCCCTTGATAGTCGGCAGTTGTAAATTCTCTCTTCGACGGTCATGATACTCTAGGTAGGAAACGATTGAATTGAATTTAAACAAGATAATTATCGCAGATCATCAAAGAGGGTTCAGCCGCCAGTATCCTGAGACGGAAGGGTAGAAGGGCCGAACAAAACAGGTCCACATCCAATTGGTTGACTCCGAATCATTGGTGATATATTAAAGAATAGAAAGCACACTACCTGAGCTACGCGGTTTCGTCCACTAGATGTTCCTATATTGTTATAAATCTTCCATTAATTTGTTATGTTTGTGTACTGTAGATCTATGTTTGTTGTTGAACTTCTGTTAAATTATATAATATAATTACCTAAATATAATATTATTAGGTAATTGTTTTATAACTTACTATAAAAAGTGGCAATAAATACATTCCTTCATTCACATACCTTGTCGTGATAAAGGTGGTGCACTTGCAGAGGAGAATGCTTTAGTGGCCTCTAAGTTCGCAAAGGTAACTGAAAAATCGCAAGATGTTTCTGCCAAAGTGCTACACAGATAGTGCACAGCCTGAGGGAGTATAGGACCCCGAAGCTCTATCGAATGGAAACTCTCGTTTTCTACACTGACTGTGTTTTGTCGAACCTGAAAGATAAGGAAAGTAAGTTTTACTTGAAAAACTGACCTCGGATGTCAAGTCAATCTGTTCACAAAAGTAAACTTGAATGAGAAATGAGAGAATCAGGAAAACCCGCCTCTGGGTAGGCCTCACTGGAAACTGGTTTCATATTCATTTATTCAATACAGGCAACCCCAATACAAATAAATATGATAATACATGATAGCTTAGAGTCGATACAAAAGAAAGGAAAAAATGTCCATGAAAGAAAAGTGTGAAACCGTAAAATACAAGCTCGAATCAATAGGTTCAAGAGATTGGGGAACTAAGGGTAGTTCATTTACTTACAAGGCGAATGGAGAGGAATGAAGAAAAGAAAAAGTCCATGCAAAGTATTACTTGATCGTTACATATGGGGTCTGCGCATGATTTTTGTTTAGAATTTTTATTGATCGCTTCAAAAAACGTGAAAATGGGAACCATTCGTCGAAATTAGTTTACCTACTCTTATTTTTTATGTATAGAGAAACATAATCATGTTTATCGGTTGGTAAATCAATGATGGCCGACGGCTCGCCATTTTACGTCCAAGTTTCAAGTGGCTATTCCTTGGGTGAAGCAGGTTATCAGAACAACATGGTGTCTGAAGGGCAAAAGCTCCAACACCTTCCGGGACTCTACGCTTGGAAATCCTCACAGGAAAAGATCACCAGGATCGCTCTAGACTTGGCTACTCTCCAAGTTTTATTTAGTTTTAATGCAGTTAAGCCCAATAAGTAGGTACTTCAAAAGTCTTCTACAACTTCATTATAACGACTTCATTATAGAAATCAGTGTGCATCTCACTTTCAATGACATCAATGATCCTCCAGTGTATGCAACCGGCGCCAATAGCGTAGGAGGTACACCAGTAAGGGGTCCTGAGGTCGCAACTATAGATTTACAGTTGATGAGGAAGTTGAAGAGCGCATGGACTTCTGTCCCCTCCACTAATATCACAGATTCATCTTGGCCTTCTTCCCTCTTTTCATTTTTAAATGTGAACATATCCTTTTGGAACAGTGATCAAACATTATGTATAATATACATATTCATATTATGAATGAGTAATCTTGTACAAATTTAAATATCTTAGGTATCTTACATACCTCAGTGCTGTTCATTTTTTTAATTTCTTCAGCGTCAACGCCCAAACTGGCCAGCCAGTCGGATGTTTCCGTTTGAACATCAGATTCCTGTAATTCTTCATCATCATCCCCCATTTCCTCCGACATTCTCTTCACGTTCTTCCTTAAAGGCATACTATAACTCACACCTGAAGTCACAATCATGATAATTACAAACATTAGATAGACAAAAACTCAATAAAGTCTAACTGGGATTTTCTTTCATATTTGTTCGACCGCTCTGGGGATATACGGTTCCGCGGAAGCAATTGAAACAATTGAAAATAATAAACCAAATAGAAAAAAACCGTGAGTCACGGTGGCTCCCCAACGAACTACAGAAAGTAACTGGTTCAATCACATATATGAGCCAAGATGAATAGAAATTTACCTTCAGCTGCCAGAAGTTTCCGGAAACCGCTGGTGGTGGGGTTGACTAGAGCATTGATTTGAGAAAATCCGTTTATCCCACTAGCCCGGAAAATGCAGTTGAACGAGTTCGCCAAGACATAAAAATAAGGACAGTGTCTTGCTCGCAGTAACTGTGAACATCAAGAAGTTGAACTGATGTACTTGTCATCTTGAACCGAAAAATTCTTTAATATGGTGTAATCAGAACTTACTTGTAATAGAGCCCGAAAGCTTTCAGACCACTCTCTATGCAAACTGTCTTTGACGTGAGGGTAAGCGGTCAGCAGTGGCATTTTTACTTGGTCCGGTTTCCCCACTTTACTGCGAGGGAAAAGTTCGAGCCAAGGGAGGTTAGGATGCTGCCAATAGAGGCAGAATTCGTGGAAAGTTGCGTTGGGGCTCGTGTCCAGTCCTCCGTTTTCATTTTGGATGCAGCGCACAAACCTAGAAAATTATATTTAGTTATATCCACCACGCTGTTCACACCAGAGTCTTTCCACCGACAAGTTAACTCAAATTGTACAGAAAGTAAGTATACTGAATCTCTCACGACCGTACAGGATATTTTTTTTTAACCTTGTTGGCTACACTGCTATATGGCTTTACTCTTAACCTTTAAAATCTCCACATGAGATTTTCAACGAGGTACGAACCGTTTATGGCGAATCGTACCAGTGGTTACATGTGGTGTAGGGAGTTTAAACACGGCCGTACGAATGACGGTGTACATGACGATCTAAGGAGTGGGATGGGAGACCGTCGATTTTGACTGACGACATTAGGAAAAAAGTCGAGAATGCGGTCTGTGAAGATCGAAAATTGACTCTTCAGATTGCCATTTGTCCACTTCCCTGAAGAAGCCCATGGGTGGAGAAAAACCTTTGTTCACTTCCCTGAAGAAGCCCATAGGTAGAGAAAAATTTTGTCAACCAACGTTGATGTGGAGGAGGGGGTGGTCGACAAGTGGACAAAGAAGGTGGCGGAGTTCAACGAGGCAGGCATCAAAAATGAATCTGCTGTCTCACATCCTGCATTGAAAGAGATGGTGACTATGTCGAAAAATAGCACACAAATAGCCCTTGTGGCACCGAAGGTGCGAAATATGCCATCAAATCAAACGTTTTGCAATATCATAAGTCCTACACATGGTGTAAAATAAATGAAACTGCAGAAAAATGGAAAACAATATTCGTAATCATGAGACAAACCCAGTAATCCCGGAAGCTTCTTCACACAGTTTCAAGGTTTGGTTCCATAGAAACGGCTTCCTGGAGTAAAATTTAATTTTTGTTCTAAGCGTCCAATCAACTGGTAACATACGAGATGACCTCTGCTCACTCAATTCCTGAAGACAAAATAATATTATGAACTCAACCATGAAATAGCAAAACTTTCCAACAAAAACATTTTTAAACAAAACCTTATTCATAATCATCCTTGGCTAATACCTATAATTTTTTACACGATCTTTGAACACTTGAAGGTACAGAAAGGAAGAAAACTTAATGGGTCTTTCCTGCAATATTAACCAAGAACGTATTCTTCGTGAATGTTAATACATACTACATTTACTGGGCATGAAAGGAAATTGCAGTTTTTTTATGAGCATTGGGGCATTGAAAGTAGCAGTATATCGTTTCTACTGACTGAAACGTACCTAAACAACCAATTTATAAAGTTCAGGGATGAAAAACAGAAGGACGAATAATACTGGAATCCTTTTAAATCCTTACACCATGGCACGATTCAGTCTCAACAGACGTGGATGTGGACAGTGTGAGGAAACTCAGGTCCTGGGAAAAAGAAGGTTCTTTGCCTTCGAGACCGAGTAGTTTGAACAAAACTTCATCGTTCTGATGTTCCCACTCGCTGTCGTCATTTTTTTTCAGAGGCCTAGTGACAGTCTCACAAGATTTCTTCTTTGGCGATGGACTACGAACTTCGGTTTTCCTGCAAACCAAACAAAATTACTACACCAAGATACATTAACTATGTTAATATTATTGTGTTAACAAAACAAAATTACATTAGCAAAAAAATGAACAAACATGCGTTAGAACAAAACACAGCCAAAAAACTAGGGATGGATGGATATCGAGTACTCGATGTTTTTCCTCTCTTCCAAAATACCTATAATTTAAAAATCAACCTTCCTACCTCCTGGGACAGGTTGATTGGAATTATATTAGGAAGGGACGGGAATTGGTAATAACTATGCAGCAGGCCTGCCCTGCGTGACAAACGAACAATGTTATGAGTAAAAATGTAATTTTTCCGTTTTAAAAACGGAATTCTTCCGTTCCCATGTTAGCAACCCTGTCCTACGGACTTCTACGATCCGCCATTTCTAAAACCTTCATAGAGTATTAAGTATGGAGCTGGTGGATGGTAGGGTAGGGACAAGACCCGCTGGACCTGCGCCATATGAACCCTGGGTTCATCAAAAGGCGCATACGAGGGTGGGACGTGATTACCAATCCCCGTCCCTTCCTAATATAATTCCAATCAACCTGTCCCAGGGGGTAGGAAGGTCGATTTCCTAATTATATTTTGGAAGGTAGGGAATTGGTAATAACTATGTAGCTGTTGAAAGTGTCAATCCACCAGCCCTACTCCTCACGGTCTTGGGTCCCTGGGACATTCCGCCCCTGTGCCTCCAGACTCCAGGGTTACAAGCAGAAAGAACAAAATCGCTGATTCAAGGGGATTCACCATTTCTGCTGCATGTAGATCCTGTAGAGTCATGACCAACCCCTGACGGACTACCCATTCTACAGTAGAACTGGATACCCCCACAGTTGGAAGTACCTCCAACGGATCATAGGTCAAACATAAAGGCAATACAAATAATACTGAAGAGCCTTACACTGGAAATGTGACACATATTTTAGTAATTTCAATAAAACTGAAAATAAAGAGAGATGTTTCTCATAGCATCTTGTTTGCTGGCATCTTCATTTTTGTGAAGAGAGGCTATTTGTCCGCTTCTGACAGAGTCAAGAAATCACAACTGCTCGGGCAAACTCTCTCTGCAAAGAAACTGGTCGGTTATAAAACTGTTGATAAAAACTGTTTCAGTATGTAATTATTTGCATTATTCCTGTGCCTTGTTAGGAACTTTACTTACCTACTATATTATTTCTTATTTTACGTGGCCCTTTTGCCTTTTATTGTTCTAGCAGCTGCAATATTTAGGTCGTATATTTTTCATGTCAGTCATGGTTGACTCAAAATGAGATAGACTATTTGACCTCTCCACTCCAGTCATAAAAATAATAAGCCTAAATTATAACATAACCTTTTCTCCTTATTCTAGTTCGTTATATACCGTAGTTACCGAAATGGGTTCTTTCTCTTGGCAGAAGGTTTGGGTGACACTAATTCCTTGGCGACTGACTTGGGTGAGACTCCCATCCTGGCCGCTAAGGCATTTCTCTTCAGTCTCAATCGGTGGAGGTTCATGACATCCTGAGGCTTCTTCCATTGTGGAGGCGTCTGAAGAGGTGGGTCGACTGGAACCCGTCGAGGCGATTTCCTCGGGGATATTACGTTCAGGCTCATGGCTATGTAACAAAGGCAACGGGGTTAGAAGTTTCAAAATGCTTCAGATGTTAATACATACCTATCTATCAATAACTTCAATATTCACAATCGAGTAACATTTCAGCTGAATACGAGTTAGTAAAGATAAAATATTACATGTGATTCGCTACGGGATACTAACAATGGAAATCAGCATCCGAAAAAAACATGTTTGGTACAAACTTCCACGTTCCAAATTGAAAAACACACTCCAGTTTTAAAATCTACGTGCAGGGTGTACGAGTACATGCTGACTTTTGGGAGGGAGGGTAGCTACGTTCTTAAGTACGACCTTTTTAGCGTTGATTTGTTGGATAGGACTGTTTTATTAACATTCCTCATTGATGCGCCTAAACATGGCTTATGGCTTATAGAGCGATCAAGCATGCAACTACAGGGTTTTCCCCGGCGCAGCTCAATTTGGGGCAGACGCTTTTTTCCATTTGTGAGTCGAAAAGGCTTTAGTAGTAAGCAGACCGCTCACTAAATTTGAGTTGAGGGACAGACTGGATGAGATACATGACTATGAGGGCTATGCAAAGTATCCCAGATTCAAAACTTGGTGACTTGGTTTGTCATTAACAATCGAAGTGCCGCGTAGAGATATGCCCCAAGCTGAAATCTCAATGGATGGGTCCTTTTCAAGTGCTGAAGGCGATAAAGCAAGTTGTGCCCCGAATCCTCACCCCAAAGCCAAAGACCTGCGTGGTTCATTCTGATACGTTGATCCCATTCGCGGAGAAGAAGGTGAGTGATTTTATAGAGCTACTGATAATTATCAGTTAGATGATCACACGTGACGTTGTAACCATGTTTTCACTTAGAACCCCCAAGTTTAAGTTTTGATTCCGAACTTGCTAAGTTATAACGCTCAATTCAGTATTATATACCTACTCATAAAAGCTATAGTGTGAAGGTCTAATTCATTTTCAATTAACCGGCAATCAACAGGTGAACTTCTCGTAAGTATATCAAGATATTTGAATACACAATGTGTCATATTAATATAATATTATTATAGATATTACCTATACGTGCACAACTTGCCTCCTTCACAACGTTGATGTCAGCGGCTACTATGCATCAATCTGGGACTATCTTCGCACCTGTCTTTGGTTGATACTGCATTAGTAATTTCGGTTGTTTATTATTTTCACGTTATGAAGATTCAAGAGTATACAATCCCTAAAAAGAAGTACGTGCAGTAATTTTGTATGAATTCCTATTGATTCCCGCCTGCAAACCTGTATCGGACAGGTGTGTGTGTGTGTGTTTCCTTTGATTATTGCCTCCGGTTTTTTTTACCACGATGAGACACTGTTCGATGTTCATTTTGGTTTCCGATACGATGAACCACCCAAAGAAAAAATCACCCAAAGAAAAAATTTGTTTACCCCCCCCCCCCTCAAAATTTGTTGGTTTACGTTTCACGATACGTAGATTCAGAAAATCGAATAAAAAACTCTGCAAATTCTTGACACAACGGTTTATTATCTTCTTTGTACAGATTGAAGTGCGGGCCCGACCATTAAAATGACAAAATAACGTCACTGATCATGTGTTATGTTTATATAACATGCACCAACAGAGTATGAAACAAATGATAAACGACAATAAACGGTACGGCATGGTTAAAAAAAACCGTCTGCCGGAGGTTTGGTAGTGCTTCCTATCAAGTACGACGTTACAGTGAATCAGAAAAATCAAATAAAATGGGAAAACAGCTAGGTTGTGGTTGTTGACACGGACAGATGCACAAAACGAATGATCATAAGTTTAATTGTCGTATCAGAAAATTCCTGTACCGCCAAGCCAGCTGAATAATAATCAATAAGGGACGACCATTCAATGGCTATAGTTCTGTGCGACACTTGAGAATCCACCGAACTGCGTGGAGAGACTCCAACGGACCAACCTGCACAAGGCTTGCACACTTAACCTCCGGATTCAATTCCCTGTACGGGGTGAAGTAGGGTTTTCTGTAGTATAGTAGTATAGTAGGGTTTTCTGTGGGTGAAGTACTCGGAATCCTGAGCTCTTCTCTCCTGAGCTGTTCTCCCTTCTTCCATGTCTTCTGGCTTATAAAGCTCAGAAGCATTGCACCTGCATCGGACCTCATGACAGAATCCTCAATGGACGCATGGATACAGAACCAACTGCCATACACCACCAACTGCCATACACCACCAACTGCCATACACCACCAACTGCCAGCTCCTCCCCCACCTACCACCCCCGCTCTCTTCTCTGCCACCCACATTCATTTAGCGCCCACAATTTCAATGAATGCGATAGCAGTCAGCTTGTGAATGACGGACAATACAATTTATTTTAACGTTTATTTTAAATTTATTGTTGTGATGCATTGCCACACAGAAAACAGACGTCTACTAGATCTTGTAGATCATCTGACTGTGGTCTACGTGATCTTCATTCGTCTACAGACATGATTTAGACCGTCTATTGTTTCTGTAAACTTCATTTTCTCCGTCTACTTCTTCATCTTCTTCGTCTACTCATGAATGACTCTCAATAAAATGTATTGTTGTGATGCATTAATAGTCCACCCCTTCCCTACTCCCTCACCCTTTCCACACGTCACCACCAACTGTCCGCTCCTACAACGCCCTCCTCCAACCGCCCTCCTCCCCCGTCGTCCTCAAACCGCCCTCCTCCCCCGTCGTCATCAAACCGCCCTTCTCCCCCGCCGTTCACCCTCGCCGTCCTCAAACCGCCCTCCTCCCCCGCCGTTCACCCTCGCCGTCCTCAAACCGCCCTCCTCCCCCGTCGACCCCCCCGCGGCATCCTCAAACCGCCCTTCTCCCCCGCCGTTTACCCTCGCCGTCCTCAAACCGCCCTCCTCCCCCGCCGTTCACCCTCGCCGTCCTCAAACCGCCCTCCTCCCCCGTCGTCAGCCCCCCCGCGGCATCCTCAAATCGCCGCACAGTGGGGCGAAACGACAAAAAAGCGGAAAAAACTCCGTTTCTTCAGAGCGGATAGTCATATCGATTCGGGAATGGTTTTATTCAATTAAGGAAGGAAAAATACATAAGAAAATACTACTTTACCAGAAAAAAATGCACCGTTTGTATGCGTATAATATGCGAATATTATAATATAATATATAATATATTATATTATAATATAATATGCGAATATTATAATATAATATATAATATTATTATAATATATTATATTATAATATTCGCATATTATGCGAATATTCAGAAAATTCAATTTATTAACCAAGAATAATAATTATTCTTGGTTTATAAATTTAATTATTAAGTAAACAGGCACCTGTTATTAATTAGGAGTGCCTAAGCCCTATCAGCCCAAAATAATTTTCATATTAACTTTAAAGAAAAATTCTTCATCTGAACACAATTTATTTTACTTTTATTCAACCGCACGCTTCATGAGAAAATTGTACGAGCAAACTCTGCAAATTCTTGACACAACGGTTCATTATCTTCTTTGTACAGATCACCCTTCTGTCTAGATCACTAGGTCTAAATGTCTAGATCCTAAATGTTAGATTAATTATTATTATGAATTATCACTAATTATTAATAATTTTATCAAGTACCTAGTGAAAATTATTATAATTTATTGTTAGGAATTAATCATGTGTATTTATTATTAATAATTATTATTATTAATTATGATTAATTAATACCATATAATTCTGAGGTTTTTAATACTACGTCGGTAATAATTTTTCTATAAAAGAAGTACCTACCAACAAACATTCGAAATTACCTTCATTTCCGTAGCACGAAACGCACCTCAGAACAACAAACTCGACATCACTTAAGCCATATGACGTTCCAAAGACCTTGATAGTATGAAAATGGACCTGTATTTCAACAGTTTGATTCACGATCGTGTTGTGAGGCACAATCTTTGAGCTGTCATTGTAAACGAACGGCTGGTCGTACAAAGCTGCGGATGGTCTTGAAAAATTCTACGGAACAAACTCTATCTAAATATGAAATAAAAAACATACCGTTCTGTATGAATTTTTCGAGATATGAGATTTTCAAAATTCGTTTTGAACCCCTTCCCCTTGACCTAGGGTTATGAAAAGTTTCGAGGACCATTGTGGGGTTGGACAAACCCATAAAAAAAATTTCGTAATTTTAACTCAACGCTAACTGGGCAAAGTGCTGCGTACGGCGGACTGCCAGCCGTCTTACGTCATACGCTCGTGCGTCATAGGCTCTGACGTACTTGTTGGCCTCCTGCTAGCCGTCTTACGTCATACGCTCGTGCGTCATAGGCTCTGACGTACTTGTTGGCCACCTGCCAGCCGTCTTACGTCATACGCTCGTGCGTCATAGGCTCTGACGTACTTGTTGGCCTCCTGCCAGCCGTCTTACGTCATACGCTCTGACGTACTAGTTGGCCTCCTGCCAGCCGTCTTACGTCATACGCTCGTGCGTCATAGGCTCTGACGTACTTGTTGGAATCCTGCCAGCCGTCTTACGTCATACGCTCGTGCGTCATAGGCTCTGACGTACTTGTTGGCCTCCTGCCAGCCGTCTTACGTCATATACTCGTGCGTCTTAGGCTCTGACGTACTTGTTGACCTCCTGCCAGCCGTCTTACGTCATACGATCGTGCGTCATAGGCTCTGACGTACTTGTTGGCCTCCTGCCAGCCGTCTTACGTCATACGCTCGTGCGTCATAGGCTCTGACGCACTAGCTGGCCTCCAGCCAGCCGTCTCACGTCATACGATCGTGCGTCATAGGCTCTGACGTACTTGTTGGCCTCCTGCCAGCCGTCTTACGTCATACGCTCGTGCGTCATAGGCTCTGACGTAGTTGTTGGCCTCCTGCCAGCCGTCTTACGTCATACGCTCGTGCGTCATAGGCTCTGACGTACTTGTTGGCCTCCTGCCAGCCGTCTTACGTCATATGCTCGTGCGTCTTAGGCTCTGACGTACTTGTTGGCCTCCTGCCAGCCGTCTTACGTCATACGCTCGTGCGTCATAGGCTCTGACGTAATGGCCCGCCGGTCGCTTGTGTTCTGACGTGATCTGAGGGAAAGGGTGAATCAAGGGAACAAATTTTTCCCGTTTCAGTTTATGTGCCAAAGCAAAGACATGAAAATGTCAAAAAAATATGTAAATAGGTACCTAAGCCCAACTGTAATGTCAATTTTCTGACAATGAGTTTTCGACTATAGTTTTCATACCTTTTTACTTAAGTACTTATTGCAATTTGAGACTGATAATGAGCTGTTTGCAAATAAAAAGTCTGATAACTACTTTATTACATCTTATTAATCTATTTTCAAGTTCCGATTCACAGTTGAATGTATTTTATTTAGATGTCGTAAAATTCGAAAACGATGGAATGACGAAACCTGTCGACTACTGACTCAAGTGATACTGTCGACTTCTAACACATGTAGGTCGACTACTAGTGCAAAACCATGTCGACTAGGTACTGAAGAAAATGTTGGTCACTGGTATCGACTACTACCTAGAGCATTGGGACTTTTTACAAAACTTGTTTTTCCCTTTTCAAACCATGTTGAATAATATTTCCCGCTGCCAGGTCTTTTAGGGAAGGATCTTGGGTACACAATGAACAGGTTTGCAATGAGAAAAAAACCGAGTGAATATAGAAATGTCATCCATTTCTGACCTATATTTAAAATTTCAAGTCAATAGCTCAGCATCAAAATTTAATTTGTATTATTACAAAAAGGTATTATTTAAACAATTTTACAGATGAGAAACCGAGTGAATATTGCAATGTGGTCTATCTCCGACTGACGGTTAAAATTTCTAGACTGTAGTTTACCTGGAAGATGAAAAAAGGCAGTTTTATTCTGGGCGGCCACCCGGAACCCACCTAACGGCCGTTTTCGACGCGAAGTTTAGTGTTTTTCCTAAACCTTTGCGCGCTCACTGTGAACGAACGGCTGGTCGCACAAAAATCCAATTGGTCTTAAAAGATTCGTAACTTTTCAGGTCATTCAAAAGTGAACTAAACAACGGTTCATTATCTTCTTTGTACAGATCACCCTTCTGTCTAGATCACTAGGTCTAAATGTCTAGATCCTAAATGTTAGATTAATTATTATTATGAATTATCACTAATTATTAATAATTTTATCAAGTACCTACCTAGTGAAAATTATTATAATTTATTGTTAGGTATTAATAATTTGTATTTAATTAATACGATATACTTTTAAGACTTTTTAATTTTTCTATAAAAGAAGTACCTACCAACAAACATTCGAAATTACCTTCATTTCCGTGGCACGAAACGTACCTCAGAACAAAAAACTCGACATCACTGATGTTCGTTCACAATGACGGCTCAAAGGTTGAGCCTGTCGACGCGATCGTGAATCAAATGGTTGAAATACGGGTCGATTAAATACAGGTCGACTCGATTTTCATACAGCTAGTTAGTATGAAAATCGAGTCGACCTGTATTTAATCGACCCGTATTTCAACCATTTGATTCACGATCGCGTCGACAGGCTCAACCTTTGAGCCGTCATTGTGAACGAACGGCTGGTCGTACAAAGCTGCGGATGGTCTTAAAAAATTCTACGGAACAAACTCTATCTAAATATGAAATAAAAAACATACCGTTCTATATGAATTTTTCGAGATATGAAATTTTCAAAATTTCAAAATTCGTTTTGAACCCCTTCCCCTTGACCTAGGGTTATGAAAAGTTTCGAGGACCATTGTGGGGTTGGTCGAAACCCATAAAAAAAATTTCGTAATTTTAACTCAACGCTAAATGGGCAAAGTGGCGCGGATGGCGTACGGCGTACAGCGTACGGTGGACGGACGGATTTTTTTTTTTATTCGATTTTCTGAATCTACGTATCTTGAAACGTAAACCAACAAATTTTGAGGGGGGGTTAAAATTTTTTTTTCTTTGGGCGATTCCAATGGTTCATTATCGAAGATAATAAACCAAAAAGCAAGAATGAATCGATGATTGAAAAAGAGGAACCTGCATGAAGCTGCTTACCTGCTGAAGACAATAACTAATGAGACCACACACACACACTCTTATCTCATTGAGTGGTCATCTGATATTTGTCGTTTGACGTTCGTCCTTCCACATTGTTCCCAGATTGTTTTTAAAGACATTTCGTTCCAGTTTTTTCATAATAATTATTATTTTGGTAAGTTAAAGTAGTCGACATTTTCATTCATGTATTTGATAGTTGGAAGATCCATCCCAGGTACAACTTGATTTCACGCAGTGCCTTCTGTGAAATTATTTTGTTTATATAAGACCATCCCCCCCAAATTTGAATCTTTTGGTAAATTCAAGTTCGTGTTATCATTTCCTAGTCTATTGAAATCTGCTTGATTTGTGCCGTGAATTACTGGATTAAAGTCGAAGACAGTGTTGTCTGTATCTAGCAGTGAAGTAAGTGCACCAGTCTGTTGTCATGATCTGTGCTCCATTTTTCTTTGATTCATTTGTAGTTAGTAATATTTTAGTTTATTTTAGTCTTTTGACTTTGGCAATGTGGTCACGAAATCCCAATTTCACGACCAGAAAAATTATTTTTATAAATTATGGCCATAGCCATCAGCTATAAAATTAACTGCGAAATTCCGATGTTAAGTAATAGATTGATGAATGGCAAGTGAATGCTTCAATAGGGGTTATCAAGTTTTCATTTTTCCATTCCTTATGTTAAAATCTCCAAACCGCTACATGAATGGGAAACAAAACCTCGATCCATAAACGTCTGAATGATTCGCTTGACAACATGAGCATTTGGAATTTCTTTATTGTGCCTATAAATGATGTTTGGGGCCCCTCGTAGTATCCGTTCTGACGTTATAAACCCAATCTTTACTTACACGAAGTTGATTGATCGTTCCGATGACATTTTCTTATTAGCTCCTTTAAATTTCGATCAGAGTTTGAATGCGAACAGTTATTGTGTTTCTTAAATTTACCCGAAAGCTTAAATGGAGCCCATTCAGTCGTCTCGTTCTGTCTGAACGACGTAGATAATGTAGAAGCACGTAGATATGTACGTGCTTCTATTGAGTGATAAGGGGGGGGGGGGGGGGGGATGGAATGATGGTCTTGGGAGCTTGCTGACATTTGCCCTTTGAGACAGAAGGAAACATCTACCATCAACCTCCTTACTAAACCAGGATGGACAGTCTAGCACAGATACTGAATGTATTTTGTTCCACGTACTACATAATATGTTCCACGTACTACATAAACATAACATATTATGTTTCCTGGGTATCGGCCAGTTGGCCAAGGTTATTACTGGCAAGTAATAGAACGTACACAACGACTAGCGTCGGGTACGAAATCAACCAGCACAACATCGTACTGCACATCTACAGAGCGGGAGGGGCATATTAGTGTTAATGATGTAACCTAATATCAATATTTCAACATCAATCACACCCCTCCCTCCGCCTCCATTATTCTCATATCTATGTACAACCACGTAAAATGGTGACATGTAATGATTCTAGATTTTATCTTGAGACCAGTCTCTTAGAGGATTTAAACTCAGAAGTGTAATACAAAACTAGACGAAGTACAGTACCTACCCCCCTTCCGAAGTCTCTATAATGTTGTGTTACTTTTCAGGTTGTATAATAAATGTTCTACTTTTCAGAAAGTTTTCATCAGGTCGACTTGGAACTGAAAGGCCATCATCATGGCTGGAACAGTCACCAGATCCTGTTTTGTATACGATCTTAAAGATTTCGTCTCCATCCTTGATAACGTTCAAGTGTCAGAGTTCATGAAGACTAAATCTCCCCCTTCAACCATACCACTTCCAGGTAAGCTGATATGGGACACAAGATTTCTCGTTTTCATATCTATTATTGTATAATACAGTGCTGGTGTGGTAGGTAAAAGATGAACACCTGTTTAGCACAAGCATCTCTCTTGTTCTTGTTGGATTAAAAATTATATTTGAAGAACGTGTGATTAACAAAAAAAAAAAAAAAATACATCAGTTATACAGTGTACCTCTATAAGGGGTCGATTCTACAACTAAATTGCAACAAAAAGAACCCCTTAGACTTTTTTTAGAGGCTTCATTTCCGAGTTATTCACGGTTTAAGATGTTTTCGATCTTATTTCCTTAAAATGCCCATAACCCCTTCACTTTTTAGGTAATCCCAAATCTGAGGATACCGTTGGAAAGAGCGAAAAGTTTCCTACCGGATAGAAGCCTGGCCTCATTTTAAAGGTTTGAGTCATGAAAAAGCCCTCTGAAAAGCAAATTTGACCTAATTTGGAAAAAGTCGAGTTTTTTCAATCGGAAACTGAACTATGAGAACTAATGGTTTTTAAGATGCAAGAACGGTAAAAACTGAGCCAAGATGCTGAGCTTTCGAACGGTATAATTAAGTTATATTTTTTAGGGGCAACTTTTCTGAGAAAATGTAGTTTGTATGCGAAAAAACGTGTTTTCAGGCACATTTTCTCGCTGAATCGAATGGTGACGTACCCAGACCTCCCTAGCAGCGAATTAAATGAGTTTTCAGTCCCAATATCTCCATTTCAGGCTGTATAAAGTGTCAAGTCAACGGCATTACTTAGGAAATTCATTTATTTTTAAGGGAGGGCCTTCATAAAATAAAATAACACGAACTGTTGAAAATGTCTCCCGTTCTCGCGGATGCAGAGGGTCGCTCGTCTGCGAGTGGAATCGACCGGGCAATGAAGTCCACGGTGGTTCTGGCGAATCAGAACGGGACATTTAGAACAGTTCATGTAATTTTATTTTATGAAGGCCCTCCCTCATAAATAAATGAATTTCCTAAGTAATGCCGTTGACTTGACACTTAATACAGCCTGAAATGGAGATATTGCGACTGAAAACTCATTTAATTCGCCAGTTCGCACGCCAATGAAGCTAAATACCTGGGCATGACCCTGGATGCTAAATTGCGCTGGAAGGCGCATGTCAAGAAGAAAAAAGAAGAACTGGTGCTTAAGTTCAGGAAAATGTACTGGTTAATGGGCCGACGCTCAAAAATGTCGATCCAGAACAAATTAACCCTGTACAATCAAGTCCTCAAGCCTGTCTGGACTTACGGAGTGCAGTTGTGGGGCTGCACCGCTCAAAGTAACCGCGATATTATCCAACGTTTCCAAAACAATGTGCTGAGATGTTGTGTGGACGCCTACCGGTACACCAGAAATGTCCGGCTACACAAAGAACTTCGCATACCAACTGTCAATGAAGTCATCAAGGTTCAAGCCATAGCCCATCACAAGCGGTTACAAGTACACGTCAATGAAGAAGCTGTCCAGCTGCTCGACGTTGACGACCTACTCAGACGTCTCAAGAGAAAGAAGCCTCATGACCTGTGGAAGTGAGTGAAGGTGTTCTCGCGATAAGTCCGTTCAGTGAAATCAGTGATCGGTTTAAGTGCACAAAATTGCACTCCTAACTTTCAAAACTATAAGCGGCTTAGTTAAGTATCTAAGTTGTACTACAACCAATTCACATATATGTCAAAAATATGTTGCTAATAAGTTGTTACTTGGTGCAATAAATCATTTGAAAGAAAAAAAAAAAAAAAAAAAAAATTCGCCAGTTGCTAGGGAGGTCTGGGTATGTCACCATTCGAAAATGTGCCTGAAAACACGTTTTTTTCGCATAGAAACTCCATTTTCTCAAAAAGGTCCCCCTTAAAAAATAAATCGTAATTATACCTTTGGAAAGCTAACATCTTGGCGCAGTTTTTACCGTTCTTGCATCTTTGGAAAAACGATTTCCGATTGAAAAAACTCGAGTTTTTCCAAATTAGGTAAAATTTGCTTTTCAGAGGGCTTTTTCATTACTCAAACCCTTAACGGGTATCCAACGGTATCCTCAGGTTTGGGATTACTTGAAAAATGAAGGAGTTAGGGGCATTTTTAGGGGATAAGATCGAAAACACGAACAAAATCTTAAATCGTGAATAACTCGGAAATGAAGCCTCTAAAAAAAGTCTAAGGGGCACTTTTTGTTGCAAATTAGTAGTAGAATCGACCCTCTTCGTTTGTCACACCTGTTTTGTGTACACCCTGTATGCAATGTATACATGTATCCCCTGTATACAATGTATACATGTCATGGCTTAAGAAAAGTTCCTATGTGCACCTTTGGATACCTTCTTTACATCATCTTTGGTCTATTTCTATCCACAGTCGCAACTTCAGAAGGCAACTTGGTTATGGTTCCGCTTGATGATTTGCGCATCTCTGACACCCTGTACTGCTCTTACTGCTCAACTGGTTTCCTCGATAAAAATGCTCAGCGGTCACACTACAAGCTCGACTGGCATCGCTACAATCTCAAACAGGCCATCGCTCAAAAGAAGACTGTGTCAGAAGAAAAGTTTTCTCAAATCGTAGGTGAGTTCTGCCTGCTGGTGTTCTCAACCTCTTTGCTTGGATGAGTTGTGTCATCTTTCCTTTTACCTGCTTCGGTTTTTTCAGATGACGACATGTCGAGTATTTCTGGATCAGAGACTGAAGATGAAACCGAAACTGACATCACAACTGTGGAGGAGATTGCTAGAGAGGAAGAGAGGCTCAAGGTAAGAAAATGGGTGTTTGATGTAGTGATCCTCAGTCAAGTCCAACTACCACAATTGGTCACCCAGTAGTGTTTGGGCGGGTTTAAGTGACAGTGTGTGCGGCAGGGCCTCCAGTCAGGAGATCGAGTTTAATGCAACAGCAGGACACTCGCAAAGTATATGGCATTCAACTGTCCTGACCTTACCCATTTTGTGAAGGTGATACCTTAGAGGGCAATGGCCAGTGAGGAGACCTGCGAGAGTGCGAAGGTCTTTACGCCTCAGAGACAGAAGTGCTTGAGCATGTTTTTTGGAAATGGTTATTAACCTCTTGGCTTGCCTCTGCTTCGGAGTGTTCTGCCAATAGATTACACGCTTGTTGTCCTCCAATTTCTTGGTTTGCTGAGTTTGCCAGCTGGGGTTCAGGACTCCGATCCCTTTTTGGCGAGACGGTCGTCCTCTTCATTGCCCTCAATTCTTTCATGCCCAGGTACCCAGAGCAAAGTATCTGGTTGCCCTGGCCAGCGGTTTTGAGAGAATGCAGGCAACTCCATGTCAGCTTTGAGGTTATCGAAAAGGCAGAAACTGCCTTCAAAGCAGCCTGGCTGTCAGACAACATTTAAATTCTAGCACCTTTGAGTCGTTTCCTGGCAATCTCTTGTACACATATTTCTATGGCCTGGGTTTCTGCCTGATGGATGGTGGCCGCAGGACTTAAGGGCTTAGCCATACTAATGTTTGGGCCCCTGATACCCAGGCCAGCCATACCACCCATAACAGATCCATCCGTGTACCACACAATGGAACCTGGTTCAAATTGATGCAGTCCTCTTTTCCAGCATTCACGATCATTAATGATCACCCTGAAGGGTAGGTCACTGGTTCTGTGTTTATTTTATCCAGTATTTCCATGTTACTACCTTTACGAATATTGCTTAAATATTAACAATAAAACAAAGCTTTAATTGTCCAAGTGTAAGTTCTATTAGAACCTCTACTATAAAATTCAGCCTAAAATCACACATCACTAAAAAAAAAACCTTCTAATGTAATATATTATGGACCGCCCCTGGATATTAGTAAGATCTTTATTTTCGATAGTAAAAACTATCGATAGTACTATCGGTAGCTTCCCTTCACTACCATCGTGGTGGGAAGAAACACCCATCACGACTACCATCACTGAGCTAGTTAACGACCCCCATCACCACCGCTACGACACATATCGATGGCACCTCAAGAATAGAAGTGTGACAAGTCGAAAAATTCGATTTTCGAGATAAACCCATAGGCAGACATCTTAACGAGCCCTACAAGAATATAATATATTCACCATCGTTTTCAGCATTAAAAAAAAACCTTTGAAATGAGGGGTCACTCGTCAGAATGTTTCATTTTGGGAATTTATGGGCAATTTTCCCCCTAAAACTCCCACCAAACCCCCCTTAGAGTGCCCCTATTCTGCCCATCTACGAACTTAGCCTGTCGATTGAAGGGAAAAAGGTCCCCCTAAGTAACATAAATAAAAATTTTTTTAAGAAAAAAAAAAAAAAAAATCATTGGAAATTAATATAAAAAATCCAAGTAATGTAACCCCTCAAAACTTTTTCTCAATTGGAAATTATTGGAAAATCATTGGAAATTAATATAAAAAATCCAGTAATGTCACCACTCAAAACTTTTTCTCAATTTATCCAACAACATTATCCAGAATTTTCTCAAGTCGCTAGTTGTTGATGGAGAAGGTGGCTGGACTTCCCTAGAAACAGTAGTCATAAGCTGCTTCTCTAAAAAACGTAACTTAACGACATTTTCAGCAATATTAAATATTTTGGGGCCCAAAACTTCAAACGCGTTTTCCCAACATTTAGGATTTTTTCTTGTCACACTCCTATTCTTGAGGTGCGATATGCATTTATTTATTTATTTTTTACATAATAAGTGACGAACGGGAGTGTTTAAAATATAATTTCTTGATATTGACTTTCTTTGTTGTTGCAGCATCTTATTGCTCGACGGTCTCGCGTCCTCTTCAGCAACTCCTGTGGTCAGGTCATTTCAATTCATCGATGCCTCCTCCTCAACAAAAAGGTATTGCAACCCAAAAAACATTATTGACTACGTTCTCAAAATTTAAAATATAGTGCACTACTCTTGGCACGGTCCACTAGAGTGCTTTTGCGACACATAATATATTATGATGTTGTTATAACCACTCTTTGGAAAGTTCTCCCCCGTTTTCGCGTTCAGTATTGTTCAGCTGATTTGCTTTGAAGAAAAAAGGCCTACATTTCGGTTAGTTTTGGTGGAAATGTTTTTTTTTTTTTTTTTCTAATTAGATGTATTTAGTCGAAGGAAGTCGTTTCACAAATGATTGCTCACTTTATGCTTTGTTGTGATCAAACCAACATTGAGTGTCACCTGTAGGTGACTCTGGTCGTGTCTGCTAACTACACCTGTGTGGGCAGATCATTTCTACACAACTCAACTGCTGTTGGTTTTACTGGCTGCAATTAGTACTTTGATTTATCCCCCTTATTCCTTCTGACTGCAGAGGCGCGTGCTTATACAGGGATCTGATAACTGCTGATTCAGAAGTTTAATGTTAATGGAAAGGGGTGAAGTACGTGCACGTAACTGGTATAATAGGTACGTATAAAGTTGATAATAGTAAAACTGTTTTGCTGGTAGTATGACGGTGAAATAAAATGTATTTATATAAATTAGGATAAATCTGATGAAGTATCCCCGTTATGTTCTTATGAACTACCGTGCTCGTGGGAAAGTTCGCGAGAATATTTAAACACCCCTCTCGCCTCGGGCGCTCTTGTCCCTTTGACTCGTGCCGGAAAAACCGCTCCTGCGAATGCTTTGACGCGAATGCCACGAGCGGACGAGGCTAGCGGACGAAGCGAGGGGACGAGGCGCTCGAACGAGCTCTATTTGCAGTTCATTGAGCTCATGATCTTCCATGACTTGTTAACACGAAAAATGCGACAGGAAAATCAGTTGATACTTTCATTGGGTCACTATTCAATCACAATCATTGATTCATGTAAGTTGATACGGTAGTTTGATTTAGAAATGTGACGATGAAAAAAACGAATGGAATGCAAATCACTCGTACCTGATACGCAGTTTCCAGCCTTCGCGAACAGAAGTGGTAATTAATTAGCAACGAAATTCAAAACCACGAATACAGAAAGAGTACAGTGTAAGGAAACTTGGTAATAACTTAATCACAGAGGAAACAGAAAAGAACGCGAACCGAACTTGGTAATATATTATGATATAATATAATATATTATATTATAACGTTATAATGGATCTGCTTTCTGAAATACCAAAGACAACAAACGACAGACCACAACACACTTGCGCACAGGTCTTCTGCGCCGTCCGTTCATCCATTGAAATATCTACCTAATAATATTATCTTAGATGATAATATCATAATCATAAGATAATATTATTATCTTAGATCCTGTCTGTCTTAAGTGGAAACAGGGAAACAGCCCTTTTTTATCTTTTTTATTTATTTTTTATCTTTTTTATTTTATCTTAATTATTCTATTTTATCATACAAAAAAATCTAAGAATAATAGTAATCAACCTACATGTGTACCTATTAGTAATTCAATAACACAGTTAGCAATAATCTTCCATTAAGAAATAATTATTAATAAAAAATAATAAATTGCGTTAAAACCGACATTATTACGACATTAAATGAGAATAATAGTAACCTACATTATTACGACATTTTTTGTTTTTTAATAATAAACAATAAATTTTATTGTTTATTATTAAAAAACAATAAATGTCGTAATAATGTAGGTTACTATTATTCTTAGATTTTTTTGTATGATAAAATGGAATAATTAAGATAAAATTGGTAAATGGAATATAAAATCAATTATTGTAGTGTGTAGGGATTATTAATGTGTACTAATATTTGGAGTTACTGTGGGATCTAATTTAGGCCAAAAAATTAGGTTTGAAATTTGAGTTTGTGTTCGTTCCTATTCCAATCTTTCACTCAAAAATGAAAGTCTGACAAGTGACACCTTATTTTAAAGGTTTTTACACGCCGAATACGATCGTAAAGTTCGAATCGCGATACCTTATTTAGTTCGCTAACTTTAGTACTTTGAAGATGAAGAATACGATCTTCATGGTTAATCTGCTCTAATCTGATGACGGAATGCGATATCGCAATTCTGACTTCTCCGTCGTGTTCAGCGTTGATATGTCCAAAAGCTGAGGGGGGTTTGGGGAGTTGGGGGAGGGGGGGGGGGTTCGCCCATAAATTCCAAAAATGAAACGTTCTGTCAAGTGACACCTCATTTTAATGGTTTTTACACGCTGGATAAGATACTTAGGGAAGTCAGAATTGCTATAATATTGTAATAGTCAGATGTTAACAACTTTTGAATATTAACAAGTGTATTTTGTGAATTCTCAATAACTGACTTTTTACAGTCCAATGTAAACAACAACCAGGAAAGAATAATAAACAGTGTAGCAACCACTACACTACCCCTCTCTCCTCTTCTGCCTCCATATGTGGCCTTACGTCAGCATGGGCTACCCGATTGACGTGGAGGAGCCGGTTTCGCCGACCCATCTTCACTTCCAGAACCACGTCGTTCTTTTTCCGGGAAACTACCCACGGTCCAGTCCACTGTGGGTCGAGTTTCGTACACCGCCCTCGGGTGCGTTTTGGGTCATAGACCCAAACCCAATCACCGACGTTGAATGTCCTTTGCTTAGCGCGCCTATCAAAACAGTCTTTCTGTTGCCTCATGCTAATCTTCATCGTTTCCCTAGCAAAGTTTCTCATCCTCTCAAGGTCGGCTCGCAGCTGAAAGGCATAGGGTGTTTCCAGCTCGGACGGGGCAACACTTGGTCTGACCAACTCTTCTGGCAGGTGCAAGTCCCTTCCGTAGACCAGTTGTGCAGGCGAAAACCCTGTTGTTTTGTGAGGGGCAGACCTATAAGCCATTAGGAACAGCGGAATCTTTTCATCCCAGTCATCTTGCTGCTGTCCAATGTAGGCCACCAGATACTTGGTCAGGGTGCGATTCAATCGCTCCACTAGCCCACCTGACTGAGGATGCAGGGGCGTTGATCTGGTACGGTTAGAACCCAACAATTGGGCCACCTCTTTCACCAAGACTGACTCGAAGTTTGTCCCTTGATCAGTGTGGATCTCCTGGGGAACTCCAACTCGACTAAAAACATGCTCCACAAGAGCCTTAGCCACTGTTTCTGCTTCCTGGTTTGGCAGTGCAATAGCCTCGGGCCATTTTGTAAAATAATCAGAGACCACTAGCACGTAGCGATTTCCCTGCTTGGTTTCTGGAAATCGTCCTAGAATGTCAATGCCTATCCGGTCAAACGGTCCGCCCACTGGACATTGGTGAAGGGGAGCTGGGGGACTTCTTGTGGTTTCGATCTTTTGGCATGATAGGCAACTACGACACCAGGCTTTGACATCCCCAGCCATTCCAGTTCAATTCACCAATAGAGTGCATTATAAACCTCTATAGAGTATCGAGAAAGAAGGGGAAGCACAAACTTAGACCGCATTTTTCTCGGAATTTAGAAATATCGTTTAGCGCCCCTTCTACTAAAAAGTGCTCCTTGTGTACCTACTCATAGTACAAAAGGTTTTTCAGCTCAACATTTTTCAAAATTTGTCATTCTTTAAATATTAAAACTTTAAATTCATGAACAATAAAAATAATTCCTTCTTCAGGAAGAAGCAGCCTCAGACGATCATCTGGTGAGTTTAGTTAAGAAACTCCCTTACAAAACCACTTGGCTTGTGGTCATGATGGGCGGCGGTCATTTTGCAGCTGCACTCTTCAAAGGTAGGATATCGTCTTCATCCTCACATTTCACCTCTTTTTACATAAATAAAAATTTATTTACAAGTATTACGGGGGTATTTATTCCATCATGCTGTGACATCCATTTATTACCTGACTGGCCCTTGCTCATATTCCTGATCGTGTCGAGGATTGGGATTAGGGGGTCAATTTCGAATTGTGGTTAGTGTCCTGTTTTGTCGGTTGTATGTAGTTTAATGGTTCAATAAAACTAAAGACTGAAAACAGCATATTAGGCATAAAATGCTGGTTTTGGTTTATTAACTTCGACAATGAACTATTAACATCGACCAAGAAAAAAAAAAACATACGTTCAACCGTTTCCACGTTGAAAATCGAAATGCGCTCGCGCTCCTCGCGGCGTCCAGCGAAAACCAAATCAGTTCTCATCCTTATTTGGGGAGTTCTTAGCCGATAACACGAGCTTCCGAAAAATGCCGCAACCATCGCTGCTGCATTTCGATTGTTTGACTTTTGACGCCTTTAACCGTCGTAAATCGAATGAAGATTCGACGTCGAATTTTGTGGACCATGAAGACCCCTATTATTTATTTAAAATTAATTTGTATTGAGGCAATACTGGGGGTTTTAATTGTACCACCCTACGTCCTATTAGTGAAGATTCGAAATTCTGCTTTCGTGCAGATATTAAAAGTATCTCAAAACAAGAAACTCGATTTCACCAAACCATTTATTTTTTTCATCAGCTATTCCCCATGCTGGAAATTGGCTCGACGTGCTGCCATTTGATTCACTTTCATGTTGACGATTTTCATCCGCTCAATCTTTAGGCGCTCATTGTGAACAAACGGCTGATAAAACTATACCATTCTATTATTAATTTTCTATATAATATAATAATTTTAAACATGTCATATTATGACGTGTTTAAAATTTCAAATTTATTAGAACCTTTTCCTATTGACTTAGGGTTGTGAACAGTTTCAAGGATCATCTTCGGAGTGGTTCGTGCTCTTAAGCAGAATTCCATAATTTTAGGACAACTCTAACTGGGCAAAGTGGCACGGATGGACAGGTTTCGGTTTGTTTTCTTCGATAATGAACCATTCAAATCGACCAGGAATAACAAACATTTAACCCCCCTCAAAATTTGTTAGTTTACGTTTTAGGATACGTAGATTCAGAGAATCATATAAAATACCTGTTCAGATCGCCCTTCGGCGTAGGTCACTGTATGTATACGATGTCCATGTTAGGTGTGGGGAATGTTTAACATATCCGCTTCAAATAACCTAATACTGTCCAGTAACCTAATACCAGAAAAACCCTATTATTGGTATAACTGTTTTGAGAACATGGGGGAAAGGCCTTTGGGGGCCTCTTTGTCGCCGGCCATTCGGGATTCCGTGATAATAGGTTGGCTGGGACTATTCCACGTAATACCAGCTAATAGGTAACGGAAAACGAATGCGTGAAAGGTGTGCAATCATAACTATCGACAATTTATAGAGTGAGTATTGAGTTAGTTTCGAGTAACAGCGACCGTCTGGTATTAGGTTGTGGTATTAGGTTATTTTGGTAATAGGTTACCGGCGATTCGAGAACCTTCCCAGTGCCCAACACGGACTGGGTAGGCGCTGGAAAGGTTCCCGAATCGCCGGTAACCTATTACCAAAATAACCTAATACCAGAACCTATTACCAGACGGTTGCTGTTACTCGATAACCTATTACCAAGAAATAACCGTATTGGCCATGCCTAGACCTTGTGAGTCCCATAACAATGTGAACACCTCGACAGTTGGGACACTTTGGACTTGGGATCCAGGATTTTATTCAGTGAACCATTTCGAAAGGGTTGATAGGAGCACACTTATGTCGAGGGATAGGAAAACTGGTGATTACCCGCATTTGTAGCACATGAACCTTGGTATTGTCATTTGATGTTTATCTTGTCAAATGATACATACTTAATTTGGAATTAATGCTTAAGAGTAATGAGACCGTAGGGTTATAGCCATAGAATGAGAAGGTACCTATTGTTTGATGTTTCTTTTATGGGTAAGTTAATTACCAAAATATTCTCTTCGTCATTTCAACATTATGCGGTGGTACTTTATTACAAAAAGTATTCTTTATTTATTTATTATTATTTATTTTTTATTTATTAAATGAATAGGTAACTAATATGAAATAAAACACATTGATTTAACAAAATTTGCATAATATTTCTCATTTTCATTATGATAAGATTAATTTTTCAGGCTTTTGAGATGTGTTTGAGTCCAAAAGATTGTCATTGTCTCAAACTTGAGGTACATAACTCAACATTATAGTAGATTCTCAAGGGTAGATATTCTTCTGTGTGCTGTATCTCACGCGCCGCTGGTGGTTCGTGTTGGTCGAAGGGACGGTTGAGTCAGTGCTGTTCGAATCTTGAGAATCTTCAAGTTGCATTCGTTGTATGTCGAGGGTTAGTTTCTTGACTTTCTCCTTCTCCATTCGCTCCACCTCCTCCCTTCTCTTAAGGCCTAGAATGGATGCATGTCATTTATGAGTTACTAAGCAAAAATGTGTCAAATGTCTTCGCAGGACACTACATATCCACTTCATAATCCATGAGCTGAATAATTTGCTCAACAAATTTCAACAAAAGAAGATGGTCTCGTCAATATCACAATTGGATTCGTTGCCGACCTACTTCGGGGTTTTTACTTGTGCCTAACTAAGTCGACCATTATAATAAAAATCTGCAAATTCTTCCACAACGGTTTATCATCTTCTGTACAGATCACAACCAAGAATCAACGTAGATCAATCTTATAGCAAATTTAACGCGGATTTCGAAACTTTTATGAATCTTATTAAAATTAAATGGAGTTGAGTGGAAAATTTGAGTTAAAAAGAGAAAAAGCATGATTTTTTTTTTGAAAAACCTGTGAAAAATCTCCAAAGCGGATTGAGATAAAAATATGAGGATAGCGGCATTTCACTCCATTTTCTACGTAGCTTTACGCAAAATTTTCTGCATCTACAAGTGGATCACGCTGAATTATTCCGAACTTGTTCCTATCTGTAAATTAATAACATGGATATCTTTCGCATAGGAGCAGCTAGGATTTCAGGTCCAACGGGGTTTTCACCTAAAATCATCAAAGAATATAGCCGTCTTTCCAGTTTTTGTCGACATTTGTTTTTCATACTATATTCATATTAAAATCTTCTTTTGTCGAAATTTGTTGAGCAAAGTACCCTACTCAAAATGTGGAATGAAAGCTTGAGATTCTGATATAGTAGATCTAGGAACGCGGTAGCGTTCCGCCCCGCCAAGCAAAGAAGTTGAGAAAACGAACGGTGCCGAGTGCATGTTTACTGGACGTCACGAAACGCGTTTTCGAGGTATCCATATCTCGGCTCCTATTTGACCGATCAACTTGAAATTTAGTGTGGGTCTTCTTTGAGTGTATATTAGAAAGCCCTGAAAGTTTCAAATCGATAGGTCTAAAGGGAGCCGAGCTACATAACTTCAAAAACCCGGTTTTTTGGCCTTAGATTGTTCTTCTTCTCCTTCTTCTCCTCCTTGTTCAGACAGGCAAGGCTGGAGGCTCTCCACGTTCACCGATTGACTTGCAATTTTGCACAGAGCTTCATTTAACCTTGAGACAGAGCCTTATATAAGATTTAACCCATTATCTCAACCCAAAAAAGTTTTAGAAACAAAAGAACAGAAACCTTAGGAAAATTCTGTCCACTTTGACGAGTCTACAGCCTGGGTAAAAGGACCAATCGACTTGAATTTTTTTTACATATCTTCTTTATAGCATGGCTCAGTGCCATTTGAACGAAATAAGCAATTATCTCAACCCAAAAAAAAAATTAGGGACAAAAAACTGAAATTTAGGGTAATTAAGGCTAATTATGGCCATATCTCGGCTCCTAGTTGACCGATCAACTTGAAATTTGGTATGGATCTCTTTGGTGTGAATAATAGAAAGCCCTGAAAGTTTCAAGTCGCTAGGTCTAAAGGGAGCCGAGTTATATAACTTCAAAAACCAATTACCATGTTTTTCTACTTTTTTCAGTCGGTCAAGGCTACAGCCTCTCCACCTTCGCCGATTGACTTGAAATTTTGCACGGAGCTTCGTTTCAAGTGTAGCAAGTGCCTTTTGAAAGATTCAAGTCGATATCTTTAAAGGGAGCCGAGTTATATAACTTCAAAAACCCGGTTTTTCACCCTTACCTGTTCTTCTTCTCCTTAATCAGTTAGGCATTTCCACCTTCACGGATTGACTTGAAATTTTGCACAGAGCTTCGTTTCAACATCAGACAGTGCCTTTTGAAAGGTTTAACCCATTATCTCAACCCAAAAACTTTTAGAAACAAAAAACTGAAATTTAGGCTAATTTTGGCAACTTTGACGAGTCAACAGCCTGGGTAACCGGACCAATCGACTTGAAATTTTGCATAGACCTTCTTTATAAAATGACCCACTTCAACAACAAAAAGATGTGATATCCCCCCAAAAAACACTCCGTGTAAAAATCATTCCCCCCAAATATCATTCAGGCCTCGCAAATATCATTCTTCAGAGGCCGGAAAAAGTTATGATATCCACTTTCCCCGCCCGCCCTTTTCCTCATTAAGGAGCTAAGTATAATGAAAAGCTTAACCACTTCACAAGCACCGTACCCCTTTCGAAATCTCCCCTTGGCGCTATTGCGAGACGTTTTTATTACTTCCACAAGCAACTAATACTTGTATAAAACGTTAACCACCATCAAGTATTAGTTGCTTGTGGAAGTAATAAAAACGTCTCGCAATAGCGCCAAGGGGAGATTTCGAAAGGGGTACGGTGCTTGTGAAGTGGTTAAGTTTTCATTATACTTAGCTCCTTAATGAGGAAAAGGGCGGGCGAGGAAAGTGGATATCATAACTTTTTCCGGCCTCTGAAGAATGATATTTGCGAGGCGGGGTGATTTTTACACGGAGTGTTTTTTGGGGGGATGAATACTACGCGTTGCAGAATTCATTGTTTGCAATTGCCGTTAGGATTGTAGAAGGCATTGCTCTACTGGGTTACCCAAACGAAGTTTGTTTATCTAATATCAAAAAAACAATGATTTGTCATTTGAATGGGAACTTACCTTTAACGAAATCAGAGTCGCTAGGAACGTTCAGTCCCTTGCAGAGTGTTTTGTTCCCTTTTCGAACCAGCATCACGAAAGAGTTGCTGCTCTCAGCCTCGTCAAGTTTTTGAGTTTTGCCCGTAATAGGGACAACAATGTCCAGGGAAGGGCGGATCGCTTCTTTGAGTCGTTCTTGAACGTTGTCCGAAACCATTTTTTCCAGCTCTTGAAGAAAATCTTCATCATTCTCGGTTTCCTTGAATATTTTAAACGGGGTTAGGATTGGAACGAGGAGGTGTCTCGATGTGCATACAGTATCAGGTTAGGTCAAGGCAGGAGGCCTCAATTACAGTAGACAAAACTTACACTCTAATACATGCACTTCAAGAAGCAATCATGCAGAGGAGATTCAGATAGTTAAATGTGAACTTACGAAATACTCTAAAATTAATGGTGTTTGAAATCTGTCCATATTTACACATGTTTAGAGGATTAGTAACCATCATATTGAGTTGAAATTGAACTGAAACTATCTAGACGCTGTGAAAGGCCCTCTGATATATGCATCACATTTATACGCTGTCATTCCCAGTTTGATGTTCTAAAGTAATAAACCAATGCCAACATTCAAGTCGTATAAAGACACTGACTTTTTCCATTTCAAGTTCGTCATCCTCCTCTTCGTCTTCTTCGTACAACACATCGTCATCTTCTGGAGGGAATGTCAAACCGTAGCCATCTCCACCTAAACAAAAGAGTCAACTGCAGACCATATCGCAGAATATAAATGAGGCTAGAATTTAATTTGCAAATTGAGTTGCAGTATATATATATATTGATTGATAACGTAAACACGAAACGCGTCTCAAGTGAGTCTTGTAAACCCCTTTTTGTTATTTTATTTTTTATCTAAAATTTAAAATATATATCATTATATATATGAACTTAAATGCACGAACAGGAGGATGAAAATTATAGAAAACACTTACTACATTTGGAAAAAGTGGAAATTTTCGCTGTACAGCGTCGTCAGCCCGAGAAGAAATGGTCCAAAAGACCATTTCTTCTCGGGCTGACGACGCTGTACAGCGAAAATTTCCACTTTTTCCAAATGTAGTAAGTGTTTTCTATAATTTTCTATAATTTTCATCCTCCTGTTCGTGCATTCAAGTTCATATTTCACGCGAGTGTCTTTAGTTTCACCAATCCATCGTATATCATTATATATAGATATATATCCAATGCATATCATATAAACTCAATGAGCTAATGTGGAACATAATATTTACCCCTCCCAATGCCCCCAAAAGTTGTTAGGCCCCGACAATCCAATCAATCAACACAACACCTTTTACTCATGTTAATGGACTGACTTCCAGCTACAGCGTCAGGAAGCTTCATCATGTCCATGACGTAATTAGCACAATCTGTGCTATTAACAGTTTTCTCGATAGTTCATTGCATTTCTTTTGCTTGGAGAACTAACCAACTACTGAGTTTCCCGGTTAGGTCAAATGCAACAGCAAATCCTTTCCATGAGTGAGAAACTAGAGGAATTTGTTTAATAACAGAGACACACATAAAATAATCGTGTTTAAACAAAAAGGACACATCTGCTATTAGACCAAAAAAGCACGAGGCGGTACCACTGCAGTGATTTGGGATAATGAATGTGGTACGATTGAAACTGTAATCTTCCAAACTAGAAAACTAGCTTGAAAATGGCTGCCATGATCTCAGCTTAGAGAATTCTCAGATTATTCTCACATTGAGCAAATGAGTCATTCAAAGATCGCATAGTCCCCAGTTCCTACTAGTCGTCAGAACTGACAAAAGTTCAAGACTGAAATCAATTGACAACGCCAACGGTTTTGATCCATATCATCCACACAGGTAATTGAGGGTGGACCACTGAGATACGAAAGAAACTAGAGGATACCCATGCGAAACAATTTGTGCTACGATACTAAATGGCAAGATAAAAGAATGCCGGCACTGAAGACTGAGTGGCATAAGACTGCAGAAAAGCTGTTTAAGCTTATGACCGAACTCCACCGATTAGCAATTCACCACGACACTGATAAGTGATCACACATGCGACTACTCATTATAAGGCATTATAACATCTGAAAAGGACTAGTGTCCGATCAGGAAAGGTCAGATGATCTTTTAGCTTTCCAGATCGTTATAATCATTTTAATACAGAAGTCTGGAAGGAATCTCCATCATTATCCAAAGTAAACATGCAAAAACTTACCTGCTTCTTTCTTGATGTTGTACTCGTTGATGAGCTTTTCGTGAAGGGACCGTACGGCATTCAAAGCTTCCTGATAGCCAGTCACCAATTTTACATCTGGGCAATTCTTCTCAATGCAATCGTCGACTTGAAACTGAGCATATACTGGAAACCTGAAACAGTTTCAAAAGTTAATATGATTTTGATTCACCATGTTGTAGTGGAGAATACGCTATTATGCATGATTGTTATGTGAAACCTAAGGTTAAAAAAAATCATTGCGCGCTTATGAGATGATTTGAAGTGTAGCATGTTGCTACATAATTGCTATTTATTGGCGTTACCTAGCGATTAGTTACTTGCCACTCCATCATAAGTGCCCCCCCCCCCTCCCTCCATTTTCTGGGAAAAATATAATTAAATTCTTTACTTTTTAGCGTAGTAACACTTGTATATTTTTAAAACTGATTTACACAATTTCAACGTAGTTTACACAATGTACTTTTGTCCTACAATTGTAGTACTACAATTGGAGTTTCCCCCTTCATTTTGTAGTATAGGCCTGTAGGTGCACAAATCAAACTGTAACATGAAACCATTCCTCACAATGCGATTTGTAGTTTTAGATTTTACCTCCTCCTCCCCCCCTTTATCGAAATTCTGGCTACGTCACTGACTGGTTAAGGACTGCTCAAAGGTGGCGTTGGACTGCTTAAAATGACTAGAGGTAAGGCTGAAGAAGCCCTGAGATGCGCAACAAAGGCTTAGAATGGTGAATGATGACTGGGGATGGTTGAGGACTGCCTTTGGTCTGTTTCACATGATTAGGGCGCTCCTGGTGAGGCAGAACAGGAGCTGGGATGCTTAAGAAAGGCTTGGCATGGTGAACTATGACGGGGGTTGGTTAAGGGCTGCTCAAGGATGCCTCAAGGGAGGTATGGAATCATCTAAAGATGGCATAGTGGAGTATGGATACGTAACAAATTATCCACAGGTATTTCTGTATAGTTAAGAAGGACTTGTGAAGGTTAACGAAGGCTGGGGTTAGCTAGGACTGTATGAGGAGGGATTGAGGGGAGTTCTATATTGTCTAGGGAGAGCTTGAAATGGTCCAGGACGGTTTGGAAAGTTAAAAAAATTACTTGGAATGGTTGAGGATGACTGAGGCAGGGGTTGGGTATAGGGTGCCTCCCACCCCCCTCTGGGTTTTTTCATAGGTAACTCTAGGGGAGTATTCCATACCGATCGCACCAAGCACTGGCCTAGATCCCCTTATCGAAAGTCTGGCTACGTCACTGTTCTGTAAATATATTTAGGATCTAAGTGAATATTGACTGTTTCATCAATTCTGGAAAAAATTGCGCAAAACTCTGATTCCTGGGTATTTCCTATTGCACTTTTTTTTCTTTTTTTATTACTTGTTATCGCTGCTCCAATAAGGTGAAGATTTCTTGGACCAGTAGTAAAGTTGAAAATGAGTGAGGAAGTAAGGCAGTTTGGTTTTGACGTCTGTGTGAGAGAGGAATTTCCCGCAAGTATCCAACAGAGTGCAGGCGAGTCGTATTCGAATCAGACTGTCTGGAGGGTCCATAGGCGATGGGGCACAGCGATTTAGGCTGCCTCCAAACATGATGAGGGAGTACAGAACCTGTTGGAACGAGGAATACCAACATTAACTTTTCATATGGCACTATTACCAGTGTATTGACGGAGAACTATAAATATGGTTTGAAATTGATCTGGCAACAGATTCGATAACCGAACGGTTAGAAGACAGTAGAAATCTGCCAAAAATAGTAAGAAGAAATGGTTATCTATTCCATCTCGACCAATATTGGTATTTACAGAATTGGGTTGAGCTGAATCCTGGTTCTTTCCCAAACCAAATTCAGGATTTCCCAAACCACTTATAAAAGAATTTAAAATAATTAAATAAATAAATAAATAAAATTAAATGAGTGAAAAAAACCTATGGCTGATGAAATAATTGGATTGTAATGCAATAAATAAAGTTCAATTATGAGTGCGGAAGAAGTGACGTGATGAAACGAAGGTTTGGGGTGAATATGACCTCCACAATGAAGAAATAGATAGGTGGATATTTCAGAAAGTTGGGTCGATCATTTTAAAACGATCGATGGTTCTCCAATCACTACCATGGTGAATTCACGATAGGTGGAAACAAGGCAATTCAGGAATTTCTCTGAAGTGTGCTACTTCATACTCAAAAGTAGTTACTTTGAACACGTCGGTGCTTTCGACGAGACGATAGTTGTAAAGTTCACCGAAGTATTTAATCATGGAAACTCGTCTTTGGTGCATTTTCGGGAGGTTGACTTCCATACCCAGGCGGATATCTTCAAAAACGTGATCCACAACTTTCGTACCTGCGAACAAAATGAAGTAGTATCTCTGCTCTCTTGTGGAGGGAGGGGTGGGTGGGTTATTTATACATTTATATATGTGTCTCTCCACACGATAACTCTCGATAGAATTGAGATGAAAAGTTCCAATTTGCACAAAAAAATCTGTCTTGGCAATCGAAATGCTAAGTTCGTAGATGGCCAGAATCGGGCCACTCTAAGGAAGAGTTTTGGGGAGTTTTAGGGGGGGGGGGGGAATTGCCCATAAATTCCATAAATGAAACAGTCTGACGAGTGACACCTCCTTTTTAGAAGTTTATTCTACTCTGAACACGATGGTGAAGTCAGAATTGCGATATCTTATTCCGTTCTAGAACTGGAACAGTTTGAAACTGAAGAAACGTGGTTGTTACTTGAGATGTTCTTCACGGTTCATCTGCTCTAATCTGATAACGGAATGAGATATCGCAATTCTGACTTCACCATCGTATAAAATGAGGTGTTACTCAGCAAAAAATGGAGACAAAGTTCGTGATAAAACCAGTAAAATGGATTTTATAGCCATGCTCCTAACAATTATTGTTAGTAATGAACCATTAGATCGACCTATAAATCAAAAGTTTAACCTTACCTCCATATAGGTGGGTTAACGTTTTATGATACGTAGAATCAGAAACACAAATTTAAAAAAAAAACCTGCAAATTTGTCTACAACGGTTTATTATTTTTTGTATAGTTGGCTTTTCTGTCCAGATCGCTGTATTGTGCTCACTCAAAGAAAACCATTTGGTCACCCTCCTTAATGAACACAATTAATTCAGCCCATTATTTGAACTATTTTGTACAGTTCTGGTACTCGGAAGGATATTGTTCACAAAATGACCAGAGTGAAGGATATGCTATACAGAAAATGACAAAGCTCCGCCAATAATGAAAAAATGTGAATACTAAACAATCTGGTTAGTATTCAACATAGTTGACAGGTATTCAGAACTAGTTGACAGGTATTCAACTGAAACCTTAGCCCTTAGCCACACTGACACCTTCCTCCAGCCATCAAAATCGGAGGTAGGGGAACCAGTCACCTAATTTCAGTTATTACCAATTGACAACGGTCTCAATTATTCAGTAAAACCTCGATTAACCACGGGGGAAATGGCGGGAGGGGGGAACAAGAGAAATAACGGTTAAGCTGCTGGTTAAAAAAAGATGCTGAAATGCATAATTTAGTGAAGGAAACCAAGTTTTAATAGGTGGACCTAATTGAAGTGTAAACTACATTTTACCTGCTTGTAAAAGAGTATACATGTCTTCTCGCTAGAACTGTTACGTTAGGTACTGTAACCAAAACATAACTCCTGTCTTATAAGGGAAATAAATCGACCGGATCGACCCCACGGTTAATCAGCCTTCGGTTAATCGAGGTTCCACTCTATTAATAATCGTATAATAAGCGTCTTTTCTTTTCGACAGTTACTTTCTTCGTTCGTTGGGTTGATTTTCATGTGATACCCAATGTGCTCTTGGATTATCACCTTCTTCCACTCTCCTGTTCTTCACCCATTTACTTTTGGAACGATAAACTACTTCATGACCTGGCTCAACCTTTTCTAACCCATTTGATCGTTTATCGCGCTAAAATTTGCCCAGCCTGCCATTCCCTTTGGCACTTAAGAATGAAATCATCAGAATGCTAAAATCCATATCAAGTTAGTAATGTGGATGTTTATCAATAAATGACGACATTGTGGAATCAATCAGTGGAATGAACAACAAATATATTGATCTTACCTACGGCCTCCTGATGTTCGACCAGGCCAGCGACCAAACTCGCTAACGCCGGTACCCGGTGGAATTTGATTTTCCAGGCCTTCGAAAGAGTTTGAACAGCAAACTCGGCAGTAGCCTCGTCCTCCCAGTCCAAACATCTGAAAAGTTATGATCGGGAATTGTATAATAAATAATGAGAACATCCCAATGTCATAAATGTGTGATAACTGAAAAGTGCTCTCAAATATCTGCTGTTTTATCACTACCAAACTGTCATCTTTCATCAACTTGGGTAAGCAAAACACCGACTCACCTCATTTGTTTGAGTACTTTTCGCTCGTTTTCTGGATACATCAGATCTCTAAGAATCAGTTTCCTTATAAATTCATGGAGCGGGGGTCGTGTCTTTTTGACTGCACACGCCGTTTCAGGGGGGTTCACGAAATAGTACGCGTTCTCTATCATGTTTGTGTACCTGATGTCCAACGCTGTTGCGGACTTGAGGCGCATCATGTCCTCCATGTAGACTTTGGTCCTCATATGTGACTCGGGGTTTCTGCAAGATGAAGAAGCGGCAATCAAAATGCCAATATACGTAGAAAAGGACCTCGAAAGGGCAGTAAGAAGGCTGCACTGACCTGTACAAATAACGTCCGCACGTTTCCAAAATGTTGCAAGCCATTTCAATGTGGTGGTGGGTAAAGTCGTGAAGGAGCAGCTTGAGGCAGAATAGTGCTTCGATGTTGGGGAATAAGCCGAATTTCACTAGTTCTCCAATGTAGCGAGAAACCTTGATTTTTGACTCCAAGTTAATCTGGTCCTTCTTCCGTAAATGATATTTGAAATCCTGCAAAGAATCATTTTGAATTAGTACCGTAATGCTTTCGGATCTCTCCCACATGGACTACTCTGGGGAACACTGCCTGAGCTTGGTATACGAGGTAGGGTCTTGGACGTAATTCGAAAACATGTACTCAAAGGCAGACGTTGCTACGAGAGGTTGCTATGTATTATGGCCGAAAATTCGAACACTAGCTTTGCTGCTGTGGGGACGGGAATCTTACAAGGAGATTCACTCAGTCCGTTGCTTTTCTCTCTCTTCATTCAAGGACTCGAAAAGTATATGAGAGGACGAGAGTTGGAGGGAATAGAATGTAATAGCTTTATTTATGTATCTGTACAACATCGGGCTAGGTAGCCCGCTCTTCCTGTCATACAGAAGATTCCAGGGAGTCAAAGTGGAGGGAAAATGCGACGTACTGTCGCTTTTTGGGCACAGTAAAATCGATATTGAACGAAAGATGAGAGCCCTGGAAGAATATTCAAAATCGATGGAGCTGGTTATCAACCCAGAAAAAACGAAGGTAGTCTGTTACATGAAAGGGGGATGTAAAGGCAAGGATGTCAGTATCACGCTGACGGACGACTGTATCGAGTTTACCAGGGATTATACTATCTCGGGGTTCCGTTTTCTGCCACCGGTGTCTTCCGCGGAGCTGTGGACTGCTTTAACCAAAAGGCCTGTATACTTATCCTCATTTCACGACCGAGTGCAACAAATCAGTAAGCTACAAGACTTGTAACAACTTAGTTTTGCTTACAAGCAAGCTGCTGTATATCGTCAAGTTTTGAGCACTCTATATATAGGTATTATATAAAAATAATACCAAGTATTATGAAAGACGATAAAATTGAAGATTTTTCGAATACTCCCACAAATTGTATACACTCGTTACTTTGTGGAACTTGGTTGTTTCCTTCAACAATACTATTCTACGAATTTTGGCATGTTTGAATTCTTGCATATTTCGATCAAGGATGTCAACGAGTTGGTCATGTAAATCAAGACTTAATGAAATAGAAATGCCTCTATAACTGACCTGTTTGAGTAACCCAGTCAATGATGTCCCAATTTCGGGTATAACCGGATTCAATATGGCAACTAAACGCCCATAGAACGGGAGCAGATCCAAACGGGTCCGTGACACGCTAAACAGACCTTTCACTAGTTTCCTTCGGGAAGTCTTGGTGTTGAGAAAAACCACGAACTCGACTGCAGCGTTGTCGATCATCTCCCGGTTGACGCAGGACGGCAGGTTGTTGAGGAAACTCTCCAGAACCACTTTGGTGTTGGTGTTTGATGGATCATCAGGCTCATCAGCCCCTACTGTCTCATCTTCTTTCTGTGGCTCGTCCACCTTGAGTACAACAGAAATCTACTTGAAGGTTTCAAAGCTGAATCAAAAAGCTGCCTTACATTGTGCAATTACTTTAATTTACAAATAGTAGTTGTTCCATATCTTCAATTCCCAAATTATTAGAAAAGATAATCGTTGATAAGATAAGACCCTTAATTAGCACTTATCTCTCCTCACATCAGCATGGGTTCATGGCCAAGAGATCTACAGTTACTAATTTGCTTAGCTTTCAACAATTTATTTTTAGTGCTTTTGAGATGGGCAGTCAGGTAGATTGTGTCTACACTGATTTCTCAAAATGTTTTGACAAGGTCCCTCATTCTTTATTGATCAGCAAGTTGAAATCTTTTGGATTTTGTGGTTCGCTTCTTAAGTGGTTATCCAACTACCTTTTGGATCGTTTTCAAATTGTTAAACATAAGTCTTCTTTATCTGCTCCATTCGCTGCCACATCGGGCGTGCCGCAGGGTTCACATGTTGGCCCTTTTTGTTTCCTTATTTTTGTGAATGATATTGCATTGGTCTTTCCTAATAATGTTCATTTTTCTCTTTTCGCTGACGATTTAAAAATTTATTCTATGGTGGGGTCGGAGTCCGATTGTTCGACTGTACAGGATGTTCTGGATGCAATGTCTGTGTGGTGCGTAAAGAATAATTTGTTTATGAATGTCGATAAGTGTGCGGTTATTACCTTCGGTCGATCGCCCACTCAATTGCTCTTTAACTACACCTTTAATGGGGCGCTGTTGAACCGTGCAGATGAAATTAAAGACCTAGGTATCATCTTCGATAGGCGCATGACATTCGTTTCCCACATTGACAGTGTCTGTGCGAGGGCGATGAGGTCCCTGGGTTTTTTGAAACGTCACACAAGTGACTTCACTGACGTTGGGGCCCTTGTCGTTCTGTACAACGCATATGTGCGGTCTGTCTTGGAGTATGGCTCGATTGTCTGGTCCCCCTACTATGCCAATGCGAGCGAGCGGATTGAGCGTGTTCAGCGTAGGTTTGCGCGGTGCGTTGCTTTTAAGCAGGGTATCGATTGGCTCGATTTCGATTATGTAAGGATCCTTACTCCATAATGATACTCTTGATACTCTTGATCGTCGTCGCCGGATCGCGGACTGCGTGCTCATTTTCAGTCTGTTTCGCAATAGGATAGACTGCCCCCAACTGTTGGAAATGATGAGCATTCACGCTCCCCTCCGCAATACTAGAAATGCGGATTTATTTTATGTACCATCCCGCACCACTAATTATTTGTTTAACTCCCCCATTCTCAGAGCGCAGAGAGCCATCAACCGTGTGGTAGCGAATGGAGATTTTGATTTGTTTAACGATTCTTTGCCTAAACTGAGGAAGACTGTTGGGCGATTGTATTAGATTTCTTCTATGTTTATTTTTCGTTATTCTTGGATTAAGTTTATCCTTTTCTCTTTTTTCATCTTTTAATTTAGGTATCATGTTTTTTTCCTTTATATATTCATAATGTAATTGGGCATTTGGCCGTTTATTTCAATAAAATAAAATTGTGAGGCCTATAATTTAGGCTCTGAGTATACCAAACTGTTGTTAATTTTAACCCTTATGAGGTAATGTTAACGAAAACGGATAAGAAAAGAAGAAAAACCTGCTCTTCAGAAAGCCCCAAGGATGAGCCTTGAAACATTTCATAACCTTGAATCAATAGGAAGGGGTGGAAACTAGGGTTTGAAAAACATAGTTTTGTGATGTCCAGTTTCTTGTCCTCCAACCACGATTGCTCCTGCTTAAATTGTATCTTCATAGTCATTCATCACTCACAGTTTAAGAGTGTGAACGCGCCATTAGGAACATCAAAAAAATTCAAGCTTGCTAAGTTTCTTCAAGATCAAATAGAATTACATCATTCGATGTATTTACCTATCAAACTGAAGGCTCCACATAATAGGATTACTGGAAAAGATTTACCTCCAAGTCTTCTTCCTTGATCTCTTCGTCGAGTTTGTCTTCACTCATTGGAGGCTCCGTAGGTGAAGGTTGTTCACTAGTAGTCTTGACAGATGGAAGGTAATCTCGCAGGTTAGGAAACACTTGATAAAAGCACCTGATTAAAAAGAAGTATGGTACTCAATCAGAAAGTTTATAAAAATGCTAAACTAAGCCAGTTTCGTTAATACAAACCGGTATAACTCAATGGCATTAGAAAAAACAATATTAGAGATAAGTTCCTAAGAGATAAGTCATAGAAGATCAGACTTATCTCAACTGCGCATGCGCTCTACTGAGTTCGAACGTGAGGAGTCAAGTTGGATTTATCTAGCCTCATACATAAGGCGCTTTGAGCTCTCCAGGCACAAACTTATGAATAGTCTTTTACCTTACTCCGGTATTATACTAAATAATAAAGCTGCATTCACATGGATGCGTAATGTGCGTAGTGCGTAACGCCACCTGATTGGATGGAGCAATGGTATCGAGTGGGGGGGGGGGACTCTTTCCTCAGGTCGACCTTTGGAGCGGACTGTCATCATCTGAAAAATTAGACATTTTACGCATCGCATGAGTGCGCAGTACCTTCTGCGCATTCCCCCCGGGCCCGATTTGTTTGTTGTTGTTGAATCTCTCGTTTTATTCTCTATAAACGGTCGGATCTCTCGTTATTCTCCACTGTTTATTCTTTACATACTGTTTCATCAGCTGAAACCTCACGATGTGCCAATTTAATAAGCAAATAATAATGAGCAAAAGTGGGCGGGAATGCAAGGCTGCTCAGTAAAGGACTGCGCACTTGTGCTTTTTACGCATCCATGTGAGCGCATTTTACGCATCCCCCCTTTTTAGTCGTGTAGTCGCCATCGCCAGCTCAAATCTTTCTCCACGAAGTTTTCTCACGAAAATTATTATTGCCTATCTACATTCTATAAGTATAGACGTTGAAATAGAGCCCAAAAAAGAAAAAAAAATTGTCGGAACTCTCTTTTCTTCCCAATATGTCCTTAAAGTCCGCTAAAAATTGTAGTTCACCTCGACTCCTCATCTTCCCAAATCCCCCCGTCTGGCGTTGAGCCTTCTTCAGATTCCGGAGTGCCTCCCTCAGCTGGTCGACCAATGTTGGGCAGCGGAGGCAGTGGCTGGTCCAACAGTTGGGCCAACGTTTCCGCACTTAAACAGACACGTAGATGACACTTGTAGTAACTTGTCTGTTGATAATGATGTCGACGTGAAAGTGGCAAAGTTCAGTGATGTTCTTACCTATTGAGGAGAGACTGGAGGTCGTTTCGCATAACTTCGAGCGTTTTGATCCGATCTTCTCTGATTTCTCCTTTGAGTCTGAGGAGTTGCTCATTCTGTCGCTCAAAAGCTTGAACTTTGGCGTGGTCTTTGAGAAGGTGCTGGCAGAGGGAGCTGTAGTACTCATTGAACAGGCCCTTGACGTTATTCTGCTTTTCCGGTGGCAATAAAGAACTTCTAGGAACCTTAGGAATAAGAATTTCGTATTGATGGACAATGAATAGTAGCAGTTATATCATTAACTAACTAGCTTCGAAATCCGAAATTGGATAAGAATCTTTACACTGTATGTAAAGAAGACAGATTCTTTTGAGAACACTAAATATTAACCAAGATGCTTAATACCAGTCTGTAGCTTCATCTTACCTCTGATATTATAATACATGAAACAAAACTACCAATCAAGAGAATCTCAGAACTTGGTAGGCATAAGATTTTCGCTTTCTCAACTTCAATATTGTAAATAATGAAACCTTGCCAAATTAATATCTTGATGCTAACCACTCTAATGGTCAAAACTTGGTATGTCGGCTATTCGTTGTTATATTTACCTCCCTCTTGAATTGTTCACACAGCTTTCGAACTCTTTTGGGTACCAGACCAGCAAAGTCTTCACCGCAATGTTTACAAAAACTGATTATGACGCTAACGTTGTTATGGTTTTCTTTGTCCCTGTTGACAATGGTAGTCAGGACGGTGCCCAGGAGGGGAAGTGAATCTTTGAATGGAAGCACACCAGACGAAACAAGCTCTCCGTAAAACCGAAGATCAACGCGGAGCTTCGAGATGTTTTCGACTGGTTCGTTCTTTTTTGGATGCAAATTCCTTGTCCAGTATTCTGAAAAATTGAAGAAAAAAATTTTTTTTATGCAGCCTAGCTAGAGTCTAATAAATAACAGTTAGGTAACAAAATCATCGAATAGTAATTCCAGTTGGTGTACAACTAGGCAGAAGTACCCAGAAATATCCCAGCAAACTCGACATAGGTGCAATGAAGAAGGCAGCACAACTGGACAGCATACGGTACATCGTTAATCTTCAATTTTACGTCTGTGAGTGCTGCCGCCACCTCTGACAGGTACTTTGACAAATTCAATGCAGCCATGTCCTTCAACAAAGGCTCCAATTGGGCCCCAGTGAAATTTCTGAGTTTTTTCACAAAGGCTGAATTCTTTTTCAAACTCGAATCTAGTTTGGAGAGCGCTGACGGATCAGGGCGACGTTTAGAGACAGTTTGATTTCTCGCTAGAGTTTCAGCTTTTCTCTTCGCCCTTTCTTCGAAAGCATGAAGGAAAGTTTCGAGTTCAGATTTGCATGTGTCTTCTGAGACGAGGTCGCCATCTTGCTTTCCTGAATCCTCTTCAGCAGGAATCATTTCATCCGCAGGAATCATCTCAACTGGAATTAAACATTTCAATCACAAATTTGCATAATCGTCATTCCTTGAATACAAAGAGAAGTTGAAAATCTGCCTTAACATAAAATGTTATACTGCCGCCGTGCTAAGCCAAAAGGCAGTCTTCAAGGCAACCTGACTTGAAGTTTCGATAAAATGAGTTTTCCGTTGTGAAGCACTTGGAAACGTGTAAAGCAGTCGTACATGTTACCCGTTCTTTTGATAATACATTCGTTTACTGTTTTTAGTCATTTCAAATGATTAAGGCTTCGGTTCAAGTACCTGACTACAACAAACATCACGTACCGAATTCTAAAAATTGACATTTCTGAGGAGTGAGTTGGTACATTATCAAGGAATCAGGATTCAATTTCTTACTGTAGCCACCGTCAGTGGTCCAGTACGACCATACAGATGAGTTGTTCCATGATATTCGTATGACAAAGTACTAATTATTACGCACAGGGCCCTGTTGCACAATAGCTTAGTAATATTAGCAAATTTTACAAGTCTACAACTTCTAATATAACAAGTACAATTATTTTCGGTTGTACAATGGTTCATAAGTCTCTAATAATATTAGAAGAAATTGACAAGTTCCCAAGATGAAAATATTAGTCAACTGTCCTACACATGTTGGATGGGACAATAAATTGAAATGCAATAAGTGTGTTTTACAAAGCGTAAGTTGTCTGACTGCCTCACAAAAAAGAAAAAACCAACGCATGGCAGGAAATTTATGATTATGCTGCCTCACTCCTTGCAGTCCTGCTTGGAAACGATGGAAAATAACTTATTAAGTTTATCCTGGGTTTAAACACTGGATGTTGCTCGCGGGGAATATCATCTTCATAAGCTCTCAAATTAAATGAAAAATGTTCTACCGTCTCGTGGAACAACAACTTTTTCAAAAAAGAATAGACCAGCAATATTTTCTCTTGGAAAAAAAACAGGAGAACTTTTGCTAGTAGAAAAATTATTAGCGTCCACTAATATTTCTATCAACGTTCTCTTCAATTTCTATCCACTAATATTTCTATCTAGTACTATTAAGCGATTGTTCTCATACTATTGGCGATTACTAATAGGTACTCATGCTGTTTCATTTTTGGAATTTATCGGTAATCCCAGGGGCGGCTCGTGGGCTCAGAAACTGGTGGGGCACCAGGGCAATATTTAGGTGCATACCTACCTATTAGGTACTCACTATAGGAACTAAACTCAAACTACCCTTACAGCTAAACTGCTTCATAATTAGTGGTATGCAGCTCTTAGCAAGTCAGGAAACATCGTTCTCCAAAGAGTTCTCTTGAGGAGAGGGTCGGTTACTGACCAGTATCCAGGATTACCGACGAGGAGGTGGCTGCAAGGCAATCCCACCTACCCACCAAAATAATTATCTTCAAAATTATAGGAAGAATAAAAGAGAAATTGTGACTGTACGAGTACTATTCAAAGAGTACATTATAAAGGTAGTCAAAAAATTATATTATTGGAGTTTCTATTACTGGGGTTTTTAAAAATTAGCAATCGCGACCATCTGCTTCCTAGCCGAGTGGTACGTTGAAAACCCCCTCTAAAAATGTCCTCTTATGCCCAGATTGCACATACGTTTTCTTATCCAATCGTATCAAAACATTTTGAGCGATCACAGAACAGCAAGATTGATTTCAACTAGCTTTTAGAGTTCGTTGGTTAGCTCAAACAAAGCTCGAGTCAACGAAGTCACCACCAGTTTCAGGGATAACAAATAAAACAGTATTCTCAACGGTTGGCTGAGCTACATAATAATATTATGTATATTACTGTTATTAACGGTTATTAACTGTTATTAACTTACAGAATGTAGAAATCAACAAATGAGATTCCCTTGGGCGAATAGTGATCCACGTAGTATAGTAGGGTTTTCTGTGGATCCACTTCAGTCTTGACGACTAGCAAAGCGTTCACGCGTTGCACGTGAGATATTAAATTTCAATGTTTAGTTGATTAATATTATGGAGACAATAACTCACTTTTACTATGATGAGTAAATACGAAGCTAAAAACCACCAGTCAATGCATTCAAAATAATATTATAACGTCAGGCAACGTTTTGATATCATTCTTATCAAACATGGAAGAAAGCATGGAAGAATGAAACTCGTTCTTCCTTGACAAGGAACGATTCAACGATCGATTGTTTTCGGCGTTCAACTTGATACGATATTTTGGCCACCGCCCGGAACGCCTCCTATCTCGCAACACAGAGTGCCTTCCCCCACCCCAGGAAGCGCCTATACCTTCAACATTGAGACTGGGGCACTTCTGGTCGATCCGATAATCGACTTTTTTAATCGATAAATCGAAACAAAATGCGACTCAGTGGAAGTGGGTAGTCATGGAGGAAGGGAGATCTCCCTTCTTCCATGGTGGGTAGTAGTAGGTAAGATTTTTTTTCTCCTTGTTCTATGTTTTTTCTGTTTTCCTTTGCAAATTTTTGGGTGGGGCGAGGGCCAAGGTGGCCTTATGGACGAGCCGCCACTGGGTAATCCCCCCCTAGAGTGGCCCGATTCTGCCCATCTACGAACTCAGCCTTTCGAGTGTCAAGACATATTTTTGTGCAAATTTGAACTTTTTATCCCCGGAGTGACACATACATAAAGATATATACATATAATTTTTGTGTCTTTTGGCAGTGGATTCAGAATGTTCTGTAACAGCTGTTGGTAAGAACAATTTTCGGAAATTCGAGTTTTAAAAATGTTGGCCAAAGAACTTCGCTTTTCCTTCGAAATTCGCTACAACTAAAGATGTCCTTCCAAGTTTAAGGTAGAATAAAAGGTAATGCTTCAAAGAAAAAAGTTGACCTATAAGGATTTCCTTGTTTTTGTATTCATAGCGATAACGTTATACTTGCAAGAGTTTTGGGTTTTACTCCATGAAAAATAGTGAAAGGTAGTGACAGCTCTTCCAGTTTTGATGCTTTCAATTGTTAAATTATCAGATTTGTCTTTGATTCCTTAATTTTCTGTACACTTGAGAATTTATCCATATTCTCGAGTCATGTACGGATCCAGGCCAAATGACGTCAATACTTGCGAATATTTCTCTGGCATCATTCACAGTAGGTTTCCCTTTTCGAACAATGTACTCACCTCCATGCAGTTTTGGTTACAGAATGCCAACATGGGTACACTCGATAACACCAATCGCGGTAGGAAACTTGAAATTCCTTTGCCACAACTCTTTGGTTCGAGTTATTTCATTATTGGTAATTGGAAACTTGATCTAGTCACTTGAATTCGCGGTCAACTACTTACTACAGTCACAGTCCGAGTATCTAAACTGTAGTTTGACTGACACCGAGTTCTTGGCCGATATCTTTCTGATATTCCGGATCACTGAAGTATCGCAAGTAGATTCACGCTATGAACTGATGACAAGGCACTTCCTTGCTTTCTTCGTTTGTCCCCAAAAATCTATCCGCGAGCCACAGCTCGTTCCTCTCTTCAAATCTACGTACATTTTGGAATTCGCGAGCAAGTGTAGATAAGCGGGGCTTGTACTGTTTAACATCACTCACACGCACAACATCTGCCATCGAGAATACACTCATATTGAGAACGCACTCATACAACCGCTTACAACAAATTGAGTTGAGTTACAAGCAGTTGAGTCTGCTACTGGCCTACCTAAGGGTTTTAAAAGGGTGCTTTAAATATGAAGTAAATGGTCAAGTTTATGATGAACCATTTACATTTACACAAGTGAAATGTTACGCTTCTACTCGGAAAGTACAAGAGTTTGATCCAGATTATTATGAATACGAGCCGGATTTCCTTCATATTTCGCAAGTATGAACATGCTTATTATCCTTTTCTTTACGAATACGGTCCAATATATCAAAATAACATCATTCTAGTTTTCGTATGGAAATAACAAACCTTCAACCTCGTGACGCGATCTCTCCAAGTATGACGGACCGTATATTCGTGAAACGAAATCGAATTTGTTTAATTCGAAACTGTAAATTCGTCAAATCAATGATAATCTATGCGACGTGCTAATGAACCAGATAATTCGCAATAACATTGATAACGAGGTACAACTGACAAGCGGCGTAACCTGCACATCAGGTTAGTCTGCCACACGTTTTGGATCAAATGCCGTACAAAGTTACTACCTTTTCTCGTTTGAAATTACTCGTCTTGTGAGTCACCAATTTTCGATTTGAAGAATAATTACTTACCTATAATTCTCTGAAGAATAATTCTCTGACACACTTGCGTTTCCTATTGCTGCGAATTTTACTCGTCTTACTCGAAATTACTTGTCTTGTGAGTCACCAATTTTCGATTTCTGATTACTACCTATTCTCTGACACACTTGCGTTTCCTATTGCTGCGAATTTTTCTACAATTGCTAATTATTTTGTGTTTAGATTACCCATCTGCCAACAATACCTATCCAAAACTTAATAATTATTTATAATATAAATTATTTATAACGACAGGTAACGAGGTTGAGGTAATGGTTGAAAATTATAAACCAAAATTGGTAGATCTAGAGGACTCGTGGAAAATACTCGCTAACTTGTAATTATAGGTTCGATGATCCTTACTATAAATCAATACTCATTGTCGATTATGGAATCACAAGCTTAGCAAGTAACTCATCCGATGGACTTCAGGGATCGATTCTACAACTAATTTACAACAAAAAGTATCCCTTAGACTTTTTTATTAATCCACTCCAAATGGTACTTTTTCTGCTTTCAAAATTGTTTTCGTGGTTTCGACCCCAAGACATAAAAATTGCTATAACTTTCTTAATCCGTCAAATAAATTAAAATTAATAATACCGTTGGAAAGAAAGTTCAATTTCCCATATCTTTGATGCACAATCAAATTTTTCGAGCGGGTTCGATGCGTACAGAACAAGACCAAAGTGCAAAGTTTCCGAAATTTTGACTATTTTTAAACCGTTGTCCTCTCTTTTAGTCTTTTTTCTTACGTTCGTTCGTCTACGGGAAAAACTTGATTGAAATCTCACTTTTCCAAAGATTGTAGGTACTCAAATAGCGACAGGTTTAAGGGAGAAAATGAAGTTTTAATGCAAAAAATGGGAGATTTTTCAGGTTAAAAAGTTCAGGACTGGATGATGGTTCATTTTGAGCAATTATTATGACGTTAAATCACTGGGAAATTGTGAAAGTCAATTGATTTGCAGAATTTTTATTCATTTTGTTAACGAAAACACCTACTTACTTGTCTATTTTTTTTTTTTTTTTTTAACTTTAAAAGTGGAAAAAGTGGCATTTAGAGTGGATTTTAAAAAAGTTAAGAGAAATTTTTTCTTGTAAATTAGGTAGTTGAATTGATCTCAGAAGTTCTTCGGATTCAAGTGGTGACACATTGTATAATAGGTGCACAATCTTCGAAATAGGTACTTATATAGTAACGAACTGTATACTTTATAATATCATAATACTTGTATAATACTATATATTTACTGAAGGTATCACATTAATTATTAAGGTGATAGATTCTGTAATGAACTTAGGGGCGGATTCAAGTAGGAGTTAGGTAGAAATTCATTTATTGTCAGTGATAACCCCCCCCCCCCTCCCACCAACCAGATCAAAGTCAGGATCCACCCTTGAATGAACTTGCCACAGTTCATGAGCATACAATAACATTCACTGCCTTCATTTCAGGGTTCATAATAAGTTTTAATTTTATTTTAGGGGGTGAAGCTATTCTGCACAAGACATTCCATTCTTACACCGTGAGAAAAGCCCAAGGTGGAAGTCAAAGCACAAAAGATAACAAAGGTAAGGAATTCATTTTTGTCGTTATTTATAATCATTATGAACTAACAGAGTGAAATTTCCAGATGTATACATACAGGGTGGTTCTTCATGAACGTAGGTACTCCCCTTTTTATTTCGATATTTCGAGAGAGCGAAAAACCCATCGAAGTAACGTCCCCTTATTTTTTACAAAGTGTTCACTTTTTTGTGCGCCGCGCATGCGCACAAATGCTGGAAACTCATGCCAACTTGGTTTTTTCACATGGGAACCCCCATTTTTATTGCAGATTCGGATTCTACGTCAAATTTCATGAACTTTTTACTTCGACAACCTTTTTGTTTGGGCGCACCCAGGAGCGTCCAGAAGCGCCCAAATTTGGACTAACCACGTTTGTTCGTAATTTCGATAAAAGACGGAAAACACCCAGTGTGGAACATGAAATTTCATTATTTTTCGACGCTGAATCACGTGGTGATATCAGTTTTTTTATTAGACTTGATTAAACCGGGATTACTGCCTATAACATGGTCGTTTTGTCCTCGCGCTTGATAATTTTAGTTTTAGTTGGATGAGTTTTCAGGCAGGAGGGTAGGTATCTAAAATATCTTGTTAAGGCCATGTGATTTATTTTCCCTCGCCCTTTCGCAACCCAGGCTTGGGAATTTGTTGTTGGGAATTTGTTAGGCATTAAAAAGGCAGGAAATTCAACGCTCTTTCCAACGGTGTCCTCAAATTTGAATGTTCGTGCAAATTAAGGGAGTTAATATCAGAGTTTTTCAACTTTTAAGATTTTTTTCGTGTTTTCAACCTTACTTTACTAAAATATCCAAAATATAGCAATTTTAGTGAAGTAAGGTTGAAAACACGAAAAAAATCTTAAAAGTTGAAAAACTCTGATTTTGAGTGGATTTAAAAAAAACGTCCAAGAGACACTTTTGGTCGGAAATTAAATTTAGAACACGTAGGAGAGGTGTCGGACACCACTCGCGTTACACCCTGTACAATAGGCAACTATGTGGTAAGTATTGATAGATTCGCTCCAGTATGTATATTTTCTGAATTATTCGCTTTTTTTTTTTTCAAGGTACTCACGCCAAATCTGCTGGATCCAGTTTGAGAAGATACAACGAGCAAAGTTTATCACAGGTAAAACTTCTACACATTCTTAGTCCGTCATTAGTAAACCCTTCTCTCACTGTTCCAATGGTCGTATCTGGTTGAGTTACCTACCGTTGTAACTCAGTTCTCTCTATTGTACAGCACATTCAAGAATTGATGAAAACCTGGGGACCTGACATTTCAAAAAGCGACCTGATATTCTACCGAGCAGTCGGACGGAGCAACATGTCTTCTCTGTTTGGGGGACCATCAGCACCGCTCTTGAAGTCCGATCCTCGCCTGAGGACAATTCCCTTCCCAACAAGGCGGCCCACGTTCAACGAAGTTCTTAGGGTCCATTCTTTGTTGGCCATGGCTTTTATTTACGGTGGGTAATCTAACTGTTATGACTATTTGATGAGTGAAATGGAATGCTCTGAGGGTGATGTTCTCAAAATGAGTAAGCCTTTTCTTGTTGGTTAGGGAAACATTTATGACACTAATGACACCTTTCGATCCATCATTCGTTATTACAATTTCGTTCCGACGTTTACAATACCGTGTTTCAATTATTTAGACTCTAACGAGATGTTCAAGACGTCGTTCCCTCCAGTTAAAGTTCAACGAGATGAGCCCGAGGAAAAAGACAAAAGGTGGTCCAGGAAGAATGGTGAAACTCAAGAGAGTAAGTAACATTAACAAGAACGAATACTCTATTTGCAGACAATACGCTGAACATACTTGGTCATTAATTGCTTTGATAATTCAGGTTGCGGTTCATTCGGTTCTCCCAAGAAAAGCCACATAGATCGAGGCAAAGAGCGACCCAGCCCTGTGAGGGAGTTACCAGGCATAGTCCAACAACTTGCAGCGATTTCCACTTCAGGATCTGAAGGAGGTGTGCAATACCAGACCTCATAATAATATTATTATTATTATTCACCACTTCTCATGCTGTTTACGCAAATTTCTACAAAACTGAAATGTTATTGAAGATATTGCTTGAATTTTGTAATTTTGCAAACCAATTGAAGATTTCGGATGGCATAGAAACTGTGAGTGTCTGTAATTCTCTTATTTGTGGTTTCTACTCTTTCAATAAGTGTGTTCTTTAAATGTCTTCAGCAGTATTCCATTTTGTGCAACTAGTCAGTGTAGCCCACTGAAAAATGCTTTGTTCACCCACCAGGTTTAATTGGTAGGGGAAATAATCATAATAATAATAATAATCATAATCATCATTCAATAATTGGGAGCATGCGAATAATGGAGTATTCTAAAATCTCAGTTTTTTTGTTTGTGCATTAGATACTTTGTTCATGATGGAAGAAGAGGTGTCATTTTCTAACCTCAAAGAATTCGAGGACACTGTACCACAGGTAGGTCTTTCTGATTTTACTCATTCATTTTCGTAAATATCTTCACCAGTTAGGTGTGTCGGATGGGTCTGTTTTAGTATAATATAAACTCCTGCTCAAAATTAACGCACCACCATCAATTTCTTCGTTTATTCCCTTTTTCTTTTCACTTGTCAAGTTTTTATCGGCCTGCATCACATAATATTATGAAAGATAAGGTAGCCAAAAAAGCTTACATTCTAAAAGAAAAAAATGTTTTTTAAATAAAATCAACACTTAGGTACCTACTTTTTGTGGTAAAATGAGGAATTTTGTTAATTGTATATAAAATTGAAGGAAAAAAATGTAAACTCAATAACTTTTGGATTTCAATACTTGGTATTACCTCCTCTAGCTCGAATCAGGGTTTGGATCCTTCTGTCTCTAATCAAGTTTTGAATGTCCTCCTGAGGGATATTGTCTCACTCCTCTCTTGCTGCAGATTCCAGCTGATGAAGGTTGTCTGGTGGTGGATCTCTGGCTCGAATTCTTCTTTCAGCATGTTCCAAACATGCTCTATCTGATTTATGTCTGGGCTCATTGGTGGTGTCTACCCCCTGTAGATAACCAGTGACAGCTCTAGCGCTGTGTGGTCTCGCATTTGAAATGAAATTAGGTCCAGTGGCATGTTACACAACATGTTCTTCGAGGATACAATGTATATGTCGAAAATGCCTGGAAATTGCCTGGAAATTTCGATATTTCTCACGCCTCTTATCAAACCCTGCAGCTCTGAACACGTTGAGGTCCTTCTACGACGTACTGCAACCCTCAGAAATCACATCCGGTCTCCTGAAATCGCTGAATAGCCCGGCCGATCGTCATGTGGTCACTCCCAATCGCCTCGCAACTTCTTTCAGCGAATGACCTTCCTCAACCAAAACTCTCGCTCTGATCGCATTTTCCACTGTGAAACGTCCTCTGTTCACTATGAAACTTGTCACTCTGAATGCAACTAGTGAGTGTCGTCTTCCAATCCATTGTGAAAGATAACCAACCGATCCCAACAAGTGTAAAGATGACAACGATAAAAAAGAGTCACAACTCAGCAGCTGTGCACCAACAACTCCTCCTTTGACCTGATATTGGCAATCTCTCGGTAGGTAGTAGGTACTTTATATCTTCTATGCGTTATGCAAACGGATAAAAAACCGGGTGTAATAACTTGACAAGTGAAAAAAAGGGAATAAACGAGGAAATGGATGGTGGTGCGTTAATTTTGACCGGTAATGTATTGTAAGGTAATAGGTACTATCTCCTCCGTATTACATTAAGTCTACTTGGCGGTTTTACTACAATTGTCTTATATTTACAGGAGGTGAAGGACCGCGTCAATTTGAAGAAGAGGAAAAAGAAGAAGAAGATTGAAGCTGGGGCTGATAAAGGTGGGATCCTTGTTGAGGTTTTGTACCAAAGCTTTTGTGCCTCCAGTTCCAGAACGTTAAATTCTGAATTGCCGAATTATTGAACTGTTAAGAACTTGCACTGTGAACAAATCTCAAGTCACCTTGAGGTGTTCTTACATTAGTACTAGTACGTATAACTCGGTACCCCTGCAAATCGGACAATCAAGCAACCTGGTCGGCCCAGACCCAGGGGCCCATTTGGTTGGTGAAGGGGGGGGGGGGTTAGTATTAAAAATTGGTTCATAGATCATATAGGATCCTTCACCTGGTAGTCTCTATACATGGTCAACGTGGAATCTAGTACGTATAATAATCTTGCACGTGGAGTCCGAGTTGTCCTGTTTTTGATGTCAGATGTTTTGTGTCAGGATTCGAATAGTTCAATCTTAAGAAAAGATACAGTAGTACATTTAGGAAGCTGCATCGAACTACTTGTGTTTACTGGTTTTGTAGAATCGATGAGGGAAGAACTGCAGACATTTTGGGCGGAAGTCCACGAATCCTGCGCTAAAGGTGATTTGGATGCTTTGGAGATGGCTCTGGAGGTTCCAAAAGTCACTAAGGAAGAGGTCGCAATGGTTTTGAACCAAAAGAACGTGAGGGGGGAGACAGTGCTGCACCAAATGGCTGGGGAATGTCGCGGAGACACAGTAAGGTAAGCTGCAACTTCATCGCTCATTATGTATACATTGGTATTACTAAAAGATACAAATAAATACAAAACTTCATTGCGATAACACCCTAGTTGTAGGTATGTAGTTGAGGCCTGCTTATCTTAATAATAATTTAAACTATAAAAAATTACAGGTTATTAATGTTGAATGGTGCTGATCCGTGCATAAAGGATAAAAAGGCTCTAACCCCGTACAATCATGCATCTGATAAACCCACCCGAAACGTCTTCAGAAGGTTCATGGGCGAGTTTCCTGAACTCTACGATTATTCCAAGGTGATTCTTGCAAATCATGATGTTTTATCCGTTTCTACTAAACCCAACGATTGTTGAATAATAATAGATTTTTTTCTTTATACTTAGTCACACATCCCGAGTGCCCTGAATGACGAAATCGAGGCAGAGGCGTCAGAGAAGCGGCGTGCGATGAGGAAAGCCAAGAGAGCGAAGATGAAAGAACGGAGAGAAGAAATGGAAGAAATCAAGAGAGAAGAAGAAGAGAAGAGCAGATTCTTAGCTTTGTCTGACAGAGAGAAGGTATCATAATGATCTAAATTGAATGTTTATGTTATAACAAATAAGTATATACTGTGCCGATCACTACAGTTATGAAATGGCGCCTTGGAAGTTTTATTAATCTGTTCTTTTCTGCTGTCATGTGTCTCTTCTTCTTTTGTTCTTGTTTTAATGCATGGGCCATTCGCCTTCTTACTCTTGCCTTATTTTTATTCCTTGTGATGAAAATTCTAACTCTTGCACTTTGCAGATTGATAGATTCGTGATGAGATGCATGTTAAGATAAGATATTGGGAGGCTTAGTATAAGTGATGCACCTCGACCTAATCTTGGGGTCGGCAGTGGCCAGTCAGTGGACCTACCGCTATCCTCAGCCTGGTGCAGCTGAGGTTGGGTAGGTCTGCCGTAGCTGCATGCAAGGGTTCTCTTATGAAGTTTTTGAATACTCATATGAGTGTAGAGCAGAGGGCCTAAGATGCTTCTCTGTGGTGAGAGTAACAATTCTAGGAGCAGGAGTCTTTCAATGACTTTGGACGGCATGGAAATCAGGCTGATGGGTCTATAATTTTTCATCTCATTGGAGATAATAATATTTCGTCGTTCAAGAAGCAACACAGCCTAATTCGGACAAAATGAAGTTGATACACTTTCTTATTTCAAATTTCGCGCTTGATAGCGCGGCGTCGTCATAAGGTCGAAAACCCTTAAATTCCTAATCTATGTTTGATGTTCCCAACTATCATGTTAAGTAAAATATTTGAGACCGATTGTTCTTAATAACATTTTTTTCTCTTTCATTCATGAGATGATCATTGAAACGATTTTAAATTATTGCTTCTAGTAGTTACCTGTACAGGTAGGAAACTCTTGAAATTATAATCATTTCACAATAATATCGACAAGAAAATTTTAGATTTCCACCATTTCTCAAGCCAACATCACGTAACACTCACGATTTTTCGATCGGAGCATTAATTCATCTTAAATAGTGGAAGGGCACTTCTGATGAGCCTACATTAAGCTAAAAGTCGTAATTTTAGTGTGAAATTACTGGTCGTTTTGTAATAACACAGTATTTTGTCTCTCCTGGAAGTTGGGAAACATGGGTCAGGCTGTGTTGCTTCTCAAGTGACGATTTGTGTCAGTTGGATTAGCGGTTTTCGGGGCAGACGTGTAAGCAGAGGGGACTTGTAAGACCAGAATATATTTGTTCATCAGATTCCGATCTCCCAAATGATTAGAAGTAAGTAAATTGAAGTGCAAGGGAGTCGGCGAAGGCTTCCCCTGAGGAGTGCTCAGCCATGAGGTGCCCTGCTTGAAGGGTGGTATGCTAAGTTGTTCATAATTCTATTATGATGGCGATCCAAATCAGGGGAGGCCCAGAAAGCATTGTTGAAAGGACAAGAACAAACATTCTTCAAGGCAAGCTTCTCAGAGCATACCAGCCGATTATATGGGGACAACAGGAGCCTTCTTCCCTTGGGTCGAATTTCCGAAAAGGCAGATGTTGAGGCTTTTTGCCCAACAGCTCATTTATGAGGATCACTTTACACTGTTACAGCATTGTGCACTACCATCACGCCTCATGATCAAAACAGTTTTGTTTTTGTTTTTCACTACAATCCTTTTTTGCCTAACTAAGATATAACGGAAAATGATCAGAATTGCTATCTTCAGTAGCCTTTACAATATAATAACGATGAGTTGGAACAATTAATAACAATGTTCGGATTTACACAAAGAGTTGGACCTGACTTCATTTTAATTCAACTTCTTTCAATTGTTGTAGAGGGCATTGGCAGCTGAGAAACGTCTAATTAGTGCCACTGGGAAAAGTGTGATACTGTCACGATGCTATTGCTGTGCAGATGACATGACAGGCAAAGTCCCATTTGAATATGACAACAACAGGTTTGTCCAGAATTAATTTATTCCACAGTTTCATGTTTACAGGCCTATTAACTCTGTTAGGGGGTAGATTGATTTCTTGTTGATCTTATGTTGGGGAAAAAAATCCATAAATTTCAAAAATGAAACATTCTGACAAGTGACACCTCATTTTAAAGGTTTTTTTTTTTTTACGCTGAGCGGAATGAGATACCGCAATGGAGACAAAATCAAAACATCTTCTGGTACCTATTCAAAATCAAAACATTTTTGATTCCCCCTTTCCACCCCAAATTTTACTTCGCGTCAAACTACTCCTGTTTTACTTATTCGTACGAATACGTACTGCTTCGGAAATTCGCACAATCGATTTTCTAACACCAATCTTATAATTCTCAGGTTCTGCTCAATGGATTGTCTGAAGAAACATCGACTTGGAAAGAAATAAACATCAGCGCTCTCCCAAAACTACTTTATGATGGAAATGGATTTTTTTTTTTTTTTTTTTTTGTGATGATCTTAATTAATTCACCGCGTATTAGTTTATAAATTACATAATAAACCCTGGACATTCAAGCCATATTCAATTTTCCTAATCTACTGAATGACATTGAGGTATTCTCAGGTTTGGCGGCTTTTTAATTGTATTTCAATTTAGAGGTTGTGTTGAGTATAATGTACGCAGCTGTAAATTTATGACATTTTAGTCGTCAATCTGATTTCATCAAATAATGAAACATGCCTGCCCTTTCATACATTTTTCACCAGGCACCAGTGAACTGTCTATGACAGGTGGAAAGCAATAAGGCAAGCCGTGAGCAGTAACTATCAATGTAAAAGGTATCCCTCCTTTCGGTATCCTTCCATTCTATTCCCTTGTTTGTCAACCAAACAGGACATACTGCGGTGGCCATTTGCAGAACGAAAGCGGAAATGATATAAGGCGTTTTTTATGACGATGGGTAATGTCCAGATACTTGATGAGAGAGCAAGAGCAATCTTCCCCCGCCAGAATTGTATCCGATTCTGATCGAGAACATGAACGAGCGGGAAAGAAATCCATTGTTTCAGATTATGCTAAGATGGTCCAGAAAACATGAGGAGAAACCTGTATCTAAGGTCGCTGGTCGAAGCTGATGTCTCTAAAAACCCGCTGGACTTCTGGCTTCACTCCGTTGAAACGTCTCAGCCGAATTGCAAGTTTGTACCTCGCGAGCCACGAAAAACACCACCAGTTGAGTTGAGCAGAAATTACCTGCCCAGACAATGTCTCAGGTGACACCCAACGTTTGCTGATCACAATTATATCAATTATATCTTAAACTTCTTCCTTCCGACTAAATGCACATTTAATTAGACAAAGTAGCGATTCAATCAAAACTCACCAAATTTTTCTTCAAATCAAATCAGCCAAATGAAGTTACCTGTTACAGTAGGCGTCTGAGCGTTGTAGGGTTTATAATAATAATAATAATAATAAACTCTTTTATTATCCAAATAGGAACAAAGTTCCCGCCGAGCCTGGACAATAATATAAAACAACTAAACTATACTATTTTTATAAGAACCCAATTGGGGGTTAGAAAAAAAAGAGATAACGAGAAAAAAAAAAAAGAAAACTAGAATTGCGTATTATGAAAGAAGAAAGAGGAAGAGGGAGACTGAAAAGAAAAGAATATAAAGAAGAAGAGTAGAAAGAAAATGCAGTAGAATGAAGCAGGAAAGAGGATTACTGAAACGTGATGAAGAGACAATTGGTGGGTAAAATGTTCTTTTAGTGATTTGGTAATTGCTCCGAGAGTGGGGAGAGACCTGACAGCGAGAGGCAGACGGTTCCAAGCTCTTGCTCCTGCCACACGTAAGGAGTTACTAAATGCTTTAGTTTTTGCAAATGTTTGCACTAGAGTGAACAGTCGAGAGGACAAACTAACAGAAAAAATTCCATGAAGTTAAGAAGGGACATTGTTCGTTTTATGGGCGACTTGAAAGATGAATCTGAAGAAACGGATGGACAAGTAATCAAAAAGGCCATAGCCTAATACAGAATTAATGTGGGAGGAGACATGCCCCCGTGGTTTAAGCTTGTAGACATATCTGATGCATCCATTGAATGCAACCTCAAGTTTTCTCCTCGATTCAGCATCACAAGAATTTACATAAAGGAGATCACCATAGGTAAACAAGGGAATTATGAGAGTCTTCACCAGCAGCAAACGGAGATCCTGAGGGGTGCTATATGCAAGTCTTTTCAGAGCATAAAGCGATCCATAGACTTTTTGGCAAATGGCGGAAGTTTGGGCTGACCAAGATAAATCTGGACTTAAAATTATGCCGAGGTTTTTTACGGATTCGGAAAATGGGATGGGAACTGAATAAATTTCGACTGCTGGAAGAGAGGACGTAATAACCGGTTTTGTGGTGCACAGCATTACTTGAGTTTTAGCAGGGTTCAGGGTTAGCGCATGTTGGCGAGCCCAGCTCTCAATGCTAGTCAAGTCCTTGTTTATTCGAGAAATACCGAGCTCGATATCATGGGGTTTACAATTTAAATAAATTTGTACGTCATCAGCGAACTGATGGTAGGAAGAGAACTCGAGGCATTTGGCAAAGTCATTGACGTACATTGAGAACAAACGCGGACCAGACACAGAACCCTGAGGCACACCACTGTAAAGGGGAAGAGAAGAAGACATTTGGGATCCAACTTTGACGCACTGTGAACGGCCTGATAGAAATGAATAAATGAACTTACAAGCACTAGAGCTGAAAAGTTGTTTAAAGTTATCATATGGTTGAAGGAGTCTATTTAGCCGGTTTTATGGTTGGTGTTTCCATCACCTGTACAGGGTGTCTACAGAAATGATGGGACAAACTCAAGAAATTCTACAGATAATTTGCAACAAAGAGTGCCTCTTACTTTTTTTCATTACTCAACTAAAACCCGACTTTTTTCACTATTAAGATTTTTTTCGTGTTTTCGACCTTGTCTCAGTAAAGCGGCTCTAACTCGCTTAAATTAATAGGTATGTAAGTAAAATGAAATCTGAGGATACCGTTGGAAAGAGCGTTAAATTTGCCACCCCTTTGATGAATAAATGGCCAAAGTCCAAAATTTAAAGATTTCTTAAAAATCACCGTTTTTCCTTCGTATTTTGCGCCATCAGTACGGGGTGCTTTCGGCATGTACTCCTCGGGATTTGGCCAGAAAGTGAAAGCCGAAGGCGAATGACGTAGAACTTCACTCACACATCACAACATGGAAAAACTCTGCAAATTCTTGACACAACGGTTTATTAAGATTTTGTTTATTAAGATCTTCTTTGTACAGATCACCCTTCTGTCTCGATTACTGAAAGTTACATTAATTATTATTATGAATTACCTATAATTAATTATTATCAAGTAGTGTAAATTATTAATAATTTTTGTGCTTCATTATTAATAATTATTATTAAAATTATTATTAAATATTCATTAACTCGATATTTGAAAACTATGTGATGTTTGAATCAGCTGGGCTAGTTTGAAAATGGACCCGACCGGCTGCCTTACGATTCACACTCATGTTGACGATTTTTGATCTGCTCCAACTTTGAGCCGTCATTGTGAACGAACGGCTGGACGTACAAAGCTGTGGATGGTCTTAAAAAATTCTAAAAAATAAACTCTATCTAAATATGAAATAAAAAACATACCGTTTGATGGTAATTTTTCGAGTTTTGAAATTTTCAAAATTTCAAAATTCGTTTTGAACCCCTTCCCCTTGACCTAGCTTATGAAAAGTTTCGAGGATCATTGTGGGGTTGGTCGGAACCCATAAAAAAAATTTCGTAATTTTAGCTCAACGCTAACTGGGCAAAGTGCCGCGTACGGCGGACGGACGGATTTTTTTTAATTCGATTTTCTGAATCTACGTATCTTGAAACGTAAACCAACAAATTTTGACATGGGGTTAAAAAAATTTTTTCTTTGGGCGATTCCAATGGTTCATTATCGAAGATAATAAACCAAAAGGATCATTCTTCCATGACATGACACCTGTCTACCGTGACAATTTGTCGAAGGCAACAAAAGAAGAGAAAAGCACACACACACATGACATCACAACAGGTCCGCTAGTTGGTTGTGGAGTGGAAGCCCAAGTTGTGCAAGTTGAGTTGACTCTGCCACATTTCAGAGTTCACGTAAGTTCCCAATCACATTCTACGATGTCTCAATTCACTTGCATCAGCTGCAGGGTAGCTTTTGCCGATGCAGATATTCAAAGACAGCACTACAAAACCGATTGGCATCGCTACAATTTGAAGAGGAAAGTGGTGAATTTGGCACCTGTCACTGCTGAAGATTTTTCACAACGTGTTATTCATCAGAGACAGCAGGACGCCGATGATGCTAAAGACACATCTACGTATTGTAAACTGTGCAAGAAATCATTTGCTTCCATTAAGGCATTCGAAAACCACGAGAACTCCAAAAGGCACAAGGAAATGCTTTCTGTGTTGATTGACTCAACAGACCAGCCGATAACTGTGGATTCCATATCGGAACCGGCGCAACCTCATGTTCGGAGTGAATCAGAACATACGAAAGTTAACGACGATTATTCCGAAATGGAAACTGACTCTGAGATTGAAGAAGTCGATTCGGATGAATGGTCTGACGACGAGGGGGAAATCAGCCCAAATAACCCTATTTTGTCTCACAACTGTTTGTTCTGCACGCATCACAGTGCAACGATGACTAAAAACCTCAGACACATGTCCGTTGACCACTCATTTTTCGTTCCCGACATCGAGTTCATCGTCGACCTTAAAGGGCTGTTGTTGTATCTCGGAGAAAAAGTGTGCCGGATGTACATGTGCTTGTGGTGTAACTTGAGTGGTAGAGAGTTCCAATCTATTGAAGCAGCTCAGAAACACATGAGAGACAAAGGACACTGCAAGGTCCTTCACGAAGGTGCCGCTCTCGCGGAGTACGACCAATATTACGACTACTCCACGAGCTACCCAGATAACGCGGATGCAATAGACATCGACGAGGAAGTCAAGGATCTGTCTCTGGATGGAAGTGATTTCCAATTGACTCTTCCTTCTGGAGCGATGGTTGGACATAGATCGCTCATGATTTACTACAAGTAAGTGCCACTCGGACGTCGAATACTATTAGGTACCTTAGATACATAATAATATTATGTATAATAATATATTATATTATACACATAATATATTATCCGACTTGGTGTAAGAGAAAAAACTCTGCAAATTCTTGACACAACGGTTCATTATCTTCTTTGTACAGATCACCCTTCTGTCTAGATCACTAGGTCTAAATGTCTAGATCCTAAATGTTAGATTAATTATTATTATCAATTATCACTAATTATTAACAATTTTATCAAGTACCTAGTGAAAATTATTATAATTTATTGTTAGGTATTAATAATTCGTATTAATTATTAATAATAATTATTATTAATTATGATTAATTAATACGATATAATTCTGGGGTTTTTAATACTACGTCGGTAATAATTTTTCTATAAAAGAAGTACCTACCAACAAACATTCGAAATTACCTTAATTTCCGTAGCACGAAACGCACCTCAGAACAACAAACTCAACATCACTTAAGCCATATGATGTTCCAAAGAGCTTGTTAGTATGAAAATGGACCCGTATTTCAACAGTTTGATTCACGATCGGGTTGTGAGGCACAATCTTTGAGCCGTCATTGTGAACGAACGGCTGGTCGTACAAAGCTGCGGATGGTCTTAAAAAATTCTACGGAACAAACTCTATCTAAATATGAAATAAAAAACATACCGTTCAATATGAATTTTTCGAGATATGGAAATTTCAAAATTCGTTTTGAACCCCTTCCCCTTGACCTAGGGTTATGAAAAGTTTCGTGGATCATTGTGGGGCTGGTCCAAACCCAGAAACCAAATTTCGTAATTTTAACTCAACGCTAACTGGGCAAAGTGGCGCGGACGGCGTACGGCGGACGGACGGATTTTTTTTTATTCGATTTTCTGAATCTACGTGTCTTGAAACGTAAACCAACAAATTTTGAGGGGGGTTTAAAATTTTTTTTTCTTTGGGCGATTCCAATGGTTCATTATCGAAGATAATAAACCAAAATTGGGTATAACTAGACTGAGAATGGAGTACAACTCGCCAACCGCACCTTTCTATCTCAATCCGACTTTTGTAGGTGCCTACTGTTTTTCCGCATTCAAACTTGAATTTCGCCATGAAATCGATAAGGAATCGCAAAGTTGACCGTACCATTAGAAAGCTAATTAAATTTGCAAGTTTTCCTGAGATTTGACAGCTTACAGCACGTTTTTTTGGAAATTCACCAAAAGTATTTTCAGAAACTTGATTTAACTTTAACTTTAACTGCAATTGCGGGCCTCAGGAGTTCGTTTTTGATTACGAACGTACATTAGCCGTTTGTAGAAAATAATGCTGAATCCGAAAATGTGGTCAAAAGTAGAAAAAAGTTGATTCAAAGTGACGAAACGTGGGGTTTTTATGGCATAAAAACTTGGTTTTCTGCTTCTTGGGAACGGATTGAGATAGAATGGTGCGGTTGGCGGCGTTCTACTCCATTTTCAGTATAGTTTTACCCAATTGTTTTCTTTGACACCAAGTCGGAAACACCCTGTATAATAGGTATACATACATACAGTTTCATTTAAAAATATTCCCTATATTATTGGGAATATTTCTAAATGATACTAGAATTGTTACTATTTCACAAATCTTGTCACATAAAGACTGAGAGATGGTGCCAGTATATTGACTACGAGGACCGTTTTATGTTTGCAGTTGGCTCTCCAGGTAGAATTACCAGGTGCTCATGATGAGTGTTTAGGGATAACTTATTTTGTTGTGATAGTGCCCTATATAACTAAGTCCAATCCACCCGAAATGGTTCCAAAAACTACCCATTAGGTACCTCAACAGGTGCTCATTATTTCTAATAGTCTTTGTTAGAACGTTCAAGTACTAGCAATCATTTCAGACATCATACATTATTTTACTCGCTAAATGTGGTAGGCAACATTGAAGAGATAGGTGATACAGAAAAATTCACTGAAAGTTGAAGTAGCTATTGAAGAGGGGAGATCAAAAAATAATTACTGCTTGCTAGTGCATTTGACCTGAATAACCAACGATAATTATTCTGTAACGATACACGTAGTTGAAAACTTAGTTTCATGTGTTTGGATTTATTATCTTGACAACAATCATTAACCAGTGTGTAATGAGTTCTTGTGTTCTAAATTGTAGGCAACATTTTGGTTCAGCCTCGGCAGCGATCGTCAAAAAGAACAAAGTCAACAAAGTGATTGCCAGTTACAGGGCTATCGGATGGAAGGAAACTGACCAAGTAGCTGTAGCCAAGTAGGTTCCTTGCAATTGTAAATAATGTTGTATAGTACTACTTACTTGTTGAAAGGAGATTCTAGTACGTTGATCTCTGCACCCTAATGATTTTTGGTTGTTTTGATAATTTTATAATTTCTTGCTTTTTTCAGGAAAGCTAAGGATATTAGATACATGAGAATAATGAAAAACAAATATTTCATGCAGCTGGGAGTCAAGGCGAACAAGTTCCAGAAGCATTTCCGTCAACAAGTCAATTATTGAGCTGCTGCAACTGGGTATATATACTCAATATATTGCCGAATCAATTTGGTCGCAACCTGTACATTGCCAATGTCTTTACTTTTATGTACAAATAATACATTTGTTGATTTCTTACCATTTTGATTAATCTAGGTTGGAATCCTATTTACCACCCTACCATTTGGTTTTGATCTTCATGAATGCAGATTGAACTTGTGCATCCGGAACTCCTGGGTTTCGAAATGTGGGTCCAATTTGGCTCATTTTTTAATAAATCGACTCTTTTATACTACTCTAGTCAAGCCTCCTTAAAGATAATATTCCCATCAAGCGAGAACACCGGAGAAGTGTCATAAATGTTTGTTTACTGACTTAAACGGGGCTTGTTTATATTCCAATAGGAAGAACGGGAAGAGGAAAATGTTGAAGTGATGACAGATGAGTAGTTCCAGATCCTCCTGAAGAACGCGCCCCACGCAGGCATCATCATAACGTGAGCGCTATTAGGTACCATGAGCTGAACGTTTGAATATCAGAAGTAAATGATTGACTCTAGGGTCAATTCAGAGTAGTTTGTAGATTATACAATGCACAGCCAATAAAGACTTGTATTGTCAATCAAATTTGTTACAACTTTCAACCAAACATCAGTCGTACCCAACTAGTACGAGGTCAGTACGGAGTCTCATAGTAACATGGCAAATACTCGTAGGTATTCAAAATGGTGACCTAACCTACATTTCTAATGTTTGACTCTGGGAAGGTTTCAGGTTACTTGTACCACTATTGTGAAATGGGGTCAAACGTTTGGTGAAGTAGCAAAAAAATTTCTTTGTCTCATGAAATGTGAAAACAAGTTTTTGAACAAATGGTGGGAGATACTACAATTTTGATTAGATAATATCTATGTCAAACGTTTTGCTACCTCACCTTACTTGTCTTACCACTGGGGGTCATGAAAAATTTTGCTACACGGAAAAAAAGTAACGCGATACCAATAAACATCAACGGGCACTGTAATTTGGTATGTAGCCTCCTTAGGACTTTAACTTGACGCTGCCCAGACCCCGGATCAGTTGAATGGCTCTTACAGCTAATTTCTTTGAAGCTGTAATTTGGTATGTGCTACATACTATGTAGCCTCCTTAGGACTTACACTTTGAGCAGAATAGGCCCAGGATCAGCTGAGTGGCTCCTACAGCTCATTTCTATGCTATTCACTCTATGAAGCTGTAATTTGGTACTTACCTGGTATGTAGCTTTCCTTAGGACTTTAACTTGAGGTTGGCCAGGCCCAGGATTAGCTAAGTGGCTCCTGCAGCTAATTTCCATGCTATTCACACTATGAAGTTGTAGTTTGGTATGTACCCTCCTTAGGACTTAGGCAGAATATGCCCAGGATCAGCTAAGTGGCTCCTAAAGCTAATTTCCATGCTATTAACCCTATGACGCTGTAATTTGGTATTTACCCCTCCTTAGGACTTACACTTTGAGCAGAATAGGCCCAGGATCAGCTAAGTGGCTCCTAAAGCTAATTTCTATGCTATTCACTCTATGAAGCTGTAATTTGGTATGTAGCCCTCCATAGGACTTAAACTTGATGCTGCCCGGATCAGCTAAGTGGATCCTACTGCTAATTTCTATACTATTTACTCTATGAAGCTGTAATTTGGTGTGTAGCCTCCTAAGGACTTCCACTCTAAGCAATAGGCCCAGGATGAGCTGTGTGGCTCCTAAAGCTATTTTCCATGCTATTCACACTATGAAGCGGTAATTTGGTATTGTATCCTCCTTAGGACTTTAACTTGACCTTGCCCCGGATCAGCTAATTTCTATGCTATTCAATCTATGAAGCTGTAATCTGGTACCTACGTAGCCTCTTATGGCTTTCAATTTAAGCCAAATACGCCGAGATTTAGCTGTTATCGTTATTATGTTTTTGAGACACAAAACACATTTTACGGGAGAAAATGAGACATATCCATGTACCGATGTATCTGCATGTAGTGTAGATACTCAACTTCAGTTTGCTGATTTTCACGATAAAATTGGATATGTTTTTGAGGTTATCCTAGGTTTCAGCACACCAAAAAACATTAAGTTCTGTTGAACTGAGGTTGAAAGATCTATAAACTGAGGTGTTACTCGGCGAAAAAGGAGACCAAATTTGTTACAAAACCAGTAAAACGGAAACATTTTAGATGAAACCAGTTATTTTTTTCGAAAATTTGCTCTTATAGCCATGCTGCATGACTGTGATTCTTTTTGTTTTACTCTTCAAGTTCTACAGGGTGGTCCGCGAGTTAGGCTCCCGCCCTCTATTTTCTCTAATTGTCCGAGTAAAAAATTCGCACCAACGCCATTCATAATTTTTTCGTAGTTTTAAAAAATGATAGATTGCGTGTTGCGCAAATGTTCACATCAACTTTGTTTTTTCAAATGGGAATGACCATATATTTGGCTGTTATTGCGTTAAATCTCGGTCAAAGCCAAAAACAGATGTCACTACGTGAATCGGCGTTGAAAAATAATGACAATTCATGTGTCACACTTGGGGTTTACAATAATCCATTTTGGTGACTTAGCAACTTCGCGCGCTCGCTGAACGGGTTGAACGGCTACATAAAAAATTGAGTGAGGGGTCAAATTTACATAAAATTTCGCGCAGAATCCGAATCTTCAATAAAAAAAAGGTGATTCTCATTTGAAAATCCATTCATGACGCATGGCTGTAAGAGCGAATTTTCGAAGAACATCTCATGTATCAACCACGTTTCTTTATCTTCAAAGTGCTCCAGTTTTGGAACGGAAAAAGATAACCCATTCTTTTTTTATAAAAAAAAAAAAAAAAATGATTAAATTCATTGGTGGTTGTACTTCAGGAATGGGAAAGCAGTGTAGGCCATTGAAGAAAAAACAACAACGTATTACGGTTATTCAATACAATTTTTATTTTGAACAGGTAATGTTGGGTGGTACTTGATAATCTTCAACTAGCTTTATGTAGTAATCGTAAACAGGTAATAGGCAATCACAAAAGCCATCGATTTCACAAAGCATTGATTGTCAACTTTAAACTTGAGTGTGAAAGTATTTCATGAGGAAGATATTCCATATGAAATAAAAACCCAATATGACATAGGAGAGCTTCCCCTGATTCGTTGTGGCTCCGTGACAGCAAGTCTTACTCATGAGAGGATAGTTGTTCTGTGGCAACCACCTCCAGAGCTAGAGCCAAAAAGATTTCAACACCATTCAACGGTCAGTTTAGGTGTCTTGGACGTCAGAGGAGTATGTATGGCATGTGTGAAACTCGGGATATGCTGTAGACGTTTGGTAAACATGTAATTTCTAAACTCTGAAAAACCTCATCAGGCCAATTCAATTCATACCAGAATTAACTTGCAGATGCAAAGGTTCACAGGTTCTACTAAGACTGTTAGGTCGGTATCTACTGATGAAAATGGCTAGCCTGTAATCATTACTTCCAACAGCTCTGTCTTCTAAAATTGCCAGCAATGAGTGTGACAACATTCAAAATGTTCATCTCGTCAAAATGATGCATTGGTGTAAATGGGTCATTTCCTGTCACACAGCTACAGCTCTAGTGCATACAATTTTTTTCTTAGAAATTCCATTTTTGTTTGATAGTATGGCCTCTAAATGAACCAACTAATTTGAGGTCAAAACGTTTATTAGTTCCATAATTGAAATGAGTTAATTACCCCTTTTCTCTCTCCCTACTCATGTCACAAGGGGCAGGTAAGGAAGTTTCCAGATTTTTATGTACCCACCAACCCATGTTTTATTACTGACCTCTTCTATAAACTTGAAATTTTCAAAATTCAATATTTCCCAAACTATCCAATAGAGTGTGTGCGCGATTAAGGAACTTGTCAAGAAGACACAATATGAAGAAAAAAACGAGGTTTTGTTCACTAAAAAAAGCTGGAAGTGACCTATAATTTTGAAATGACCCAAATATCAGTTTATTGTAAAAGAGCGCTTCACGAGATTGGTCCAACGCGTGTAATGATTATTATTATCAACAAGTGTACCTCAGAACAAAAAACTCGACTTCACTAAAACCATAATATTATGATGTTCCAAACAGCTCGTTCATCCGTTGAAATATTTAATTTTTCTAATGCGGACAGTCTTCGCCAAAAGTGTACACACTTTTGGCGAAGACTGTCCGCATTAGAAAAATTAAATAAAATTAAAATTAAGTGGTGGGGGGCGATCTTTGACGGATACACGTATCCGTCAAAGATCGCCCCACCACCACTTCATGGTATGAGCCAATCAGATGCTCCAACGCATGACCTTGAACGTACAAAGGATGGATGTGAATCCAGCTTAAGTCCCAATCCAATTTTACACCACGATTTGGAACAAATTATGACTTCAAGTAACTTGTAACATGAAAAACGAGACATCCAAATATTATGTGCACTTGTTTCAAATTCAAATGCGCAAAACGTCCAATGCTCGCTCAAATGCCCTTGATTCAATTCACCTGAGTGACCAACCTGCAAAGGGGGGGGGGGGGCTCTACCTGTCATATACCTATTATACCTATTATTATGTGAATAGGTATATGACATTATGTATTATTGGCTCGACTCGAACAGGAAACTCCCTGATCTATTGGATTTCTTTTTCATCACATGTCACTTCACCCAATCCCTAACTTTATTCAATCTTTAACCTTTCCTCAGATGGTAATCAGATTCTCTTAACACCAAAGCCCTATCAAGACTACATGAGCTATGTTGGACTACAACTTAAAAAAACTGACATTGCCAAAACATACAACAAAGAAACAAAGTTTGTTTAACACTGATTAATCAACGCTCCCTCTCCCTTTACAGAAAGAAGATCACAATTGCAACTGTAAAACAAACGCCTGATCTACAACAGCTGTGTAAAATATTAACTTATTACAAATATAAAGAGCTCGAACAAAGAACCTTTGCTATGTCATCCACGTTCTTTTTCATGATACCGACCATACGATCCACTGTGCTTTGGATATCCCAGAGGTTCCACTCTGAACTCCTTGGGAAGAGAGACGTCGATCACTACTAACCCCCAACACGAAACCCTCCATTTTGGATCGCTACTGGCTGTGGGATTGCCATTCACGTGAGTCATCTTCTGACGTGAGAAAACCTCCACAACAAAAAATGAAACATACGCCACAAGAATCATATTGACACCCCACATGACACCACCAGAGGCAATAATTAAAAGGATGTTTATAACAATTTAGTTTTTCCTACTAAAGTCGTTTCCATGGATGAACCCTTTTACTTTCGCTTCACCATCGTCGGCGTTCCTTTCACTTGAACAGCCTAACAAAATCGAAATCTTTCGCTTTTGCACCATATAAGCTGCGTCCTTCTATGGCCTCCATCTATTGTTTGTTGTTGGCAATGGTTTGGTAATCCACGCAGTGTATAGGACACAGTACTTTGTTTTTGTGGAAATAGACGTTTCAATAACTCCGTTTTCAATTTAAAATGGGTTTCCACGTCTCCATTGGGAGCGATCCACTTGATTGGAACTACTTGAAGCTAAAATGTTGAATGTGGACACACACAGCTGCTCAGCGCCTGCATGCATTTGTCTCATAGTTTTCGTGGAATTCAGTTCTAGCCCTTAGTATAAGAGAATCCTCTTCTCAACAGCTTTACGGCAAATTGGGCATTCTGACATTCGATCCCCACATAGTTGGCAGGTGCCGTGGCCGCACAGGAAAATCATGTTCTTCAGCCTATCCAAACAAACAGGGCACATGGTTTGTTCTTTGATGTCTTGCAGCTGCTGCTGGAGTTTCTGATAATCTGCATTTGTGGCATCCCGTGAGCCGTTGTTCATGAGTGGAGCATTACAGGCGTGTAACATGGCGGAATCGATGTTGGAGGGCCCAGCAGAAGAAGATGGACCAGGGACTGGAATTGCTGAAGCGGGAGGCAAACCAACAGCTCCCTCAGCCTGTTGATTGTCTTTTTTAGCGTGATATCCACCAACAGCTCCTTGCAACGTTTTCTTATCTTTGAATCTGTTCAACCTCTCGTCTTCCTCTTCACTAGTTTCAGCAGCTTCAACATATCTGTTGGTCACCTCTTCCTCCCTAGCGCCACAACAAGTCGAAAACGGTAGTTGCTTGATGATAGGAACTCGACACTGCAAACATTTTCTGATGAGTGGGGCGCAGAACTCACATGCCACCATGTGGCCGCAAGGTTTGAACAAAACACTGGATTTCTTGTATGAGCAGACCATGCATTCGTCGATTTTAGCATTGGAAAGCACTGGCTCCCGACAGATGAGGCATTTCTTGACTCTGGGAGCACACGTTCCACAGCAAGTGACATGCCCACACGGTTGGAACAATGTTTCCCTTTTGTGATCAGAGCAAACGAGGCATTCTTCCAAACAAAGATCAACATCACCCTCTCTTGGCTCCAACTGGTCCGTTTCTTTATCTTTATGGGCCTTTGTGAGAGCTTTATACAAATTTGGATCAGGACATAAATCGAGCGGAGTTTGGCCTTTTTTATTTTTAATACTTAGGTCTGCACCACTCCCTGCCAAGAAACAAGCTATAGCAGCAGAAGATTTTGCTTCGTGAACTTCATCTTGGCTGCCCAGCCCCATAAGCAACTTGCCTATGTCCTTCACACCTTGAAGTTGTTTTATTTGCGACAATGTATGATGCCTCAATGCTTCATGCATTGGCGTGTCACCATCCTTGTCAGTGATATTCAGATTGGCACCTTCTCTCACCAGCAGCCTAACAATCTGTGCATGTTGTCGCTCAACTGCTAAATGTAATGCGGTCTGGAGATTCAAATTTTGAATGTCCATGTCAGCTTTACCATGATGTATTAGAAGTTTGGCAACAGATACGTGATTATTTAATGCAGCAAGGTGGAGCGCAGTGTAGCCATCGTCCTTGGGTTCATCCACAACCCACCTCCGAGGGGACATAACAAGCAGCATCCACATGGCGCTCGGATTGCCTCTCAACGCTGCATGATGTAAAGCGTTGAATCCGTTGTTGTTAGTAACTTTAATATCTGCGTTGTGATCAAGTAATAAGGTAACTATGTCATCATACTTCTTTGATATAGCATCATGTAGAGGAGTGTCACCCTCTGAATCTTGCAAACTTGGATGACATCCAAGTTTTAGGAGAGCTTTGACCACTCCCACATACCCTTTGTTTACTCCTAAATGTAGAGGCGTTTGGCGACGGTTATTTCTTATATTCAAATCGGCTCCTGCTTTTGCTAACAGTTCAATAACAGCTGGTTCGTTGCCAAAAGCAGCATGATGAATAGCTCTATCTCCATCTTTGTCTTCTATTTCGACATCAGCGCTATGCTTGAGTAACAATTTGACGACTTCAATATGGCCATGCTGACTGGCAGCTTGAAGTGCAGTATGGCCACCAAACATCCCATTCACATCAGCCTCTTTTCTCATGAGAACCTCTTCACAAGTTTGAACGTCACCATTAGCAGCTGATTTTACGAGTTCTAAATTGATATCACCTGTGGAGTGTGTTTCGAAGATTTTTTTAAGAATGGCACTCAACCTCTCTCCAGATGGATACGATATTTTGGTAACAGCTGAAGGGTTATATGTCCAGGACGTTCCACAAACTTCAATCTTCAAGTCGTTGTCGTTGTAGATCTGCTGAATTCTACCAATACTCCCCAAAGTTGGTGTCATTGCTGTTGCCCATTCACCATGACCTTTTTGTAGAATTTTAATTCTTTCCAAATCACTGCAAATTTGAACCATGTCACCGACTGAAAACTGGACATTGTGAGAAGGAGATACTGGTACTTTGGTGAGAACGGCTGGATTGAAAGTCCACCTATTTCCGCTGGGGTAAGATACAACAATGTCATGGTCCTCATCAATGCTGACGATGACGCCTGTAGTGCCAAGGCATTCAAACATTCCGTCAGTCCATCCACCATGACCAACCTGTAGAGATTGCACGATTTCTAGCTCGAGATCTACTTTAACTTGGTCGCCTATTTGAAGACCATGCGGTCCATTCCGCCCTGAGCCATGTTGACCTAAAAGAGGAAGATGGTCTCTGTACACCGCTTGGCCTTTGGCATCGTTCACTACCTTTAAATCGGCCATTCCTTCAAATCCTACTCTGTATAAGTTCTTGGATCCATTGTCCCAAACGACATAAGCTGCAGACCTGGGAGATGCGGCAGACCAATCCTGTAAATCATTGACTTTTCCACGCCTGCCATTACCGCCATCCTGATCTTCCCATTGCCAGTCAACTCCACGTACAACTCGAGCACCAGGGAAAATTCCTCTAACAGCAAGTTTCTTACTTTTCCTACGAGTTTCCAAGGGAACTGTCTCACTTCCTGGAAGTGTTATACGATAAAATCTATGCCGCAGAGAATGCTTGTCAGCATGATAACAGATAGAGCACAAATCATAATTTGTACAATCAGCACATTTCCAACGAATACCGAAAATTGGCTGTTGTCGACACGTATCACACATTGTGCCTTCATGTTTGACCCCAGTAGGAGAACTGTCTAATATTCTGAGGTCATAATCACCTGCACATCTGTAGTTAGCTGCAGTGCCGTTATCCCAAACAACAACAACTTCTTCTGGAGATTCAAAGTTTCGTACAGTACCAACGTGTCCTTCTCCACCATCTTGTTTACCCCATTTCCAATCTGGTCCGCGGATTACACGGGCTCCTACGCCCTCCATGATGAAACGGGTGGACCAGCTAGTTGCACCATTCTCCATCTTGTACCCGTGTCAGAACCTCGCCACCAGCTCCTAAAACAGATACATGGAATTTATTAAAGAATCCTGTTCTTCCTACAACAATATAACACATTTGAATACCTACACTAGATATGCCACTCAGAGCATAGTCAGTTAACCTTTTATACCGTTGCTGTAGGGTACAAAATGAACTCAATCACAAACAATATGCTATAATTATTTTAGTACAAAACTATCTCTACTTTTTATACCAGAAAACCTTGACACCACAAAAAGTCGTCGAGCTCAACACAAAACACAACCGAAAACCTTAGGAAATCACTGACGATCTTCTTGTTGTTTATTCTCCTCCTTGGCGCATGGAGCGTCGGCCACAACAGGCGCCACATCACCCTCTCGCCAGTGCAGTTGCAAATCTTACTGACAGGCGGACGGAGCGGCAACAGCGAGTAGACTTGGGTACATCCTGCGGTACTACTTGTGCTGAAGTAGTGATTGTAGTGGTAGCAAGACACGGCTGTATGACAGGAGCAGGTGCTGGATCCAGTCAGAGGTGACTCTGGGCCAGGAGGGGGAGCAGAATAAGTATTCTACACATGGAACTCCCTCTGCGGCCTTGTTAGCAGGTCTTCCATTAGGTTTAGCTCTCTATAATCCTTACTGGCTGGGACACTACCCCGTGACACTAGAATCTCTACCCCTTCTAGGGGTCCTAGCTTTACAGCACGTTCAGTGCATCCTGTGAACTTGGTGAAGGCAGCAGGCCACATTGCTGGCAAGAGTACATAGTTTTGTAAATAAACGGTCAACATTTTTGGATATTTGGCCTTACTTCTCTTCGACCACCCCATGGGAACTACCTCAAATATCCCTTGATTGACATACTTCTCAACCGTCACAAATTCCAGCAAGCGATACACAGCGATGAAAAAACAATGGGCCGTATGAATAATAAGGGAAGCAAAAAAGATTGTGGTGTGAAGCAAAAGGTAAAAGTAAAAGCATTCGCTTCATGTTATATGAATAACCATATGCTTTCACTTAGAAGGAAATGCTTCGAGTTTGTGCTGGGGCGGGAATGGCGCGCTGAAACTCCAGCTCAAGACGTGTAAGGTACGTAAGTTTTAATTTTTTGAGCACGTTCTTTCTCACTCTCAACATGAAATCCTATAGAAATGTGATGGATACAGAATCCAGTGATAGTGATGAGCCTGAAGAAAAAGTGGAAGACCGGAATGAAGGCTGCGAAATGGATCACAGTACTTCTCTCAAAATCCCAGGCTCCTGCAGTGAAACGGAAGAATGATACCGGCAAAGTTTAGTAAGCTGGTAGAATCTACCAAAATGATGAAAAAAATTAACAATATGAAAACAGGTTTGAAGAAAAACCAGATGTGAATAATACTGGAAACCGTCCAATTAGACTGCGGTCGTGGGAGAAACAATTTTCTTCAGGCGATGGAGGGGGAAATTATCCTACGGTTGTATGAATTCCTGGTGCCATGGTTTGTGGAGGACCAGCTTCGTCATCGATTTGTCCACCATCATCAGATGATGTCGTCATCCCAACACCTCCAACGTCTGTGGAATCCCCGTCTCCCTCACAGTCACAAGGTTCACCTTCCCTGTAGGAACAATTTTAACAAAAGTTGACAACAAAGTTGACAACTGTTGAGTTACTTCAGAATGGGGAATCTTCGTTTCAGCTGTCCAAACGCTCTCTCTATAGTCACTATTTCTTTTTTAAAAGGTTGTTGAGCATAGGTATCGTTTTCTATAGGAAACGATCATAAACTGGTTGAAAACTTCATTCAGAGTCAGGGTGCTTGAAAAAATCCAATGGGGACCTGGGATTCCCCTTGTCTGGTCACCTATTGACCACAGTTCCCCTTCCTAGAATACCAATAGGGCATTTCCTCGTGGAAAATCGTGAGAAATGCTACCCTGTCAGGGAATTTTGAAATGCTTTCAAGAAAAAAGTAATTTTTGAAGGAGTATGCCATTGATTTTGTAATTAGGTAGCCTACACAACAAATGTGAATCTCATTGGTACCTAACTCAGACGGATTCGTACATCGATCTAAATATTTTTTTTCTATTTCAAGAGTCGAGCCGAAAAAATGCGGAATTACTTATCGTTGATTTTCAAACAAGGGGCACAATCATCCAATAAGCTCACGGAAGGTTCGGATTGGGATGAAGAGCAGCTGGAGGTCGGTGTTCAAAAGGTGTTTGAGGAAATCGGGCACATTGATTTCAATAATGAGACTGAGACGGAATTGATTTCGAATAGAAGAATGTGTGGACCAGACTCTTATCTACAATTTTTAAATTTAAAAAACGTAGTTCCAGACGATCCAGTCCCTGGTCCATCAATTGGAAAAATCCTGCCATCGTGAATGGCCCCTTATTGTACAACGGGGAAACAGAAACAACCCTAATAAAAGATGCCCGTTTGAAAATCAAGTGGAGAATGGTGAAATGTCGCCGCTGTTTCCACGGAACCTCAATCCGAAGAAGCACCAAACCACCAACACTACTTCTATGACTTCTTCTCGTAAGATTGCATTGAGCTAATCGTTACATATCCAAACCAACCTGTACATTATGCAGCAGGCAGGAGATTCGCTGCAAGTGGATCGAAGTGCTATCAAAGCCTTCATCGCAATTGAGTACTTGATGGGCATACTGATTATTGGAGTAACCAATTACCAATAAATAATAACATTAACAACGTAATTTTTGAACAGATTATCCAAGACTTTCATTTCTGAATTCCGTTTTTGACTTTTCGATTTCATGGCAATGTATGTAAACATGTATAGAAACCATTTTAGGCGACTCTGAATTAACATTTCGTTAATAATAAAGAGTAAATAACACGTTTAAAGCACTTGTTTTGCAACATTGTAGATAATTCTGTTTTTGCCAGGAAAAGGGTGTTACGAATGAGGATTCAGTTGAACTACTAATACCACGAGAGATTTGTGCAGTAAGATACTAGCGTAAGTACTTAGATTAACTCAACAGACGTTCGGGGGCATTAAAACGGTTCTGCATCTAGGTAGGTAGGTACACTTATCCTGACATACGGGTTTGATGAACTAAAACTGTGCCCAAGACCAAATCACCAAGAAGATATCGTACTACAACGAGACGAACGTGATCTATAACACCTTACCACCTTACATTCTGAATAGATATTCGAATACTGTTATAAAATCCATTTCATCAGGCAACAAAAATGAATCTTCAGTTACGTACTCATTGTAGTGAGTTGCCAAGCAGTCAACGCAAGTGCACATCACAGAATACAATGGAATAAATTGACACAAACCTTACGAGCGAATGGAACTTTCAGGCGCGCCTCTTCTAGATGAGAAAATGTCAATTGCGAGAGACAAAAAATGTCCTAACTAATTGAAAAATATTGAATAGAGAAAATCGGAAACATGACAGGCTATTCATGAACTCAAAGAAATGTAAATATTTATAATATCCATACGAGGGTTTGGTGCTGCTATTTAGTTAACTGTGACCCGTTCTTAGGGGGAAATCACTTCACTTAGTTCTAAACAAACTTATAAACAGCTTTTATTGATTGAATGATTTGAGAAGTTTTATTAGTCAAAGCCTTCCGGCGATAGGTACAAGGTAATAATTTAGAAATAAAAGCTGCTTATAAGATATTACCTTGTATCGCCGGAAGGTATAATAATATTATAATATAATGTTATTATATTATAATAACATTTGAATCGCCCGCTCATTAGCTCAGTTACCTACATCTACCTACCTTTGATGGTTGCTTTGAATCACGAATCCAATGACTGACTGGCATGGCCAAAGCCAAGTCATCTAAGAAGATGAAGAAAAAGAAGAATTACAAATATCTGATTGCAGTGAGGCCGCCTACCAGTTGAGGCCACAGGGGAACCGGGAATATTCCAATTTTCCCCATTTTTGCGTACCTTTACAGGGGTTTCAACCAAGTCGCCTACCTATGTGTTCTTCTGCTCTTGTATATACACTAGGTATAATAGTGTATATAATTTTAGATGAGTAGGTACCTACCTATTTTATGTTTACCTCCTAATTATTTATTTATTCATTATTATTAATTATTTAATTATTTATTTACCTCCTAATTTGACAGAATAGCCAGTTCGCCTCGGTTGTGTGGTAGAGGCGGACTGGGGGGACTTAACTGCAGTCGCCTCCCCGTTGGCAAGTCCTGGATACTGGCTGCTTGCAAGGGAATTGTATGAACTATGTACCTATACCTACATAATATGTTAGATATTATCTAACAAAATAAGTTTTGAAAATAAATAATATCATACAATTCCTTTGAACAAACAGCTTGCTAAGAACTGCTTCACATTATCATTTTTAGAGAAAGAGCAGCTCTTCTCCATTGCAGAGTACAGTAACCATCAGCCTCTTCATTCAAGGATCTCATCCTTGAATAGCGCCAACGGGACCGACGCGTCGTAGGAGAGAGAAATCACAGGTGGTGGCTGAACTTCTCCGGAGCCGCTTGGAAATGAACGCCTTCGTCCTTGTTCCTGTACACAAGCTGCAGGTACCTAGGTGAGGTCGATCTGGGTTGAAACTGGTGCTAGGAACCAGACTTGTGCGTAACCCCAGCAAAGGAAGATGCACATCTTTAAAAGATTGCCGTCATCATTGGATTTATTTAATGTTTATTGCCATCTAACGACATGAAATGTCATCAAATGACATCAAATGTCATCAACGACATCAAATTTTGGATCTGCAACCCGGCTTCTTGCAGACATAATCTGATTTCTCACACTTAATATTTTAATGGTCTCACAACCGCGCGTGAGCAAACCTAATAATTATTAAATAATGATTAATTAATTACTAATTATTTAATACATAATTACTAGGTTTACTTACGCGCGTTTGTAAGAAGTGTGAAAAATCAAATGGTGGGGATTGGATTGGGGATTTGCCATGGAAGAAGGAAATCTCCCTTCTTCCATGGGGATTTGCATTAGATTTGGTTTCGTCTACCAGAAACGGGAAAGCAAAATGTCATAAAACTGATTAATAAAATTTATTAATCAGTTTTGCAACATTTTGCTTTCATGTTTTTAGTTTCTGGTTTCATCTACCGGAAACGTGAACGCGAAATTTCGCAAAACTGATTAATAAAATTTATTAATCAGGTTGATAACATATTGCTTTCACGTTTCTCGTAGACGAAACCATATCTGAAATCAATAATTGAAAAAAATTATTTTTGACCCACAAATGGAGAAGTAAGGTATCAAAGCATTTTGGGCCCCAAAGTCAGCTTTTCATTGGTGAAACATCTGGGAAAATGAAATTACCGAAACTTTGTACCAAAACTCAAATTATTCGGTGTCTGGTCATTTGGGAGCCGTTCAGTGGTCTACTCGTTAAATTTATTTCTTGGACAAGACACCTCGTACCATGGAAGAATGATTCCTTCTTCCATGACCTCGTACATAACGTACAACAGTTGTTCTAAATCAGAGACAAGGAGAAGAGAGAAGATGTTTGGGAACAACACAACTGATAACCAAAGATAAGGGATATCGTGGTGGCTGAAGTCGAGCTGGTCAACTTCAACATCTGCTACAATGGTAAATAATAATAACTTATCATTAACTTATTAAAATTACGTAATATTTCGGATTTAGGTGCCTAGTTTTAAGCTTACTATAATTATTGATGTTATTTCTAACATTAAATTATTGGTGGTTTGAATCACTATTGTTAGAAAAGTACTGGGTGAAAATTAGTTCAGTAGGTGTTGAGAATGATTTGAATCAAGTTCCAATGAAGTTGAACGAAAAATTGCTCTGAAAATAGTTGAAGTTGGTTATGCTGAGCATGACATTGTTTAGGTAACCTCCATAGTGTTATTTGTATTGCAACTCCAGCGCACAATCCAAGTTTTGTACAGGATCGAGATGTACATCGTCTTGTACAGGATCGAGATGTACATCGTCTTGTACAGGATCGAGATTTACAAATACAAGTATTCCTTCTTAGTACATCCTTCTATTCAAATACAAGTATTCCTACTTAGTACAAGTACAAATACAAATACAAGTATTCCTTCTTAGTACAAGTATTCCTTCTTAGTACATGTACATCGATGTACATCGTCTTGTACAGGATCGACATTTACAAATACAAGTATTCCTTCTTAGTGTTAGATAGCGCAGCATGCTCATTTTATCAGTCACTAGGATTTGCAATATCATTCAATCAAATTTTGATGACTCAGTAAAAAATGTTCCATTTACTTTTGTATTTATGTTCCGCAGGATAAGCATATCAGCATTGACATCAACGTTTCAAAACTGCTGGAATGGCTGATCAGCAGGCGGCATTGTACCAATGACTGGCAGTCTGAAGTTGTAAAAATCAGAGCGAAAATCAATTCTGCCATCCAAGATATGCCTGAACACAAGGACATAGTTACTCTGCTCTCTGGAACATGTAAGATCACTCACTGTTATAATTTTCCACAAAATGTCATGAATCGCGTACTAAGCACCTAACGTACTAACTTGGTATTTTTGTGTTGTTTAGATATTCATTATTTTCACTGTCTCAAAATCATAGAGATCCTCAAAGAAACTGAAGTGGACTCGAAGAATATTTTTGGGAGTTACACATCGCAAAGGATGAAAGATTGGCAGAATATTGTCTCGATGTACACCAAAAACAACGTGTACCTGGCTGAGGCAGGCGAACTGTTGCATAATACGGTCAAGTTCGAAATCCCAAGTATCAAAAAACAGATCTCCAAGCTGAATCAGCTAGAAAATGTAAGTATATCATCATGAATGGAGGATGTCCAATTTTCAGCTACAAATGTTGTCATCGAAATGGCTGAAGAAATTAGCTTGACGTTAGAGTATTCCATAGAGGACACATACAGGGTGTCGGGGTTAAGGTCGTACCACCGGCCAGAGATCGATTCTAAAACTAATTTCTGATGAAAAGTGTCCTATAACTTTTTTTTTAAACCGGTTGAAATCCGAATTTTTTTAATTTTAAGATTTTTTCGTGTTTTCGACCTTTAGTCACTAAAATGGCCGTAAGTCCCTCATTGAGCAGTCAAAATTCAAGTGTGACTATACCGTTGGAAAGAGCATTAAATTCCCTATCTCCCTAGTGCTAAATGAAACTTTATAAAGACGATTGAGATGTTGAAAAATGGAATAGTCCTATTTCTTGAAAGTCTCGAAAACGTCGGGAATGTAGGTACAGTTTTTTCAAACGTTTGTAAGCCCAACTGAATGTGCTGGTTCATTTCATACTGTAACCCTAAAAGCTCTGCTTTCCATCGGTATGATCAAAAAATTGTTTACAGTGGATGGTGTAAAATCCTCGTTCCCGTGCCAAAAACCGTGGATCTTTCAGTAAATATCGACAAGTAAAGTTTTCGCTAAAATCGACAAGTTAAGTTTTCGCGAAAATCGACATTTTTACCGTAAAATGAGTTAGGCAGCAATCTTGTTCGCAATCTTTATTTCGCTGAGTGAAATGATGACACAAGACTTCTCGAATAAGCAGTCACTGATTTCTTGTCGAATAAGAGTTCCTTTCACTAACGATACACTCCTCTTGTTCTTGATAGTACTTTTCTTTTGTTCTAAGGCGATTTTCTATATTTCATATTCAATCTGATGTGTTCAGGCCATCTTTGGTATTAAAAATTATCAACCATTAATGCTTTCCCAATGCTTGGTGCGTAGCAGTGGTGGATTCGGGGGAGGGGGGGGGGGGACTCCTCCCGAGAACCAAAAATCGGCAAGGAAAAATCCATCGTAACTTTTTGTTGTGTATTTTTCAGGATTTCAAGAAAAGAGAATTGGATGCCATCAAGTCGAGCAGCTCAGCCAAAAACGAGTTGGCGTCTCTTTTGAAGGAGTTGGGAATCAAGGAAACCACATCCAACTATCGAGGGTCGCTGCTCGCCAAAGCCAACCAACTCAACGACCTGAACAAGAAAGTGGCAGCAGAAATCAAAAATCTTCTTCCAGCATTCGACCACTACACCCAGTTCACCAAAATTTCCGTCCCTCATCACACTGTTGATTTGAATTTGATTAACTATTTGTCTGGTAAGTATTTAGTTTTACATAAATATGGTTGGGGCTTTCACTCTTAATTTGGTAATTTGGAATGTGTATGATACCGGACAAACTCGATTTTAGGAGAAGGACTAGGATGATCTAGTTTTTCCTAACCGCCCTAAGATAAACTAGTTTGGCCTTTTTCCCCCCAGGCTTAACTAGTTGGGTCTAATAGCGTTAGGATAAAATAGTTTAGCCTGGTTGAATTGTTATGCCAAACTAGTTTGACCGGGTAGTGTACGGATAAACTAGTTTTGGCGGGTTCAAGATCAGGCCGAACTCGTGTCTAGTGCACCACTACTACAGGGGGTGCGAGTTGCAAGTTTCGACGTGCTCGTCGCATTACATTGTTCCTACCGCTCACTCCGTCAGTCAGTCAGTCAGTATCCGTCAGTCAAAGTTCGTTGTGCTTTGCACTGTGTCGTGTGTGAATATTGAATATCGTGTGTGAGCTGAAAGAGTAGTTCAAGTAACGTTTACTTAACACAAGTAAACAAGACACGGAGGAAGATTCTGTTAGTAGTGGGTATCGCCAGAAAGAATGGAGAGGAAGGTTCATGACTAAAGTTTTACAAAGCGAAAACGAGAACTCAACACATTTCAACGCATTGACAAAAAAAAAAAAAAAAAAAAAAAAAAAAAAAGAAATACTGTGCAATTCTAAATGTCATTCCAGTTTGTCGTGTAACAATAAGTAAACAATAAATACGTTTAGTTTTGTTCCTCAGAATATCGATATGTTAATTATTCATTACCCTTAAACTTTTTATGATACTCTAGTAAGAGTGTCACACTAGTTTGGCCTGGTCTAAAGCAGGCAAATCTGGTTTATCCTAACGCCACCCGGCCAAACCAGTTCAGAATGTAATCAATAAGGACAAACTAGTTTATCTTAGGGCGGTGAGGAAAAATTAGATCATCCTAGTCGAAACTAGCTTATCCTAAAATCGGGTTTGTCCAGTAACATGTATAATTCGGATGTTTTTGACTAGTTCACATCTAAGACCACTTAAAAAAATACTTTGTAACTTACAAATTGTAAGTACTAATGGCAAATATACAAGTTTGAGACAGGTGTTGGGAAATCCGTCATTCTTCTTATATTGAAACTGACTTTTTGGTCTTGTAGAGAAAGGAAACACGACGACTTATGAATATCATAACGGAGTGTGCCCGACTAGAGTAGAACTTCCTCAGAGTGCTGCGGATGAATCGGTTTGTATAGGTGCATTTATTAATTCTAATTGGGAACTTGTATGATCTTTCCTTTCCTTCTTAGGCTTAGCCCCTCAGAAGGAGATATTATTATTAGTAAATTGTTTTGGAAATATTCGCCACTTGACCCCAAACAGTAGCGGATCCGGGGTCAACCCCTCACCACCCATTGAGTTTGTTCATGTCAAGTAATCATTGTAAATCAGTGTAAATACAAATATCAAAACCTTTGTAATTGGCCAATACACTCGTATTGTACAACTAAAAAATGAAGTCACGCAGCATGGTTATAAGAGCAAATCTTTGAAGAAATGATTGGTTTTATGTAAAAGGTTTCCATTTTTCTGGTTTTATAACAAATTTTATCTCAATGTTTTGCCGAGTAACGGCTCACTTTATCGATTTTTCAACGCTGAACACGATGGTGAAGTCAGAATTGCGATATCTCATTCGGTTATCATATTTGAGCAGATGAACCCTGAAGAACATCTCAAGCAGGTAACAACCACGTTTCTTCATCTTCAAAGTGCTCCAGTTTGAGACCGGAATAAGATATCGCAATTCTGACCTCACCACCGTGTTCAGCGTGAAAAATCTCTAAAATGAAGGTGTCACTTGTCAGACTGTTTCATTTTTGACATTTATGGGCAATTTTTCCACCTTAACACTCTCAGTATACAGAACCCCCGTCTGTCCAATCAGATCCCTCTTCGCTAGCCCCCCCCCCCCCTATGAAGTTTCTCGATCCACTACTGACCCTAAACCCGGTTGTATATCACCAATTATAAGAAGTACCCATTTGGGGTATAATGAGCTCAACATCAATTCACTGCGACATCAGTTCAAAAACAAAGAAAAGTCGAGAGATCTAAAGCCATTAGGTACTGAAGCCCAAGCAGGACTGTGAAGCTGTGACGGTCCTTAACCCTGACTGAGTTCGGCAAACCATATTATTTGAGTTAACATATTGAATCAGCTGATCTTTCATAAGGACCTCCATAGGTTAAGAATAAGGTGGCAGGATTGAAACAGGTCTGCAGTCTCTGACTTATTAATTAGCGTCACCACTAATGTAGTTATACAGAAAGCCCAAGGACCCCTTTGCTATAAAAGGAATGATACACATCAATTTGTGGTCTTTCTGCAAATTCGACATCGAAACCAGCGACTAAGTAATTCTGGGATGGTCAGGAACCCGCCGCAAAAGAAAAGAACTCCCAGAACCCCTTCAACTTGAATACCCTTCTTGCTAGCGATCTGGACCCAAGCCCCTCAAACTATTCCATAGGTAGTTTATGTAAAATACAAATACCACAGAAACTAGGCGGCTATAAAGAATTACAGTATTTTCTTTAGCATTCTTTGATTTTGCTAGAGAGTCAAGTTGCTCCATGGAAGTTAAGCCATTATCTTGTTGTCTTTCTTATTTTTATTTTGGATAATTATATAGCACTATTGATTTTCAGAGTAATGTTAACAGTGGAGATGTGGATGGCATCGACTGGGGATTCGAAGTGGACCAAGGCGAATCTTGCCAAGTGAGTAATTCGATCCATATTCGGTGTTACTGAGTAATTTGATTAATTTTACATAATATTTTATACAATTAATTGTTGATAATATTTTGGTTTAATGTCATGCCTGCCTACGGCGATCCTTTCACTATTTTGTAGATTGAGGTCCTTGACGCAGGAGAAAGCAAAAACGGTGCTGAAGATGACCCTGTAAGTTAAACTGGACTTCACAGTTTGATGACTATAAACGAAGTTTTAAAATAATTCGGTTTCAAACTTCCTATTTCGCTTACAGTGAAAGTTTTGAGAGGAAAATGTGAGATTGAGTATGTTGTGTTAACTGGTGAATCAATCACAATTTACCCTACAATGGGATAGATTTTGGCATTGCTCTCACTCTTAATTTAATTAATTATTAATCAATTGACATTATTGTTTCAAAACAGATATCGCCAGTGAGCTCCAATGAAATTGTGGCGAGGGGAAACCTGGCCTTGTCTATTCTTGACAACCCAGCTTGCCGAACGAATCTGACCAATCAACTCAAGGAGGTTTGTAATCTCACTCATCCTATGTTAATTTCAATTCCCGCAATACAGTACAATAGGGAACGCCACAGTGTCAGAGAATAATTCTTTCATGGTCAAAAATCGAAAATTGGTGACTGACAAGACATGTAAAACGAGTAATTTCAAACGAGAAAATTTTTGTTCAACTACCAGATCTAACTGAGGAATGGTGAATTTGAACTTTTCCTGCTCAACGTGGTCGGACAGGGTTGTAGTTGATACAGCGGCTGATAGGGGCGGGCAGGGGTGGCTTTCAAGCACCGCTTCGGGGAGCCAATCAGAGAGCGGATTACGGAGCCGGTCTAAGTACTGCTCTCTGATTGGCCTGGGAGGTAGATGACGTACATTGCTTCCCTCTTCCCGCTCAATACGACTTCAAACCTCTCCAGAAAAATAAGTACTGCCTTAAAAACTTTTTTACCACTGTCTTAATTATTAAATTTGTGTGATGTGTTGACCGTCAGTCTTAATTATTCTGAAGGAGAGTTCTTCTCAGGAAAAAAAATCACTGTCATTCCCTATTATTGTAGTTTCATGGCTCTTTTCTCACAAAATTTGGCATTGTAATACATACTCAAGGTGTCCATATAAGTATGTGATCATACCGCCTACTGCAATTTCTATAGTTAACCGTTTTGAGTCGTTAGCTAATCTGGTAGTAGAGAGAAGCACTCAGCTAACCGACGTTTCAACTGAAGTGTAGTTGCCTAAACCTCCCCCAATCTTATTGGTCAGCATACTGTGAACTACTGCGGTCGTGGAGTTCATTGAATTCTTTTGAAGAAAAGAGCGCTCTTTAAGGCTTCATCCTCCAAAATGCTACAATTGCGCAATTCCTGACGTTACAGGGTCTCAACGTCGTTCTCAGTCTCAACCTCAGCAATTTTCTGTCACCCCATATTTTTCTGTATTAAGTACCTTTTTGATAGCATTGAGGAAGTTGAAAAAATTTAACAACATTTTGGCTCAATGGACAATGGCGTATTTTGATATTTTAAACAATCAAGAAACGGATTACAAACTTGATACTGACTATTTCACGCCGTTTTTTTAAAATAATTAATCAAAATACAACATTGTCCATTGAGCCAAAATGTTGTTCAATTTTTTCAACTTCATCAATGCTATCAAAAAGGTACAAGCACGCAATTTTCTGTCACCACATATTTTTCTGTATTAAGTTTATTACAGAAAAATATGTGGTGACAGAAAATTGCGACATCGCTTCCAAAAAGTTACATCAGCGTTGTGGCGAACACAGAAATTATGTGCATTTTTTACTTCAACGCATTGATAGTGATTCAGTGATTGCAATTATTGCAATGGAGATCTTGTACGAAAACTAATTCCAATCATTCCGATTCCAGCTTCAGATGTTCCTCAAGCTTCGACTGTACGAATCTGATAAGGAAGGGACTGTGGATTCTATTGTGGAATCCAAGCAAGCCCTGGCGGACATGTTGGCTAAGGTTGAAGAGATCCTGGACCTTTTGACCAACACAACAGCTTTACACTACTACAACATACTCTATTCTCCCAAGTGAGTCTAAACGTCGATGTAGGTCAAGGTACTCAGTAATTTACAAAAAAACGCTGCAAATTTGTCCTAGGAGGTTTAAAATTTTCGTTATAGACCACTCTCGTGGCTTGATTATCATTCTTCATTTAATATAGTTAGGGGTCCCAACACTGTTCGAAATAATTGTAGTAAAGAGGTAAAAATGTGTGACCGTTTTAGAAAAGACCAGATAAGTCTCGCCAAGTGAGAGAGGGTAACTAGCTCAGTTTTGGTCTAGTAAATTATACAACTAAATTCCGGGCCGATCTATGTTAACTAATTTTTATAAATTATAAATGCCCCACGCTTCTACCCTTCCCATAAATACATGTCCCTCCTCCCTCCTCAGTGTGGAATCGAAGCATGTGGTTGTTACCTTGAATTATAACTTTAATTGTTTATAATTTAATCGTGTTTTATATAATTTATGGGTTTTTACGTCGCCAATAATTGATATAGTATCGCGTGAATACTAAATTTGAGCTCTGCACTATTATTCATTCCTTATGTGGATATTGGAAACAGGTTGACCAAAAAGTCGTTGATGTGATTCGCGAAATTCTCACCATATTTGTTTCGATGGTGTTTCCCCTGGTAGGAGTTCATCTGCCATAAGGCTCGCGGTCCGGTGACTGGTAAAGGTGATTTGTGGATTCTGTAGTAATAACTTGAATCGCTTGAAAAGGCCGTGGAATACTGAATCTGCTCTATGTTGACACTTATGGTGTCCTTCAGCTCTTCTAAGATTCACGGGTCTGTACATCCTGGGTCTTGAAACCTATCAAGGATCCCCGGCATCCCAAGTTACAATGTATTTTTTTCTCGGTCGATTCCATTGTACATTACCATTAAATCTATGTTAGATATAGAAAGTATGTAGATTATTAGAGTACGTGATTATTTCGTGTAACTTTTTGATTTTAAATTTAGATATTTGGATGACATTTTGGAAAAGATTGAGCAGAAGGTCAACAGTATTGAGAGGTCGGCAGCAATTGTTTCAATGTCGAAGGAGAGGGCGAAGGAGTCTGCACTGGAGGCTGTGGCTCTTAACAAGAAAGCGCAAGTGATTGTGAAAAAGAGCAAAGATCTACAAAATGAGGTATTTTGAATTATTCATGAACATTTTTCGTTGTTTAGCTTAGATGAAAAGGTGACATTTGTAATGAATGGTTTGCTGAGTTTCCCCTGCACCCGGGGAGTTTAGGCAACTACGCCTCACCCAGAGGGATCGCCTGGTCTGCACTCACAGACCTACCTATCCCCAGAGCGTCAAACCAAAAACGCGAGCAGAAAGGGAAATTCAGCAAACCATTACACTCCCACCTTCAAACAACACTTGGTATGCCAGGTTGTTGTTGTTGATAGAAAAAAGGGGGACTGAAAGTAGTATGGAGTGCCAATCCAGGAATATCAACTGGAAAACTCCAAGGTGTGGTTAACCTCCATCATAATGGTTCTACTGCAAATTTTATACTTGTGGAGAACTTTGCTCCTACAAGCATGGATATTGGCAGGGGATAGAAAAGAGAAAATTGAAGAATAGAGAGAGAAAGATATTCGATAGCCAATATATATGCTTATAAGCAAATGGGTATGATCTTTAAATAGGAGTCCCTTCTGGGAAAACCCCTGAAAGAGCTCGTTAAAGCTCTAAGAAAAAAATAGTGGAGGAGGTACCGAGGCAAAGCCAGCACGTACCTACCAACCACGCTCTGCTACCATGTAATGAATGGTTTGCTGAGTTGTCCCTGTAACCCGGTGAGATTAGGCAATTACGCCCCACCCAGAGGGATCGCCTGGTCTGCACTCACAGACCTACCTATCCCCAGAGCGGTCGAATAAAAAACACGAGAAGAAAGGGAAATTCAGCAAACCATTACACATTATGACCTTAAGATCTGACTGAGTGTACCATTGCCGGAAATTACTGGTGGGTCCTTTTCCTAAGGGTTTTCGATACCCCACAGTTGGGTTCAGGTCCAATGATGACGGTCTCTGGTCCTTTTGGTTTATTATCTTCGATAATGAACCATTGGAATCGCCCAAAGAAAAAAAAATTTTAACCCCCCCTCAAAATTTGTTGGTTTACGTTTCAAGATACGTAGATTCAGAAAATCGAATAAAAAAAACTCTGCAAATTCTTGACACAACGGTTCATTATCTTCTTTGTACAGATCACCCTTCTGTCTAGATCACTAGGTCTAAATGTCTAGATCCTAAATGTTAGATTAATTATTATTATCAATTATCACTAATTATTAACAATTTTATCAAGTACCTACTGAAAATTATTATAATTTATTGTTAGGTATTAATAATTCGTATTTATTAATAATAATAATTATTATTAATTATGATTAATTAATACGATATAATTCTGGGGTTTTTAATACTACGTCGGTAATAATTTTTCTATAAAAGAAGTACCTACCAACAAACATTCGAAATTACCTTCATTTCCGTAGCACGAAACGCACCTCAGAACAACAAACTCGACATCACTTAAGCCATATGATGTTCCAAAGAACTTGTTAGTATGAAAATGGACCTGTATTTCAACAGTTTGATTCACGATCCTGTAGTGAGGCACAATCTTTGAGCCTTCATTGTGAACGAACGGCTGGTCGTACAAAGCTGCGGATGGTCTTAAAAAATTCTACGGAACAAACTCTATCTAAATATGAAATAAAAAACATACCGTTCTATATGAATTTTTCGAGATATGAAATTTTCAAAATTTCAAAACTCGTTTTGAACCCCTTCCCCTTGACCTAGGGTTA